>OX392462.1:60273763-60713881 GCA_947623515.1 Neoascia interrupta | reverse complement strand
CCTTGAACAGCAATAAAAGAGATCCTTTACCTGTTATGCCAATCTCTTGTTGGCCTTTGAGGGCACCACAAAACTCCCAGATGGAACACACGCAAGTGTTCATATCCCAACGGTGCCACACAAGTTAAGACAATTTGCTTTGTGCCAAAAGACAATGGGATGTACAAACCTATGGGTGGGGTAGACAGCAAGCGTTGTGAGTCCCTGTCTGCAGAAAACCCATTTACAGTTGTGTGAATCCCAACTCCTGGGATTATGACAGTTCCAAAGACGAAAGGTTCTATGCAGTCTCTGTTCCTGTGGCAAAATAAGGTCATGGGACTGCAAGCGCACAGACAGTGTTATCCTCTCTGAAACCACAAAGGAGCCCTAAACCGATTGAATCTGTATGACTTTTGTGGGAAACTGTCTGATGTTTGCTGTCGGTGTGACTACGGTGGTGGAAGTGGAAGTATAGTCTATATCGTAACGTAACCAAAATAATTGGGCATGCTGCTGCCTAAGCTCCTGTCGCAAACAAATTCGACTACAAATAGTTAAACAACTTCGATATAGCCATAGATCTACACTAGTGTTCACTACACGTATACAGTTTGTTTGCAGGGATGAAGGACATCGGTATACACGCAGTGTAGGTAGCATACTTCTAGGAACTCTTTGGAAAATTTAAGGCAGCACCACCAGCCGCCTGAAGCTGGAATGGGAGCTAGAAGTCTTACGTTTTTGTTTTGGCATTGGCTTGCGAATGTCCTCGGGTAGTTATTGTTTTTGAATTGCATTTAAGAATTTGCGACGCTCGGTGGTGAAATAATTGTGTCAGTAGAACTGAGAATGTTATGTACTCTTGTTGCACACAAATTCGTGTGTCATGTGCAACACAAACTTCTAATTAGCCAAAGTCAGTTTATCTGTTAAATTTTAATGATACTGGAAAATGCATTTTTGGTATGAATATTGCGGACATCGAAATTGCCACATTAATAGGGCTGTTTCTTAGAAAAAGTTTCTCCTATTATTCAAATGAAAAAATTGTCTAAGTAAAGATTCCTTTTCTATAAGGTCTGGTCGTACTTGTGTACTGGGACAGAGACCTTTCCAGATTGTCTCACAAAGATTATCATTATGTCAACATTGTTTTGAAAAGATTGAAAATTTATTGAAAAGATTTTACAAACCGGACGGAATGGACAAAACAGGGTAAAACTATGATAATTTATTAAAATGTAAACCTTTGTAGCTTACCGTACCTGATCCTAGGAGGAGATTCCTTCATACACACACAGCCTGACATTTATAAAAGGACTCGATAACCAACATTAATAAGTAAATAGAAGAAGTAATATCACGCATCTCTGAACTATTTATCAAATAATTTCAAACCTCAATTTAGTTGCATACTCTCCACCTTGTTAAGCTCAAAAACCGTCAAAGTGGCACTTATAAGACTCTCACAGCACTCTTGGTACTCCTCGAGCTAAAGATCTTGTAATAGGATCTTAAAGTGATCTTGTGGGACTCTTCCTAAACCTAAACCGCACCTACCACCTAGATTTTCTGATCTTCAGTAACACTGGTACACACTGGTGGTTAAGAATCTAAGGCGTATAACTCGTCTTATAAGAAAAATTGTGTTTATTGTGTTCGACAATTACCTGCAAAAAAAAATCTTTATATCATTTGCAGCATAATATCCTTATTTCTATTCTTCATCTCGTGGGCGCCGGAACGCAGTGGCCAGGCTAGTGTGTGTCGGACTACTATACACTAGGTTCTGGCCTTCCGGGTTCTTATCCCGACCGGAGCTCGGGACTCTCCCAGAACGTTATAAGGCCTATGTCCACTAGTAAAGATCTTGTAATCGCACTCTTTAAGTGTGTTGTAAGACTCTTATGGGAGCCATACAAGCGTTAAACTCGTTTTTAAGACTCTGTTAAGCAAACTAGAACTCTTGTCGGAAGGGCTGTACCGCATTGCCTTTATGCTGCAAAAACCGGGTTGGGCTCAAAATTCTGCCGGGGTCAAAATTCTTTTTACAAAATTCTGTTTTGAAGTAAGAGTTATTTCTTGGTCTTACTCCAAGGAAACACGCTTCGTCCTTACCATATAGACTCTTCAGTAGACGAGTCTTTTGTAGGGTCTAGACGTGTTGTGTGTCCTTGGAGTAAGGCTAAGAAATAATTTTTATTTCAATTAAAACCACTCCAAATAAAACTTTATGCAGTCAATTTTGATTTGATTGCATGAAAATCTTAACAAAAATTCTGTTTTATAAAATACTGGAAATGCTTCTTTGACCAAGCGACACAGTGAAATGTGTGGAAGCCTACCGCGGCCGCCCCCCCGGCCTGTCGCGCTTGCCATTTTTCTTTATCATACCCCATCTCCTACCTCCTTTTAAAATTTTAAGTTTGTAGAACCCCAATAGTTAAGGGCATAAGGCCGAGACCGAGTTGTAAGTCGAATGAGCCATATCCGTCCGTCTGTCCGTCGTTTTTAGGCCTTGAATTTGGAGTTAGCCACATGAAACTTGATATCTGTTCTTTCTGGGTTCCGAAGAACAAAATTATAAAGCCCATTTTATTTATAAGCATGAGAAATCAAAGTTGTCGTAGGAAGCTGAAATTTGGTATGTAATATCCTCGCTTAAGTGTATTGTGATTGGCATTTCAAATAATGGAAAAACCGCCCCTTTTTGGGCGTGGTTATAAATAATTTGCATTCTAATAAACGGTCTTTATTAGATATTTTTGCTTTAAATCAAAAAAAAAACTTGCACCATATAATGTTCAGACATATACGTTTACTATCAACTTAAAAGAATAAATTTTTGTCACGCCCCCTTTAGGGGTCGTTTTTAAGTACAAACCGAATTTTAATATGTGTAAGCGTGTATATGTACCACTTCCGATAAGAAATATGGAAAGAGATTGTTGACTGATAAATTCTTAATACAATTAGAGTTAATAAAAACTACAATTTAACAACCAAGATTTATGACGCAATTCGCAATTCGGATGGGGTATTCAACGATTCGCCTAAACGGATTGTTAGCCCCTCACTAGTTGGATATCGTTTAGATATAAACGAAACTAAACTATTTTGCTGCGCCTGTTTGGAAAATTGAAAGAAAACTTCGCGTTCCATGAAAGTTAATGTGTAGATGTCTGTCGTAAATGACATTTAACACTTTTATTCGGTCTGCTTTGGGGTGATAGGTATTTGGTAACCCTCAATGGAAGAAAAAAACAGACTTGTTTTTACAAGCAATGGTGGAAAAAACTTAGTTGACTTATAAGACTCGAGATTTTATCATCAGAGAAGACGTTTGCTTACAAGAGGTACACATTTAGTACAAAATTTTATAAACTCTTGTAGCGTTAAGTTTAAAGTCTAAATTTATACTTGCTTTGCATTTTAAGAGTGATACTCCTGTAAGAAGAGTACTACAAGATGATTTTTAGATCTTTCAATAAGAGCTTATGCTTGAAGAGTATCTCAAGAGTCTTATAAGAGTTTTATTTTGATATTTTAGAGTATTAGTCTCAAGGTTGTGTTAGTTAAGGGTTCTACTTACACCACGGTCTGAAAGACCCTCCGAGAGTATCACTTGTTCTAAAAAACCACTCAATTTGTCGTTCTGAATTTATCCCCTGCATAAAGAACCCGATCAGTTCCCGTAAGAACCCGATGCCCAACTAACATACCCTTGAGAATTACACTCTTAAAACGTCGAAATAGTTTTCAATAGACTCTTATAATGCTCTCAAGCATAAAATCTTGTGTGCTCGCATATTAAGCTCTTATAAGACTCTTGTTATAAGACTTCAACTCATGTAAAGTTTAAGTTTTGTGAAAAGAGTCCTATAGAGCTGAAATCTTGTGAAAAGTGTGTCACTCTTGTAAAGAGAGATAAGCTCTAATAATAAAATTTTTATTTTTATAAGACAACTTCATTTCTTCGGCCACTGCCTGTAAAAAAAAGTCCCACTTTTTCTTCCTTAAAGAGTTCCCAAATACCTTGTACCTTAAAGCAGACCAACATAAGTATGACAACTACTATTTGATAGATCTCTTCGTTTTTATGTTCTTATGAAAATATACAAAAACTGCTCTTAAAGCATTATATCTTCCTCTCTTTTTAGCAGAGGTAGCAGTGAGAACACAGCTCTTATAACAAGGGTTATTTTTTAGAGTTTAATAATCTTATAATTAGGCCATATAGCACTTGTAGGTATCACACAAGACTCTTATTATACTCTACAAGAGTGAAGTTCTTACAGCTTTTGCCTTGGAAAAAAGTCTTGAAATGCTCTTATAGAGTCTTTTACGAGCTAAAATGTTGGTTGGACGGATCTCCTAAGCTTCAGGTGCCAGAAAAGGTTTTTTTTTGCGGGTATAGATAGTTGTGGTTATCCTATCAGAGCCAAATAGCTCTTGTAACAAAATGAAACGATTTTCTATAAGTTGTAAATAGCTCCTTAAGGCCATTTTACCCACAAAAGGAGATAAGAGCCTTAAACTACTGCAACAAGAGTACCTATTGAAAAGTTTTTGAAGAATAAACAAGTCAGTAAGTGCAAGAGTTTGTCTGCAACGACCTTGTAAATACCTGACGCTTTTGCCCTGTAAGACCAAAATTAAAAGTATTTCGGCCTGAATGTATTTAAACTTTTTTATTGGCCACACCTCCAAAAATGGGCGTGACCTTATAGTTAAAAGAAATTAAGCCTAAATTCGTTAAAATCATTAGAATTATGCGTTAAAAGCACAAATTTATTCTTAAAAAAACATTTCTTCCTAAAAATGCCCCTAAAAGTAGGCGGAGCTCAATGATTTGTATGTAACAAACTTATCGAATGGCAATATCCTTAATATTTGTCATATCATTTTTTTTTTTTTCTTTAAAATAAAATTTATGAGAAATCAGGTCCTTAAAGCTATTACATGTTTGAAGAGGGCATGGCCGTTGGTGCGGGCGGCCAAATTTTTGTCTGCTTAATGTCTCCTGGCCAGTCTTGCTCCATACTTTTCTCATACCTTTTCTCACTTGACTCAGAGGCATTTTGAAATAAAAGGTAAAATCAAAATGAATGAACCTAAATATGTATATCTATTCCAAGTTTCAGCTTTTTAGCTCTATTTTAAAGACCTTCGAATTTCACACATACGGACAGACGGACATGCCTTAATCAACTCATCTGTCAATGTCATAGCTGTAAAGGGTCTTAGGGTTCAACGGTGATTTCACAGTGTTACAAACTATGCATTCAAAATTAATTTAGCCTAAGTCGGGTAAAAAAAGGAAAATTAGCAACGCAATTAAAGTCATCACACTTTTCGCCCCCTTTGGTCAGAAAACCAGAATTTTCCACACAAATTAAGCGAAGGCTTAGGTAAAGAATTTAAACACTATTTTGAAACTACGGCTTTAACAGAGGATTTTCGAAAAAAAAAACCTAAAAATCATGGGAAAATAATTTGTCGTCCTAATATTTTCGATATTATAAGGGAATTTAAGAAATCAATTAAAATTTTTTTTGGGGAAATCATAGCGATTTTTGAATAATCAACAAATTCTGAGATTTGACTGGAAGTCTATTAGATATTCTTATTTAAGGCGAAATTGAAGTTAAGTTACTCAAATTTTTTTATTATTTTTTATTTTTTTTTGATTCGGATATACCTACTTTGCGTTAAAAATGGCTATTTACCCAATACGAAATGCGTGTTTTTTATTTGCTTTTTAACCGTTTTAACCCGAAAATTTGTATGTTGGAAACGACAATTTTGGAATATCTGTCTTTTTTGAAGATTTTTGAAGAATGAAAATTTTAGCATTACCTTTGCACGTTTTATATACAAGCCAAATTTTAGTTCAAAACGTGCTAAATATTCAAAATTTCCTATAGTTTTCCCAAAAATTAAAAATAATTCTTGATATATGAGAATTTTTTCAAATCTTTGGGTCTTAAGCACTCCGAGATAGTGGTGGGCACTTCATTAATTTGAAGATTTTTTTAAAATACGTAAAAACCGCAGTTTCAAAACTGTTTATACCAAAATTTTATTTTAGTCTTTACTTAAGTTATGGCTGCTGCATAGTTGTTCTTCTTCTTTTCTCTTAGGCGCGAGGTTATTTTCTGAAGTGATGGATCATAGCCCTCTCTTATTTTGGCTACTTTATACATACATTTGCCCTACATCGGCTTTTTGTATAAAGGGGGTTAAGGCTATGGCCCCAAAAACTTTGCAAACAGGAACATATTTTCTATGTTACTCAAAAAACTTTCAATATTTTGCAAAAGTTCGATTATATTATGTTATTTTAATATCTGTTTAGCGTATGTTTTAATTTTCTTCTTTCTGGCTGTAAAAGTTTTCAAGATAAAAGGCAAAACACTTTTTGTCTTTTTACCATCAAAATTAAAGCAGTAATGAAACCGTCATGTGTGTATAAATATTGTCCTTGTATGCGTTCTCATTTTTTCACGGACCTTATAAGTGTACCAAATTTCATCTTTCTATGACTCAAAAGTTACAGGTGCGGACGGACAACATCGTGATACCATAAGAGATCCGTTATGCATATTTGGGCGGCAGCTAATACTTATGAGAGAGACCTTACAAAAATCTCTCTTTGTTTCACTTAAGCCGAGTTTCAAACTTATAAGCGTAGAAAGCAGCGCTGACTCTTCAAAAATCTTGATTTGATGACAGAATACAAATATGTGCAGGTATCTACGCATTCTATGTTATCCTTTACATCGAGTTTCCTGCTTCCAATTAATATTTACATACGTAACTTAAGATTCCTTCAAACATACAAAAAAGCTAGATTCCTTCTCAGAACTCTCTCTACCCCAATCAAAGCAGTCTGAAGAACTAAGAAATCCTCTTCGACATTCAAGGAGTTTATACGCGTAGCAAGTGTCATTCAAGTTAACTACATACTTGTAACTCTGTTCCATCATTGACAGGAATGCACCTTGAACTCTTTATTTGAAACCGTCGCGACACACAACTGGCGGAGCTCACAATTAAGCTGTTCAGTACTTTAAAGCAATTTATATTATTCCTATTCACATGTATAGTTTTTTTTTAAGCAGATTTCCAGGAGCTACTATAATATACTTTATGGGGTCCTGAACTTGACCCCCTTGGGTGCGTCGCCTGCGCATCGCTTCGCTGCCCTAATGTAATGCACTTAAAGTATCTATTAAATCATTTTTCCACTATCACCCCTTGTGTATCTGGGCGTATGGTTATGTGAAGTTTGCATAAATTGTGTATTCTCCTGCTGTTTGCTTGCATGAACGTAAATGCATTCCGATGTTAGCAGTGTGCGTTGAAAAGCTTCTAGGAACTTGAAGAAACCTCTTGTAAAATTAATTTCAAGCATGATGGATATTTGTTTGCATATTGCATTGTGTGTGTTTGTGCTGGCGTTTCTATCATGGCGGCCTTAATAATGAGGTTGGTCTACCTACAAGAACTCTATATGAACTTGAATCGCAGCTTTTATTGTTGAATGAATCAACATGGTCTATTGTGGAGAACTATGCTCCAATTTAACCACATCTATAGAAAAGAAGAAGGTGAAGCGCATATGCCATCGTCTGTACCTGTGACTCAGCCAGGAATTGCAGTTGGGCATGAAAACTTAATGGTTGCACCCGAAAGGTACTGGTGACCTCATAAATTCATAGAAAAGGGAAAAGGACTGGAACTTGAAAACTTTAAAAGCGAATACTTGTTTCGACACTTAAGTTTGCCTTTTTTTGTGCATTTTTATTTGATTACATTACGTCATTTGTAATGCAAATTTGAAATTAATTAAACAAACAATTACCTTGAAGCTGAGGAACTTGTTAGATAACAAAACTTCAAAACTTAGAAGCGCAAATCCTTTTACATTGAATAGGTAAGACGAAATAAGTTTGCTTAAACCAGAACCCCACTTTTGTGTCACACCGCTACATACTGTATCGCTGGGTTGACACTTTTATTGGCGCAGTGCATTGCAACTTTGATAGATTCTTAAAGAATACTAGAACTGTTTTTAAGAATATAATTTGTGCTTTCTTAGTACATTTTTACATTTCCATTAAAACTTTCGTGAGAAGATGGATGAGTTATGCATCGTCTTCTTGGAGAAATCCTCACCTTGAAAACTAATACGTTACGGCCACAAAGGATCCAATGAAAAAAGGTTTTTGAGATCCGGTTAAAACTATCTCAGTAAAGCGCAGTTTATCAATCCTGACGGCCAGCTGCTAAGAAAGAAGTTGTACACAACACTGTGGGCGTAATAGGTCTTAACTACGAGGAGAGCCATGTAAGGAATCATAAACTGTTCACATTCAAACCGAGGTCGTAGTTGTGGCATCGGTACTAGAAACGAATTGGAAAGACATTGCCGAGGCCGATGTTTTGCTATTGCCTCTCAACAAAAATATCGAGCGGCATTCGCGTAGCTTGAAATTAAAGCCACCTGCTTTGCGAATGCTCAGCCCTAAACAGCATCAGCCGTAGTACCCTCGGCAGTTGCTTCCTTCGAGCTCGAATATCTAAATAATGTAGATCTAAATGACCTCCTAAGATTTGTATACAAATTCAGATGGATCCAAGAAGGCGGCAGGCACTCTGAGCATCTAACAGCGGTTTATTTCTGGTTTTCATTCCAGGTGTTAAGAAGGTTCCCCAAATGGACACAATGAACCCAACTGCTGGTCTAAACGAGCCGTGACTTTTGTCACAAGGGCATCCATCAACCAAACCTAACCTACTTGAAATTATCTCTACTACTAAACTACTGACAAATGAGTTTACCGTAAAGCAGAAATATCAGCCTGGAAGCATGTTTCAAATCCCAGAGTTGAAAGGGAAGAGCAGACTCAGACTGGCACTGGCCAGATCTTATGAGATGTATAAAGAACCACAAAAGCCACATGCTTCCAAGGTCTGCGAATAAGCTGATGTCAATGCATTGGGATCGACAGATAATGGTGATGAAAAGGCTACAAGACACCCTCAGTTGCCTTTCCAAAGATCCATATTAGAGCATCTTTTATCCCAAACATAATAAAGCGTGCAAAAACCGCCTAGACACTAGACCTGACGGTATGTACTTTCAATAAATCTTTAAAGGCGGCTGTAAATAGAAGCCGAGCGCCGTTGTGCAGTGTGACTATGAGGATCCCGGGGTTCCAATCCCTAACGGAGCAATATAAGCTTTTTTTAGAGACTAGACTTCTTCTTAGCGACTGCCGAAGCGCACGGAAAAGGGGAAATTGTGGATCATACTGTGGGAAAAAATGTGGGAAATTGTGGATCATATACTCTATTCCTATTTCCAAATTACGCACGCGCTATTCACCAAAGAAAAATTGAATCTGGCAGCTGTCGCCATCAAAACGGAAAGGCCCACGTTCCCGACGCCATACCAGGTCCTCCTGAACCTTATCAGCAAGAGAAAGGGACACTTGCAATCTCCATCATACTGGCTTTCTATGCTCGTTATGCAATACAAAAGCTCCTATAAAGAGGCAGACAAACAATTGAAACACGAAGCAATCGAGGAAGTGATTAAGACGGCTAAGACTTAGCAATGTATCCACTTTTGAAGAAAAATGGTTTTGTTGGCTGCCATAGAAGTGCGAAAAGCCTTCAACTCGGCCCGATGGAGTTACATTATTTCCCCGTTGGATTAAGGTGGGTACAACAGTATTAACATGGGCTGCCAGGAGATTACCTAAACGGCGGAAACCTAATTTACGATACTAAAGAAAGACGCGCCGCAGCAATTATGTTACTGCAGGTGCAGAGCAAGGCTCATAACTCGGCCCGAACCTGTGTTATTTCTCTTACGACCAGATTCTTCGGATGGATGTACCTATCCATACTTTGCTCAGGCTTCGCAGATGACATAATGCAGTTTTTAACGCTAGAGGCCTGGAAGAAGCCATTAATACGGGCACGGGAGTGATGTTTGTCATGCTCCTACGACGTTTCTCAGTAGGGTTATGGCATAGGGTGAGGGGCCAAAATTTTACCGGGGTCTTAATTCTTTTTTCAGAATTCTGCTTTCGAAATTGTGCTTTTTAAAACTCTGCGTTCAAAATTCTGTTTTCAAAATTCTGGGAAATTCTTTGTCGAAGCGACATAGTGAAATATGTATGCAGCCCCCCTTTCTGTCTCTTTCTATTCTTACCGTTGCTTTACTTCAAATATAAAAGTTTTCTTAAACAAGTGAGTAAGTGCAAGAGTTCCTCTGTGACAAACTTCTATATACCCGATATCTTAAAGTTTTTTGGCCTGAATTCATTTACACTATTTGTAGGCCATGTTCCCTAAAGTGCGCGTGGGTCAAAAATTAAAATCAATTAAAGGTCGTGAGAATAATGAAAATCTGCGTTAAAAGCGAAAATTATTTCGGAAAAAAAAAGTTTTTTTTTTGTAAAAACGGCCCCTAAAGGTGGGCGGAGCTCAAAACTTTGTATGGAACAAACTTAGCAAAGATTGATATCTTTCACATTTGTGATATAATTTTTTTTCGATTTCGAATGAACTTTCCGAGAAATCGGTTTTTTAAAGATCTACTATGTTAAAAGTGGGCATGGTTGATATTGTGGGCGGTCCAGTTTTTGCCTTCTTAAAGGTTTAAGGTTTTGGGCCATTATTGCTCTATACCAAAATTTTGAGAAAATTCTACACCTTGTCTAACTTGACCAAAAGGCATTTTGAAACAGAGATTGTCTTACATTGAAGCGTTGTAGTGGGCGTGGCCTTTGGCGGATTTTACTTATTTTCACACTTTGTCCGTATTAAATAAGAACTATGATACACTTCAAGTTAGAGCGTCCTACCTCAATTTTAAAGACCTAAAAACTTCACACATACAGACAGATGGACAAACCGACAGACGGACGAACATGGTTTAATCGATTCACCTGTCGGTCTAGGTCTAGGTCTTAGGGGTCTACGGTGATTATTTCACTGTTACAAACTATGCATTAAAATCAATATATCCTGGGTCGGGTATAAAAGAGCAGAAAAAGCTGAATTTTATTGCTTAAGTCAGAAATTGAGAAGTAGAAATTTTGAAAGCAGAATTTTTTTCGAAGCAGCAGAATTTTGAAAAACAGAATTATGACCCGCTTTCATATCGGCTGATGCTCTTAACATCGAAAAGTACAGAAAATCAATGACTACAGTAAGGCAACATGGATACCTACGCATCACAAGTTTTTACCGCTGTTTTCTGTTTCCAATGCATTGTTTAGCCCAGCTTAAGTCCAGTTCTGTCAATTCCGGAACAAAACGAGTCTGATGTTAGCATAGCGAACAGTTTTTCAGTGCAGAGTTAAATCCGTCAAAAAAGTTGTCAAAATAACCGACTTTTAAAATTATTGGACTTCCAATTGGAGGACCAATGGACTTCCAGCTCAACTACCAAAGTTCAGCTTTCTACCTGAAAATCTAAGGCCTAAAAGTTGTTTACATACGGACGGGTGCACGGATATGGCTTCATCAATTTGCCTGTCGCTCTCGATCATATCTTTAAAAGGTCTTAGGTCTGCGGTGATTATTTCTTTGCGTTACAAACTATGCATTAAACTTAATACATTCGAGGTAGAGATGTTCCCAAATGTAATTTTTTACAGAAACTCTTAAAGCCACTACCATTTAAAATAGAAAGAACAGGCCAAGAATTTCGGACTGTTGTCTAAATTTTAATCCAAGCTTAACCCACTAAATTCGGAGAGTTAAGCCGAGACGGACTTAGATTAGTTCAAAATTGACTACAAAGCTCATTGCTGAATCTCAGTTATTCTTCAAAACTCGAATGCAGGAATAAAAACGGAAAAACTCTTAAGTCATGCGAGAGCAAGAGGGGATCGTGTCAATTTGAAAGAAAAGGAGTAAAAGGTGAAAGTTTTAATGCATGGAGTCTCCCTCTACCTGTGGCGTGACAGAGGGGGTCTGACTCTCGTGTCATCATCTGAGTCCTGTTTCAAGAGGTTTCGGTGCGAGAGTGGCTAAACGGTTCTTCCATCGTTCACAATCCTCCGCCACCAATTATAAAACACAGGTGCGATCCCCAGACAGGATTCGGTGAAGAGGCGCGAAACGCTCACATCTTGGAGATGTTGTGAGCGTTTCGCCCCTCTTCGAAACACTTTGTTTCGAAGAAAGCATCACAAATCCAGGGAACTCTACCGCCCAACATCGGAGGACTTAGATATACCCTAGAAAGGATTTTTTCCTCTGAATTTTTTGTCTGAGTATTACACTACGCTGGCGCTGGGGAACTCTAATCCAGGGAACTCTACCGCCCAACATCGGAGGACTTAGATATACCCTAGAAAGGATTTTTTCCTCTGAATTTTTTGTCTGAGTATTACACTACGCTGGCGCTGCTTCATTTCAGTGCGTTGCCATGAAAAGTTTTTGATGAATCTGCTCTGAGTCCAATTTGAGTGAAATAAACTTAAAAGAGAATGTCGGTCGTTAAATTATTGACCTTGTTGCATTGAGGACAAGCCGTGGCTTTCGAGGCATTTCTAAGCCTGCTGTTTTCATTATAGCAGAAATGTTTCCCATCTATATCCTCGGTGATGAAATAATAGGATAGAAAAACACATAGTGACAAAGCCACACCAATGTCAATAGCAAAAACGGACCTTTGCATATCCTATTTCTATTCTCTCTCTATTATCAGGCAATAACATCAGCCTTTCTCTCCAATCCTCGTAGTACTGGTGATCGTTAGTACTTAGCAAAAGGTTGGTGGCGCTAAAGCACGCCTACGTGCAGTTGCATTGCAATCTCAGGAGAGATCTCCCTATTGCGGATTCTGAGAAATATCCTGCACAAGCCGGACGCAATTGTACTCTTGGACCTCTTTACTCAATTCTTCAATGTTTTTCCAACCACATTCCTCATAGCAATCCTCGTTGTAAACTCCAAAGAGAAGTGTGGTGCCTTAAGTTAAAACACTTGAGTACATCGGTGAAACGCTGTAAAAACGACAGTGGATGGGGTCTTATTTCGTGAAAAATCACGGCATATACTGATAACTATGTGTATTTAGTTTAGACCTCGTTTCACTCAGAGCGGCAGTTAGAAAACCATAAGCCTCTGTGTTTAAACTTCAAATCCCAGTACGAATGTCTAGTCAATTGCCTTGACACAGCAGAATAACTATTCCTGCAGACACGTAAATTCATCAAAACTAGATTTCCACGAGCGAAGAAACAGTCTCCAGGTACAGTGAGTCTTTGCAGAGGCTGATCTTATCGACTGGACTGTCTTATCTTCCGTCGGCCCCGTAAACCCAAAGTTACTCGAGCTTATCTTAACTGTTGACGCTCATGACGACTATTCTTTCGCCCATCTAAAACTGTCCTGATACTTCACCACATTAAGGGAAACCGACCGCCATCAAAGACCATATTAAAGGCCGCAGGATACCCAAAATATTCTTCATCTGAAATATTCAGTCTAGTTTATTATTGCTCCAAGCTTCATTTGGATTTCAAGTCTTCATAATCGATATAAAGCCGAATGTACATCCTGCGTTGCCCAATGTTGACGACCCATCGATGCCACATCAATAAAATTTAAAACTTTCAAGAAAGACCTCCTGCAGCTCCTGTGTGTGTAAATCACGAAAAATACTTGAATTGATTTCCCAGCTGAGATACACGATTTTCACAAAGAAAATTTGCATGCCAAACATACCTACACATTTCATCGGGGTATGCTTTATTTAATTTGTAACTATTCATTTGTCCTTAAGGAGTTTGTGAGTTAAAGAGAAAACCTTTCTCCTTGCTGGACCCCTTGACACATTCGATTTGCCTGGTGCTGCTCACATTTCTGTACTCTGAATAAAGCCAAAAAGTACCGTGTCCCTTCTTACTGAAAGGCATTTTAAATTCTATTAATGTCCTGAAACCTGAATTTCGACTCTTCATTGACCACATCCTGGAATGCTGGCATGCCCAATGAGAAATCAATAGAGGAGCGAGAGACTCAGGCCAGGTAAAATCGATTCCCAAAAGGCTACACACAAGTTTAAGGATAATAATAATCTCTACATTCACCTCGAATCTTGTCCGGGGTTTTCTCCTCAAGTCCAGATTATTTGTGTATTCTTGTGTGTGTCCTTTTTTCTGGAGTGTACCATCGTAATCAACCTGATATCTGGGTTGAATAATCAAGAATTCAAGCTTTGAACTCATCATATAACTTCGTATGGATGGGGGCATATTTGCCAACGCAACTCGGCCAGGAAGGAAGGACTTTACTGCGGTACCCAGGAAGAAATGTGCAGTTTTTGGATTTCATGAGACCGAAGCAATGTCCTGGTGTATGCAGCAAACCACTGGACTTTGCAATGTTGTCCGTATGTTTACATTTATTGGCTTCATTTGGATTCCTCTACGGCTGGCTACTTTTTTTTACTCCAAAGGAGCACGAGTCCAAGGAGTAGATTGCAATTCGTGGAAACGGCCTGGTCATTGGTAGTTTAATCGGATTTTTATTACCAACAATGGTAATTTTGGTCCTTTTGCGAGAATATAGCCTTTTGTTTTTCGTATCGACCTCTTGTGGCGTTATGATGCGGTGGGTATTTGAATATCGGAATAATGATAAAATTGATACATAAACATGAGGTTTTTATTTGGAAGGAACTACACGGTAATTTCATGATCAAAGGATGATACTTCTAAAAAATAAAGTTGTTTATCCATTTTTGGTGAAAGTCTTTTTTTTTCGTCATTCATTTTGCTTTGAAAATTTCATCTTATTCAAGACTGCACAGTGCACTCTCACCAGCACTTATTCAGCTGGTGATAAGTGATGTTCTCCGCGCAGCATTGTCCCCCGGTGACGGAGGAATTCAATGGCCTCTGGCAACTTCCATAAACATATCGACTACGTAAACAACCTCTTTGAAATGACAGGAAAGGTAGAGAGGGGGAGGCAAACGTAGTTGCAGTTGGGTGGAAAATCAATGCCATAAAAAGTAAAATTATCAGTTTATGGACTCGAGCTCTAATGACGATGCAACCGAGTGCGAAGTTGCCAACCGGAATGGCAAAGCCAAGTCCGTGTTTGGCATTTGGTCCAAGTTATAAAACAATATCGGCTTAGGCACACTCCGTTGAGACTGTTCTGCTCGAAGCTTGAGTCTGTACTACTGTATGGATGCAGCACCTGGAAAGAGACCGCTACTATCACGTTGAAGTTGCAGGCATTGGTTAACAGATGCATCCCGAAGATACCAGGGTTCATTTCGGTTGGCCAAACTCTTTTTCTTAAGCTGATGTTTAACTGACATCAGATCAGGAAGATGTTTCCCGAAGACCGAACCATATCTGAGAACAGGTCGATAGGCATCTAACGACGAAAATGGCAGCGTATCATCCACTCTCTAAGTGAGGGCGGCTGTTTCATTATAAGACACACAACGGAATGAAATCCACTAACTCAAGATATCAGAAGAAACGGTCAATTCCAAAACACGTATGGCGTAGAATTGTGGAGGGGTATGTAGGCAACTGGCAAAGAGAGGAGGAGAGCTACAGGACATTGGAAACTACACAACAGCGCACAGGCGTGGTGCAGACCCTATACCCTACAAGGGAAAACAAGAATTGCATAATATATTATAAGGATGGTCGAAAAGCAACTGTGTCTAAGCTTTAGTGCACCGAAGCTGGGGGCCTACCTACCGAACTTTTTAAATCCGCTGACAATGGTCGAATAAGGAACATCAGGCATCAACACATCTCTAAGTCGAAGGAAAGCATTTCCCATGATTGGAACCTCACCATTGTTTGCCCGAACCTTGAGAAAAGGGACACTCTGAACGGTGCCAAATACAGAGGCAAATAAAAATATCAGTCCCCTTAACATAGCAATCTTTTCTGCTGTACTGTGTAAACGCCTAAAGTCGTTGTCAACAATTTGATAGGTCTATATGAATCAGTGTGGCTTCAGGTCATGAAAGTCCACCACTGATCAAATACTCACACTGCAACAGATCTTGGAGTAAAACCAGGAATTCAAAATAGATACCCACCACCTTTTCATCGATTTCGAGGCCGTGTATGAAAGCATTTATAGAGAGGAGCCATGTTTAGTTTTGGCATCCCTACCAAACTCGTCAGTTTGTGCAAAATGCCGATGGAAAACTCACGCTGCTCCGACAAGATAGGAAAAGACATCATCGATCTTTTGATGTCAAAATAGGATATGAACACCATTGGACGTGACGCACTGCCATGCGACAACTTTAACATCTTACTTGAGAGAATTGTGCGGAACTTCCGCACCAACACAAGAGGCACAATTTTTTAAAAGTCTGTTCAATTACTCGCATACGCAGACAACATTGACATAGTCGGAAGAACAAAGTCCGACAATTATGTAGCCTCTGTGAGTATAGGGAGGGAAGCGACGAATATGGGTCTCGTCTAGCAGGGAACGAAGGCACCCAAATTCGACGTCTTGGACGAAACATCACCATCGAGAGCTAAAACTTTGAGGTAGATAGGGACTTTGTCTACCCGGGTTCCGCTATAAATTCCGACAACGACACCAGAGCTGAGATCAAATCAAGTTTTTAACTCTTGCGAATCGCTGCTTCTTTGAGCTAAGAAAGCTATTAAGTAGCAAAGCTCTCTCTCAAGAAACTAAAGTGACAATTTATATAACCCTTTTCATCCCAGTCCTGTTTTACTGTGCAGAAGCATTGTTCCTGCTAAAGGGGGAAGAAAACGCTTTTGACGGGAAATCATCTCAATCATTTTCTTCTTGAGACAACTTGAGCTTCTAAGCTGAATTCGATGGACTCTTCTCCGACCTTTGAAGTCCAGACACTGCGATATTACAGAGCCTACAGAGCTTAGGGAATTATTTTTTGTCTTTTTAGCAGCGTTGAACTGTTGATCGATTAAAAGTCCAGTACCTGCCGCGCGGTTTCTTCTTTCCCGGGTGATGGATAAGCAAAACTATTTTTTATTTTAAAAGTCGATGTATACCATTATGCAGATACAATATGACGTTATTGAAATGCCCGCCTCGGCTTCTTATGGGGTTAGACGGTACGGATCCGGCTAGTCCAACTTTCAATGATTTTTTTGTATAGATCCGGCTAAATTTGAGTGATATTGAGGAGTAATGTGCACCTTGCATCGATTTTATTCCTGCGACCTTACAAAATTCCTTCACGAAAAATACAGCTATGTCAAATCGGATGATTTTGGTGTCCAGTATTCGCTACCTCTGCAAAGCTTCCCCTTAAATCGTTCATTTATGAAGTCAATCGTTGCGTCCGATGGGTGGCACGTAGTGCCGTTCTGCTGTTTCCACATGTAGTCTATGTTCATATGGGTTATCAGAAGTTGAACATAAATCATAGATGCTCTGGCTTGTTAACACACTCGTTCATTCATAAAAGCGCAGCCTTTCGTTGCTTTGATAACTTTTTTTTTATCAATCTTGTTGTCGTCCTCACTCGAAAAGCTCCGAAGCCCCAGAGAACAAACGGCTTTGCCTATGGTCATTTGCTTTCCTGGCTCAGTTAGTTGAGGCCAGGCAATCTTGCCGGTTGGATCTTGCCAACTTGAAGTCAAAGCCCGTGACCTTATGCCCTGCGAGAAATCAACTTCCTCGGGTTCTGCTGTACAGTTCTTGCGATTCTTTCGATAACTGAATCGGTTTTTTAAATTTGCCCACCAAATGTTACAGAGCCGTCACCTTGAAAAGACCATCAAATGGGTGTTACACACGCAATGTTACGAACTTTTGTTTTAATAAATTTTTTTAAATAAATATTTGGACGTGCTGTTCCATTGTGTAGTTTACCATTGGGATTTAGCATCAGTAACTGAATAGGAAACAGAAGATTTGACAGAAGTCTTTAAAGATGAACGTTGAAAAATGATGTTAAAAAATTTTCATAATACTGAAATTCTTACATACCCATACTTGGCCACAGGCACCTATCGGGCAGTACCACGACCACTTTTATACTCTGTACCACCCAAAAAGATTTTTTTTTATTAAAAATACAATTTTGAGGCTTAAGCGACAAAAAATACTTATAGTTTGTTGAGCATCCTTATAGTGTATACTTATAGTTTTGTTTGCTTAACTCATTATAGTAAAGCGACGTATCCACAAAGCACAAAGCAGCTGCTACGAAAAGAAAACTCGAATACTTAATGCCCACTCAAATAAGAAAAAAATCCAACTTCCTTTTTTTAAATAAATTTATTTCACTGATTTTTATACTTTGTTACAATGTTCGCTTCCTTCGATCTTTTATTTATATTTAGTATTTTTTTTTTTGTAATATTTAACTTATATACATTTACTATTATAATTTTATTTTTTTCTTTATACAGGTTAATTTATTTATTTTCAATTTCAATTGATCTTAAATTTACTTCGCTTGTATAGTGTACACCCTTATCCGCAATGTGTATTTGTATGTATTTATATTTTTATAACTCAATTTAATTTTTTTGTTAAAGTTTTTTTTTGTTAAGATTACTTTATGTAATATGTATGAGCTTGTGAATTTTGTTTCTGTGTTTAAAGAAGCATTTTCCTTAGAAAATATCCTGTTAAGGTTAGTTTATAACATGAAGGGTGTAATACTTTTAAGGGTTCTTGTAATTGTCAGGAGTACTCTGACAAAGTACTCATTGAATAAAGTACTTTCCCTCGTTTGACTATTGAAAAGCTGTCTGTTTTTGTTGTAATTTATCGTTGTGTATCGCTTAAAGTTTTTATTTTTTTTATTTTATTTTTCTTTTAGGTAGATTAAAGTGCGAGTTTTTTGTGTACAATATATTAAATATAATGTAATTATTAAATTAACTACACTTATGGTTTTTTTTAACATATATTTAATAAAATATATTAGTTTTTTTTATCGATTTATAACAATTTACAATATATTTTGATATACATTCTTTTTTTTCAATTTCAGCATTGCAAATTCTTTATTTTTGGGGTGAGTTATATTAACTTATTTTTAATTGATATTGTGCAGAGAAATTAATGGGTTATTTTCTTTCAAAAAACACATTGAGGAATTCAGAATAATGCCTTGGCTAAATATAAAAATTTAAGAGATGGCGGTATTTAATTTCATGGCCCAATTTGAACGCGTTGTAAATGATGCTTTATTTCCAAATTAACCATGTTTTTAGCTCCATTCAAGATATTTGTGTGATAAATTTTGCCTTGCGCCAGGGAAACATATTGTTCCACCGGCTATAAAACATGGGATCAGTGGCAGACGATTTAAAACAAATCCCGAAGTGTCTACACTGGAGAAACATAAGATTCATTTCATACGCGAACACTTTTGTTGTCATTTTGGCTGTTAAAAGAAAGTGACTTTTTTTGTTGTTTTCTCGCTCCTAGGAAACGCCATTCCTAGGAGCGAGAAAACAACAAAAAAAATCTCAAAAGAAATCGTATTTGTGTCGTAGATCTGTCATAGGTGAACAGTTTTTCGTTACCTCTTTCGAGCCATAAACTGCTAGAGAGGTGTGCGAAAATATTCCACTTGAAAATTGCCTCCGAAACTTAATGTAAATGAAATGAAAATGTGCTTAATGTCGAGAATTTTGTTTGTGTAACGGTTAAAGATGTACTGAAAAAAGCCATCCTTCGAATGTTTGTCGTCATCTTAATATTTTTGATTTAGGTACTAAATGTTAAATTAGGAGTCAATAACTTTATACTGCATTTCGTGAACTAGCACAAGAATAAAAATTGTTGAGATCCACCATTTTATGGTTGACAAAATTCTACGAAGGCCTGTGAGTGCTTTGGTGAAGTGACTTAGCAACGGATTACGCTTTACAAAAGCTTAACATGAACATCTTAAGATCTTTTGAATCTCTTAGGGTGTTTGCGAACGAGATTTTTGAGAACAATCGACGAATTTGAATCGAAATATAATTAATAAAATAAAATAAAATTTCGCGTAAATAAAATTTCTTCCATAAATTCCTTCCACCACCACTTTACAAACCCAAACATGTAGTTGAATTTATAAATAATAGCATTTATATGCCCAGAAAAATGAAGATTGCGATCAAAATTAACACCGAACTCCTAAAACCCTGAACGCGATCAAGAACATGTTCATTGATGGAATTAGAAAACGGAATATAACACGTTTCTTTGAGACAGTCATAACATGACACCTAGAAAATAAGACCTTATGGCGTATTCTTTTCAACACCGAATCGTGAAACTGGTGTGGAACGCAGAAAAAAATTGTTCTTTTCACATACACCTGAACGGAATCGTGCTCAGGTAAATGTTCCTTTGAACTCCGAATTAGTTCGGTGTCGACACCGAACCCGAAATTTCACCACCGTCGTATTTGACGGTGGAGGCTGGATGTGGTTTTTGTTGTGTATGTGAAGTGAGGTTTTGGCTCAATCTTCATTTGTGATTTTTTACAACGCGACTGAAATTGTATGAAATTGATAAAAAATAACTTTATATCTCAAACTCAAAGCTATCAAAATTCATTTTAAATAAAAAGTACAAAAAAATCGACGACAACAAAATCATTTTGCGAAATGAAAAATAGTAAACAAAATGGAGTCAAAACAGTTTGAAACTTAACGTGATGATTGGCACCGGTGCAGTATTTGCCGTTCTGTACACAATTAAAACCGAGTGTACACCACGCTGGAATTGTCGCGAACACCGAGTTTTATTTGACAAAATCGTGTGGCAGTTCGGTGTTCAAAAGAATACGCCAGTAGACTAAGACCATTCTTGTCACACCATATGGAAAAGTTATTGACGTTAATTCAAAGAAAAAGACGATCGTTTAAAGCGTTTATTGCCTTAAAAATTTTCACGACACCTGCATAAGCAAGAAGAAGACAGGACCCAGGTTACTTCCCTGTGGAATACCAGACAAAGCAACAAATAGAGCGTGATGAAAAATATAAAATAGAGTGGCGCAACAGCTCGAGGTTGTCAGGGCCAGAGGTGAACCAGGGCCAACTTTTCAACAATGTATGCTGTGTGTGTTAATTTTCGTCACATACAAGGGGACCTACGATTTTATTCCGATTTCGAGCGGCACTTTGAGAAGTTTTTCAAGACAAATGATGCTATCGGAGGGCTTGTCAGACCCTCGCGGAGGTGGGGACCGTAAAAAAGAACGAGTCTTTTTTTCAGGTGACGATGCGGTAGGATTCGAACCCAGACCTCCGGCGTAGTAAGCACGATGAAAAAATATAAACCTTGGCAATTATTTAAATTTAGATTATGGTTTGGTCACAATGTTCTCAAAACAATATTTTTCCATTACTTTTATTAGAATTTCAGGTGGCAACACTCTCTCTCCTTCTCGGATATTGGCCTTAAGCTGTTGTATGTTTCTAGGCCTATTGGCATAACCTTTTTTTAGTTACCTCTGTACCTAGGTACAGGTACCTCTGTACCTTATGGAAAAAAATCTGGAGCCATCAAATCGGCGAACGTGTCTGTTAAATTCAGAAAAACGCGATGTTTTCCAGTCACCATAAATTTCCCTCAGGAGAAACAAAGTTGAACAAAAAGTCTAGTCGGCCTTTCGTGCGTCTAGACCTTATGTGCTGTTGTCAGTAGAAATGAATCTTCTGAAAGAGTCAAGGAGACTGAAGAAACTACTACAAGCAACAGAAGTTGCTAACGCGTAGTCGCGTAAGACGACTAGCGATGTAAGTTGCTAATAACACCGCGATGTTGTATCTGACGACAGTTCCGAGGATTTCCCTGTTGAAGTGCGCAAAGATGCGCTCGATCTGAAAGTTTGTATAATTAGTAAGCCGCTTTGGATATTTCCAGAGAGCACTCTGCCACTCTTTGGTGACAACCAATTTTTGGTGTTTGCCTGACCAAAGTGAATAGAAATTCTGTTCTTTTCTTTCACAGATGTTCACCGTCAGCCGACCGACCGACCGAGGAATTGGTGAGAATATTGGATTCCTAATCGAAGGAGTGACAACAGAACGGGAAGTAGATTTTCTGACAACCATGCGAGTCCTTTTCTAGTTTTCAAACCGAGTCCATTAATATTTTCTGGCATCCGTGCCGAGTCCTTTTCTGGTTTTCAAACTGAGTCCACCTTTTTGATCTTCGGACTTAATTAATTGATATTTTTTGGCATCCGTGCCGAATCCATTTCTGGTTTTTGGAACCGAGTCCACTGATTATTTCTGGCATCCGTGACGAGTCCGTCTCGTTTTGATCCAATTTCAACATCTCGATTACCTGTTTCTTTAAAAAATATTTTAATTATACTTTGGGTCTTGGAACCGGTCCACCTTTCCAGTCGTGGAACGAGTCCTCTTTTCCGGCCGTGTGTCCGAAGACACTTAAAGGGCCTTATATTTTGGCGCATATCGTACACAGCTCCATGCCAATGCAAACTGCCAGTAAAATCGTTAGCTTTATTCTAAACCCTGAAGGAATACAACTTTGACGTACCGTGTTGTTTTGAAAGTCTTTTCTCATTCACGCTTGTAGAACAGATTTCTTTAAGACCTATTCGCTTCATTTAAATCTTCAACAATATCCCTCCAGTCTCTTCCAGATCCCTTCAACTCGTAGCAGCTGCTCTTATACTCATAGTCAACGAGTATAAATCTATCCTATTCAGCTACTACGATTCCTAAACTCGTTAACTCGTACGCGTCGAGTATAAGGCCAGCTTAAATTTTTTTAGCGATTGAAGCCGGACATACGACAAGTTTTCTTCATCCTATGATTCTTTCAAACAGGTAATTGTTTTCTGGAAACGATGATACCATTTACTGGTCTAAATAAGTCCTGTCAAATTTTTTCAATACTCTCATAGTTAATAGTTTTAATTTAAATTAATATAGCTAAATCTCTCTGATTGACTTCTCTGCACAAAAGAATTTATTTGAATTAATCATTTTAACTACCATTAATATTTAAATATATCCTTGAATATTTTTGTTTTGTTTAATTTATTTACATAACATTTCGCAACATTGGTATAAAATATTCTACAGTATGTTGTATATATAAATACAATATATATATTATTTGTTTTAATTTTTAGGTATATCTTAGAATTAACTATTTATAAATACTTTTTTAGGCATTTTTTTAATTGTATTTAACTTAATGATTTCTTATAACTTATTAGTGTTCTAGCATTTTGAGTTTTTTTTTAAGAAATAATAATCTCAGGCTTTCTTGTGTTTAAGTTTGGTTGTATAGAAATATTATTATATCTCAATATTTTTTTATAAATAATGCTAAATATTTATAAATAACATTTGGTTGGTTGATTTTGTCTAGTCAAGCTCAACTTGACTAGGGTTAGTTAGGGGTGCAATAACAAAAACTTCGTAAGTTTCTTATTACTATTAGCTGTGCTATGAAGACTACAGTGTTTATGCACACCATCCCTGTGGAGAAGACGATGGGCGTTGTTTTCGTCGCAGAGCTCTTATCCTTGGACCAGTCGTAACCCTTTGGGTTATCGCCGGTCAACTTTTGCTCGGACTTGTCGATTTCGTTCAGATTTGATTGATATTTTGAGCCTGCTGCATTGTCAAAAGGTAAACACGGGGGTCATTTGTGCAAAAGGGGAAATGGGTTTTTTTTCAAGAAGTACTTACTTTTGTCCAGGACGACTATTGTGTTTGTGGGAATGTCCCCGTAGCTGGGTGTATTGAAACCGAATCTTGTTGTGGTCGTCGTTGTTCGGCGGAGTGTTGTAGTTGTAGGTGGTGGTATTGTTGTCGGAGGTGTTGATGCTGAGAAAACAGAAAAAATAATCTTGATTAATGTCGGCTAGATAAAATCTTGTATGAAGAAAATTGGAGTTCTCTGCGGCATCCTTCTTAAGTGTCAATTTTCACTCGCTGTCGCCACTAGTCCAACACAAAATACCTGACCTTGACCCAATACAATTAGAAGAGCCACCCAACACACTCGGCGCAAAAAGCGAATAATTGGAAAATTGCTTACAAGTCTAAAAGCCTCTTACGACCACCCTTTGTACATAGACAATGTCACGACAAATTGCCCCCGAGGACAATACCCTCATTACATGGCAATTTCAGTATAGTGCCCACATCCTCCTTTATAAACGTCTCTATACACTCATGACAACAAAAAGGATCAAATGTAATTTCCTTGTCCACGGTGCTGTGGTAAGGACGAAAAAAAAAATGGAAAGCCATTCAGTTCTCGCCTGGGTCGGCCTCCTTGGGAAAGTTAAAATCGCCGCTAAGGCCACAAAAAGCTCATAAATTACCACAAATTGTCGTCAATAATCCACCAGCAGCAGGACCAGCATCCACTAAGGCAGCTGTCGATGAAAAAGAAGAAAAAGAAGCCAAGTCTCGCATAGTCACAAAGACTCCGATTGAGAAGGGGGCCCACAGATAAATATCGACAAAGGAACTCATTGAACTTTCATTGCTGTACACACGGATACACGCTACTAAAATTGCCAGAACCTATCAGTGGATAGACTGCTCACTTCATCACTACACCACCACCACCACCATCATAGAGTGGAGGTGTCTTCCGTGGCACTTTACCACAATTGACACCACGCTTTGGCTGTATAGTCCTGGTTCTGGCCTGCTGTGTGGTGGCAATAGACCAGCAGCAGCAGAAAAAAAATACGACATCCAAGGAGGAGTCGTCCTCGTCGCAATCGATTGGGTGTGAGCAAGATTTATCTATTTACAGGGATTTCGACACTTTTTAGCCAAAGTTTATTTGGGTTTATTTGGGATAAATAAGAGAGGAGCTGCTGGTGGACTGGGACTGGGCTTCTATCTGGCAAGAGGAGCATTATTTGAGACATTTTTCCCGATGGTTAGGTGGCCTTTTTATTGGGATTCCGATGTTATTTGCTGTTTTTGTAGTAGATGTTCAATTTGTCGAAAGAATCTCGTGACTTTACAATGGAATTGATCGGCTGTAAAATTATGATTTGCTTGTAATTTGGGTGAAATCATTGATTCATGGAAATTGGTCTGTCAATGCTATGCAAATGGTTTGATTTAGTAGCAAAGATATATTCAGCGGCGGATTGGGCAGGTTTTCAAAAGAGGGTGCTTAGCTTAGTGAATGCCATAAAAAGAGGAGTGTCGCCGTAGGTGGCTTTAAATTTTTTAGTGATATGACTTATAACTTGAAAATATCTTTGCGCTGAAAGCGTTTACCATAGACTCACAGGAAGTCATTCAAAGGGCTTCATTTATCAGCTTCTTTGAGAACTGATTAGTTTACAAAAAGGTGAATCTACTATTTCTGAGGTTTTTTTTTTAATTTAAAATCGTTATTAATTAAGAATGGGGATAAAATTTAGTGTAATATCTTGAATGATTTCTAAAAAATTTGAAATAAAAACGTTTTCTGAGACCTTGCTGAAAGTTCGAGATATTAAATCCAACATTGAATCCAACATTCGAGTCCAACATTTGAATCCAATAAGGCATCGGGTATAGAGGTTTTTTTAGTGGCCCTTTCATATGTCTCAAGCAGCTACCAACAATGACAGTTCTTCATGTTACATCCAGTTGGCTCCAGGAAAGATTTTGGACTCGGTCGAGTTGTCTTGTTCTTGGCTATCCCAGTGGGAGCTTTCCTAAGCCTGGATTTCATGAAGTATGTGAGGCCTGTTAGGCGGTTAGGTGATTGACGTTTCCAAACCATCTTTTACTTGGTTCATCAAGTCCATCATCTCCTCACTTTTGAGACTGAAACTAAGATTTGTGTTTGTCATTCTATCTTTACAAGAAGCATTAGCTTGAAAGCCTTCCGGGAAACCGTTATTAAACTTCTTTCTTATTGTTCAAGCATGCAAACATATCCTTGAAGACAGATTTATTCGATTAATTTGATGATCTAGCTAAAGTCTTAACTACAAAACTTTAAGAATACAGAAAAGAAACCGTTTGGCTTGCAGCGGCTACCCAACAGAGCCATAAAGATAAAAATCCTAAGTTCGGTAAGGTTGAAGTGGCAATTAGACTTGAAAACCGCCAAACCATGAAAGACTTAGATGAGCTTACGTTGGCTTGCAGAAACTTCCCATTACACGCAATTCGTTAACTTTTGTTGGCTTAAGGCCTTACCATAATAGAATAAGAGATGGGCTTAAGTCGGCTTTCCAAAATGTCCCATTACATGCAATTCGTATGCCACGACCATAATAGCCGTTTGCTCGGTTTCGTTAGGTCTTCGTTAACTTTTGCTCTCTTAAGTTTAAGGCCCAACTGTAATAGGCTTAAGCGGGATTAATCTAATGTCGAAATACAACAAAAATCCCACTCAAGTTCTGCGAAAAGATTGCGGTGCCCATAATAGACTTAAGCAAACGATTTGAAAATCATAAGATTTTACTGTGAATGTCTCGGGTATCACGTTGCCTTGAGAATTTTAAATCAATTTTGAAAAACATGTCATTTTTTCTTTAACCTAGGATGTTTATATTTCCGAAACCGATTCCGAAACCGTGCAATTCTTGGTGTATTCCTTTATTTCACGGATCTTTTGAAGCACGTTAAGATATAAATATGGACTTAAATATGACAATTAATGAACTAAAGCAAAACTTTAAGCCAGCACAAGTTAACAAAAACTTTACGAGATCGAGCAAAAGGCTATTATGGTCGTGGCATACGAATCGCGTGTAGTGGGACATTTCGGAAAGCCAACTTAAGCTCATCAAAGTCTATTTTGGTTGGAAATTTGAACGCTTGTAGATACACACAATTTTCATACGATTTCCGAAACGTTTGCTGAAGTCTATTATGGGCACCGTAAGCATTTGGCATAACTTGAGTGGGATTTGCGATGGATTTTGACATTGTTATTCTCACTTAAGTCAATTATGGTTGGGGCTTTTTATTTAAACGAGAGGATCGACGGAGAGACAGATTGTGAGAAACACAGAAATCTTTTACAATTTTCGAATCGTTTACTATGGTCACCATCTGTTATAGGATCTATGGGATATTCGTTTAATTACATTGGCATTAGATCAATTCCCCTAAAAGCCACTTCCAAGGCTTATTATGGTCAGGCTTAAGGTCCACAGTGGTGCCAAGTCGATCTAGAAAATAATCGCTTACTCGTTAAACTAAAAGCTTATTACCTATGAGGTGTGGGAATAATTTTGGATCGATCGTGCTTAGATCGCTTATATCGTCATGGAAAAAAGCTTCGCTCCATGAATTTTTGAACTCTGACTTTATACTCCAAAATCTTCTTAAGATCGGCAATATAGTACGTTGCATTTATAACGAGGTATACCAATTTTCAGGTGGGTGGGAATTATTGTAACCTCGGATGTCTAAATAGACTGGTCTATAGGGTAACTTTAGTGTTCAAAAAAAAAAACAAATTCCATGCACTTGATGGGCGGAAATCCTATATTCTTTTTAAATACTTTGGACAAACAGGCGACTTAGTCCTTAGATTTAGTCTTTCTGAGAAAACGCACCGACCTACTCAGGAAAGTGAGGTAGTGTGTTTTTTTTTTCTTTTATTGTTTCACTAGTCCAAAACAAGTTTATAATAAAAACATTGCGTACATTTATATCAATTTGTTTTATTTATAGTAAAAATATAAGCCTTTTTATTTATTAAAATAAAATAATGTTGGGGTGCCGTGGCGTAGTGGTTAGTGTGTGTGACCTACGCCAGAGGTCTGGGTTCGAATCCTACCATCGTCGCCTGAAAAAAAAGACTCGTTCTTTATCACGGTCCCCACCTCCGCGAGGGTCTGACAAAGCCCTCCGAGAGTATTACTTGTCTTGAAAAACTTCTCAAAGTGCCGTTCGGATTCGGCGAAAAATTGTAGGTCCCCTTGTATGTGAAGAGATGAGCACACACAGCATACATTGCTGAGAAGTTGGCCCTGGTTCACCTCGAGCTGTTGCGCCGCTCTATTTATATTTATAAAATAATGTTAAATGCCTTTTTTAATTACTGTAAAAAACTGTATTTGAATACGCAAATTGTAAGTGGGATGACCCTTGAAAATGTCTGCCTACTATGTGGGTGCGATCATCGGCTCGGACATCTGGAAAAAGATTTGACCTTTTTAACCACACCTACTCAAGGGTCTGACAAACCCTCCGAGAGCAAAATTCCTCTCAAAAAGAGTGAAATTGATGAAAGCAAAATGAGTGGTACCCAAGAATCTTTTTTAAAAACTTTTCTGGATGTATGATTTTTTATTCCAAGTTTTCTATCTTAGATGAGACCTTGATATTGGAAAGAATATTGAGCTTTGAGCCGTAGACCTTTTTAGACCGTAGTGAAGAAAATAAGTTCGTGTTTTATGTGGTCGACACCCACAGGTGGACTCGATTGTGTGGCTATTCCTCCTCAGGTGGAATACACTTAGACCGTAGAAGGTCCATTACGATACCAAAGTGATACCATTGATATGGTTAAACAAAATGGAATACTAACACCAGTGACCTAAATGTAGGCTTCCTTGTTTAGGGCGTAATCATATAACTCATCATTGGTTTGTTGTGAGTGAAAATTTTATTTTTACGTTTTTAGAATATTGAGCAAGGAATGTTGGCATTTGTTGGTATCAAAACGGAGCTTATGAGTTACAGATTTTTTTTTACATTAAGAAAATATTAAAAATATATTGAGACTTTCTTTGAATCGAATTTTAATATTTTACTGATCATTTCAAGGATCATTCCAATGAAGAAAGGAGATCCTCTGAGTTGTGCCAACTACAGAGGCAACAGTCCGCATACAAGATCTTTTTTTCTGTACTGTGTGAACGCCCAAAGCCGTTTGCCAACAATCTGATAAGCACATATCAGTGTGACTTTAGGCCAGGAAAGTCCACCATCGATCAAATATTCACACTGCGGCTGATCTTGGAGAAAACCCAGGAATTCCAAATCGATACACACCACCTTTTCATCGATTTCAAGGCCGCGTATGACAGCATCTATAGAGACGAGCTATATAGCACAATGTTTAGTTTTGGCATCCCTGCAAAACTCGTCAGTCGGTGCAGGATGACGATGGAAAATTCACGCTTTTCCGTCAAGGTCGGCAAAGACCTCACCGACCCCTTTCATGTCAAAAAAGGATTTAGACAAGGCGACGCGCTGTCATGAGACTTCCTTAACATAATACTTGAGAGAATAGTGCAGAACTTTCGCGCCAACACCAGAAGTACAATCTTTCAAAAGTCCGTTCAACTACTCGCATACGCAGACGACATTGACATAATCGGAAGAACACAACGTGATGTCAGTGAAGCTTTCGTGAGTATTGGGACGCAAACGGCGAATATGTAAAGCCAAATCTTAAAGCTTCTTGGCCAGAATTCATATATAATTTGTATAGGCCACGCCCCCAAAAGTGGGCATGGGCTAAAAATTAAAATAAATTTATCGCAATTTCGTTAAAATCATGAGGAAATACGGTAAAAGCGAAATTATTTCAAAATACGCCCCTTAAAAGTGGGCGGTGCTCAAAACTTTGTGTAGAGCAAACTTAGCAAATAGTAATATCTTTAATATTTGTCATATAATTTTTTTCGATTTGGAGTGAATTTCCCAGAAATCGGGTTTTTAAAGATCTAACATGTTCAAAATGGGCATGGTTGATATTGTGGGCGGTCCAATTTTCGCCTTGTTAAAGGTCTTGGGCCAATATTGCACCGTACCAAAATTTGAGTTCCTGCGCCTTGTCTAACTTGACCAAAAGGTATTTTAAAAGAAAATGTGAAATAGAGGTTGTCTCACATTGAAGCTAGAATTGGACGTGGCCGTTGGCGGATTAAGCCAATTTTCATACTTTGTCTAAGCAACAGAAGAGCCAACCCGAACACCAAGTTTAAGCTTTCTAGCTCTAAAATTAATACACTCTGGGTCGGGTGTAAAAAGCTCTTAACTATACTATTTTAAATAGAAAAAAAAGCTCCCATAAGAAGACCATATAATGCGAAAAGCCCTGCTCTCATGAGCCTTTAAATGTCCTTTGAAAGACTTGTAGCAGTTCAAATGTTAGTTGTTGATCGTTCTCGTTATAAGCGATACCGCAGATGACTCAAGGAGTAATTAGGAAGAACTAGCAAGGAAGAATTAAATTTTATATTGAAAAGTGAAAAATTACAACCATTTTGTAATTCCGGAAGAAAGAATTAAGCCAACAACGAAGAGGTTGGAGTAATCAGTTGCAATATAAACCCGTGTCAAAGGGAATTCATGTCGGTTTTGTTGTATACGGTGGAGAGGTACAAGAGTACAAGAGTACAAGAAAATACACCTTCCCCTAAATTCTTATTGCAGATTCGTTTAAAACCACACCCTTGGTTTTGGACTTGAATGCGTCATTAAAGTGCAGATTTGAGACAACGTAGTTTGAGTTTCTAGGGGTTGGTAGTAACATGGTCGTTTAGGATGGTTGCATGACTGATTTTGTCGGAAGCTAGCTGCAAGGAACGTTTCGACAAGAAAAAGTAAAAGCATTGTAACTTGAGCAGCACTGGGAGTTGTTCTGAGGGCACTTGTGATGCAAATACAGGAAAATCTTTGAACAGTCTCCAGAAAGTGGGTGTTTATAATAAGATCTTGTTTTCCTTTTTTGCAGGATAATGCCCAGTTTTTATCTGGTCTATAGGTATAGGTCAGCTCAGTATTTCCATACCACTGCCTCAAACTCATTGGTACTGCTCAAAGAGTTTCAGTCAGCAGTGTTGCCTTGCTTGACTTAAGAGCTTCATGCTCTCCTGCCGAAGTTTGCTTATTTCAGCGTTCCACCTTAGGGTTTACCACTATTCTTGTGTCTGCTGTTTGGACAGGCTCTACGACGAGAGACTGTCGGCGAGTCTTTAAGTGAATCCTTAATACCGAAACATTTATATATAAAGCAATGGTCGGCGGAGGCGATTTTGTGACAAGATTTTAAGCACACAATATTCGTTATGGTACGTCAAATACTGATACTCATTTTCAGATAATCACATAACTACTTCATAGTCTTAGATAAAAACCTCGGAACCAACAGATTTCAATTATTGATTTGGATACTGTTTCATCTCACCCTTTTGCGAGCGTAAGTTTCTCTTCGTTTCAATCTCGTCACTATAGCATAGGACCGCTTTAATTTTTTGTTCAGCTATAGTGTAAAGCCCCAACTATAATATGCTTAAGCGGGATTAATGAAATGTCGAAATAAAACAAATATCCCACTCAAGTTCTGCCAAAAGATTGTGGTGCCCATAATAAACTTAAGCAAACGATTTGAAAATCATGAAATTTCACTGTGAACGTCTCGAATATCACGTTATGCCTTGAGAATTTTAATTCAAATTTGAAAATTATATCACTTTTTCTTCAACTTAGGATGTTAATATTTCCGAAACCGATTGTCCGATATAAAATATGTTTGAACTTTTGAGATCAGTGTGCAGTTCTTGGTATATTTCCTTCTTTCACGGATCTTTTGAAGTACATTAAAAAATAAACATGGGCTTTAATACGACAATTGATAAACTAATGACAAGCGAAAACAAAACCTTAAGCCAACTCAAGTTAACGAAAACTGTACGAAATCGAGCAAAAGGCTATTGTGGTCATGGCATACGAGTTGCGTGCAATGGGACATTTCGGAAAGCCGACTTAAGCTCATCAAAGTCTATTATGATTGTCTTATTATGAGTCCTTAAGGTCGGCTATTTTCATCCAGAAGTTCCACAAGTTCATATTCGTCCGGTTTTTCAAAACGAACGACAATTGAACATTTTCTACAAATTCGGTTCCCGAAATTTGTGCTCAGATTTTTCCAATGTTTCAGCGCCTTCAGTATGATTCCAGTGGTACCGAAGGCACTCTACATTTCTAGAAATTTTAATGAATGGATAATGGCCTCGAGCCTTTTCTCTATCGTCTTTCTTTGAACTTTATATGCCTTTTCATATCACCAATCTTACAAAAATTTTTCAGATTTTTCTCAAATGATTACTTTCCAGAGCTGGCTGGCGAAACTTGTTACCTGGGGCCCAGGTCCACCCCGGACTGCAGCGCCACCTTTAACAAAAACACACAAATTTACCGCCATTGAACAAATTTAAGTAGGCAAATAAATTTAAAATGTTTTATTAGAGGTCAACTATGAGTGCCTAATTTGACGGGATAAGCCGTGATTAACGGCGCTTCAAATGAACTGAATGACTAAATTAATTCCTAAGGTTAGCATTAGTTTAAGTCAGTATTTTCTTGACAAATAAGAAGAAGTATCGTCTTAATTTGTATACTTAAATGGACGACCTGCCCTACGAAAACTATACTATTGCTTATTTCAACTCTTAAGAGGCTACGAGTACTTCCAACCTGTTGCCCAATATACGCGTCAGGACTTAACCCAGCGCATCAATTCTCTTCCAAATACTAAAAATCTCCTGTGTACTGATCTTTTATGTTGCAAAAACTTACCGAATTAAAAGCACGACAAATTTCGTGTAACGCATTTTACACCTGTTGGCGCAGAGTGCCGGTCTTTTAAACGAAGATTAATCCTTTTCTTAGATGTGAAAAAAACAAAATGATTAATTGCAATTTAAAATTTGGAAGAGTTAGCTTACGTTTGTCTTTTTCCATATTCTTTTATTATTACTTAATACTATAAAAATGCTAATTTAGCTTGAAAACTTATCGGTTGCTTTCTAACCTTGATTACAACTTGCCACATTGACTGGCGGAAATAAAAAGAAATTCATTTTCCCTTTCGCTTGCTTTTATTCTGCTGTCAGTTGTCAACTGTCACTTTTCATGTTGCGGCCGAACTTCAGTGCTACCAGGTTCGGCAACAACACTGAAAGACTAACGATAAGTTTAAAGTACCTCCCGAGAATTATTGGATCGTTTGTAGCCGTGGCTTTCACTAGGCAATAGGCACCTACATATGTAAGTGATGTCAGTACCTACCCAGTAATCAGAATTAAACTTTTTAAGAAAACGCGTTTAGAACTGCATATTTTAGGTTTCTGTAAAGAATTTAATCTTATCCTTTAACAATCCCTTTCCCTTCTGGGGTTGCTGGTCCCCAATTGTGAGTCTGCCCAGGTGGTGGATAAAGGAATACTTCACCAAGATGGTGGGTACCGTTATGGAACATATGCGCGGCGGACCAAATCCAGAAACAAACGAAAAATCCAGAAGCGCCTGTTTCAAAATGAGCGGCGTCTGTTACCCAGATTAGGGTCGGCCGAATACAAAACACCTTTATCTCTTCCAATAGGCAAATAGAATGGACAACAATAAGATGCGTTCCAGATGTTTTTACTATTGCTTTTCTCCGTAAAGGCATAACACTTGCGGGGGTAAGCTTTGGTGTTTCTGTTTGGCTCATCAGCGGCTGTGTTGGATCGAGAACAACTTTCTTCTTCTATCTTTTCTATCCCCCAATTCTTTCCGCTCCCGATGTGCTACGCATTTTAAGGGTAGTCAAAACCCCTTGATCACGAGCATTTTATAAAAAAAAAATCAAATTTGCACTCTAGACCTTGGGAACCTGAACAAAACTCCTCTCTCAGTTCAAGCACTTATAAATTAACCAAAAGGTCCTATAACGTTTATCCACTTTGAAAGCTATAACACGCCCACATGAAGCAACGCTTTCGAATGCCATCCAGTTTTAACTATCCATAATAGGGGCTTTTCGCCACTATACAATGCCTGTCGAATAGCAATTGTATTTTAAGAGTTGTAGAGCGCTGCAGGCTACCGATTCCTAATCCTCTAAATCCCACTGTTCAAATAAGGTAATTAAGCCCCAATACGGCACGCCAGCAATACCAATGCCAAAGTTAACCGCATTCAGCGCAAACAACGCCCGAAAAACACCTAATTATCTCATTAAAATCCCATTGAACGCGAACACAGCTTAAGCCTCATCTCATCCTCTGTCGCCTGCCCCAAAAAAGCAAACACAGTTGTTTATCCAATTCTACACCAACATAAACCAGAAAACATATTTAAATTGTCATCGCACAAGCGCTCGTAAATTACGGTATTTGCCAATTTTTGACATTTAAAATGTCCCCGTTCCTGCCCTTTTGGCGAATATTTGTGTAACATGGTGCAGGTCCGGACCGGAACTCACCCGGAAATGAACAAACAAAAGTCGCAAAATAAGCGCAATAACATGAACTTGATCCAGGGCCACCACCAAACAATAAACAGACACAGAGCGAAGCCTATTCCGAAAAACTGCCAAATTGGCCACCAAACCCAATCCTCACCACCATCCATCCAATGACCATTGTTTTAATGGAGCGTGAAGGGCGGCGGCGGCGGGCTTGTGTCATGCTCCACAATGGAACCTATATACACCTAACCCATACCAGAGGCTTCAGAAAAAGGGGTAACAAAATATTTTAATGTGACACTTACTGTATAGTTTAATGGTGCCATCCATTTCACCACGAGGATTTTTGGCGACACACTTATAGCTGCCGTAATCACTTTTTTGAACATTCGTTATTGTTAGCCGCATAGTTGCCTTGTATGATGGTGAGCCTGGAATCGTTTCCGTCCTGAAATGAGAGTGGGTTTCGGGGTGTTATGGGCGTCACGGTCTTGAACGCTGATGCAGTGTATAGGCCGCAATGCTTACTTGTATTTGCTCGACTCGGTGATCATTTGGTCGTTTTCTCGAGTCCAGTAATTGAGCGATGTTGGATTGGCCTCGATGAAGCACTCTAGGGTTATGTTGAAGTACATTGGCACTCCGACCAGCTGGTGTGGTATCCATACCATAGGAGAGACTATATTCGTGGAAAAAGGAACAAAGAAAAATTGCCTCATAAAACTTGATTATACACGACATAAGGACGAAAAGGAGTTCTGGGGATTTTCAAGGGATAAAATAGGATTTGCGAAAGATGAAACGAAAACTTACAGTCCACACTAACTTTGATCCGCTTCGAGACACTGGGTGGCACACCGTTCGATGCTATGCACAAATACGCGCCCATATGCAGGCGGGAGATACGTTCCAGTTCTAAGGCCTCACCCTCCATGTCAACTACTGTGTTGAAGGACACAATTTCAATTGGATATTACACGAGTTGAAATGAAATTTACGACAGGTCACTTACCTTCCATGGTTTTGTTTACAACAATTTTATTGCCATCATCGCGTTTCCATTTGATCGATGGCTCGGGGCTTCCCTTTGCTTTGCAACGCAATGTCACATTGTCACCCTCACGTACGATGACATCGCTTGAGGTAAGTGAATCATCGATGTTCGGAGGAACTGCAAAGAGAACAATAGATTTTATATGTCAAATAGTTGTCAATGGTTGAAATGAAGCTTTTTGTTATTTTAATGCTTCTCCGAAATGGTATCTGGTGATTTAAGCATAGACGTGAGTCAAATGAAGAAATGAAGGGACAACAAGGAGATTCGCTAGTTGTTAAAGTTGGCAATCTTTATGTACATTTTAATCGCAGAAAATCAAGACGAAAACAAAAATGAACTCTGTTTTATACTCTGCAATCAATTAATGCTTATTCGTCTTTTAAAGCAATCTTTTAGTTTTACGAAGTTAACTAAAGGTAAAATAAGTATGTAGTTGGATAGACCTAGCTTATTCCAGTTGACCCCTGTCAAACTGGAAATTACTTTATATTTGGTAATAAGTTTTCAAGATGAAAATGTTCAATAATGTGAGCGTGGCATCCATCGTGGACTTTTCGACCCACTTGGGTGTCCTTTGCATTTTTAAGTAAAATAAGCACAAGCTATGAAAACCACATTCCAACGAGTTAAGAGGGCGTGTCAGTCGGCGGCTTTTAAAAATGTTTAAATGTTGTTGAAGGTTGCTTCAAGTTGGGGGATCTTACAAGTACAGATGTGAAGTTTGAAGGTGCTAGCTCATAATTTAAGGCGTAAAAACTACAGCCGGACGGACGGACAAAGTTCAAATCAGACTTAAGCGGAAATATTAACACACACATTAAGAGTCTAGCCCATAAGCATTCACTCCGGCTTCTTGATCCCAAGGGAGCAATTCGTGTAGGTAATTGATGTCCCTGAATTAACAGTGGATCTCCAGTCTTTTACTCGCCGTTGGCTTGTTGCCGATTAATGCCTTTTTTAACTGCAAGAATTATTTTTACAGAATTTCGACAACATATTTTTGTAAAAAGAGTTTCGACCCATCAGAATTTTGGATCCCCCACAATCTCCAAAAAATAATAAATAAAAAACAACGTTGATAAGTTGGCCCTGGCTTACCCTTGACCTGTTACGACTCTCGGTTATGTAAGTGTTTTTTTTTTTCAACTATCTTAATACGCATACACCCAACTTCGCACCTACCCAAAGTCCTAAAGTTAGCATAAGTCCTTGGCCATATTGTGGACAAAAAGTAGAATCTGTATGGAGATATGGTCCCTCTCTATAACCCCCATGAAAAGGACCTCTTATTCTGTCTGTCCGGCCATTGGTTGACATTGTAAACTTTGAAGAGCAAGTCATAGAAAGACAAATGTTGGTGTATCTACTTATGAACTGCGTAAAAAAAGCGTCAAGAAAGAATACATATACGGAGCGGTGCATCACCGTTTCCTTACTCTGCTCTGAAAGCAATTTTGTAGGTAATATTAACGAAATCTTGTCAAATTGACAAGACTTTTACCACTTCAACAAATGATTTTATTCAATATGACACAATGTTTGTGTTGAAAGACAACATTTCTTGTTGATTTTCTAAAAGCAGAAAGAAAATTCAGTTCTGTATGACAAAGGTTTCGTCAAAAAAAAAAAAAAAACAAAAGCATTTGTTGAAGTTTACATCAGAACAACAAAACTTATACCATGGGTCCACTGGGCACTACTCCGATAATTTATATAAATTTACATTAAATCCTTAACAAATCACGCGATTTACCTACAAATTTAAAACCTCTCGGCAAGCGCTTGAAAATAAATCCTCTCATAAATCCCATTCACCCTATTCACAAACCTATTTTATGCACCTTTGTAATAGTTTGAGAATCAAAAAAGGTCTTTTTTCGCTCCTGGGAAATGACATCGCCTCTGTCTCTTAAGAGCCAAAATGATAGAAAAAAAAATCATAGTTTGTGTGAAATTAAAGCTATATTTGTCCGGTGGAGTCACTCTGGGATTTATATTTAATCCTCTCCCGATAATCCTCCCTTTATTGCCGGTGGAGTTAAAGTAGTAGATTGTTAGCAACAAAAACATTGTCAATATGAAAAAAAAAATCATAGCAACAACGGCTGTGCGCTTCAATTAGTTTGTCTTCGAAGCTTCAGTGTTAAAGAAAAGTCTAGGGTCGATCTCTGAGGGGGAAATTTAATAATTTAGAAAAACGGGATTTTCAGGGTTTTATCTGATAAAAAAACCATGGCAGTGAATAAGTTTGAGCCATTAAAATACTTTAACAGTAAAATAATTTGTAGTTTATCTTGTCGTTATAAAATCATTTAAATTTTGAGCTAGAGAGCTGAAATTTTGTATGTAAGCTCTTTGACACCCGAAGCAATACAACAGCTAAATTTTTCAAATCTGTACAGACACGCCCACAATTGGTCTAAATGTGCAACTACCTCCAGTGCCTTCTAAACTGTAAGACGTGCGTCGTGAAAAGCTGAAATTTAACATCTAGCATCTCCTTTTGCTAAGACCCTTATCAAAACGTGCGGCTGGCGCTGTAGCTGGAATATGTACATATTCTCATAACAACGAACGCAATGTGATGCTGAAACTGACATTGTTCAACTTCAAGCATGACGTTTTTCAAAAATATTCTATTGATTTTTTTGCCAAGCTACAGTGATTAAAGTGTTCGTTAAAACATGTATTTTTTTACTGTTTGCATTTTTATCATATTTTTTGATGATTATTACAAATTTTTTTTTTAATTTATTTGGAAAATAAATAAGGAAATATAATAACGCAAAACGAAAAGTATTGACGAAATTCCCATAAAAACACTAAAGTTTTTGTTAAAAATAAACAAGATATTACTAAAAAAAAAAATCATAAATCTTCTAAGTTAGCACCAGTGCAATGTGGAGTATTTGTTTGACATAAGTATTTTACTACCGATTTTTTATGTCAATTGAAACAACATTATTATGAAAACTAATTGTTTATTCATGAAATTTTTTTAGGAAAATGTGTTAAATCAGAATCTGAAGGTGGAAGGTCGTCTACATTTTCTTCTTCTCCAATATCCTCCATAAAAGGCATAGGCAGTTCGCTTGGGATCAAAAGAGTTCGTGCCTCCTGAGATAATGGTTTGGTACTCTTGTGTACTCTTGCGTACTCTAACGTACGGGTCTGAGCTCAACAACAGTCTGTTTTAGACGTCTATAACTGTTGCCTGAAGTGTTAGTTTTGAGCCTCCGCTGCCTCCTCCGAGATGATCAATAGGCAAAATTGCATGGTTCATTACCTCGGCGCCATAAATCAACACTTTGGGTATAGTTGGTGACATGGGATGCCAGCCATACTGCACTATGTACAATTTGGGGGTATCGGGGGCGAGTGTATTAAATTTGTCAGCATCGATTCTATATCCACTAGAAATAACATCCAATACAGTCTTGAAGCGAGTTATCAATCTTCAATTCTTCAGTTCTTCAACGGACGAGGGTATAAGATGCTGGCAAATCAGGTTTCACAGAGACAAACATAAAGTCATCAAGCTCATAAGTTTGAGTAGGAAGCCTATACTAGCAGCAGAATAAAAGAAGCCGACATTATGGAGTAAGATTAAAGTCGGTTCAAACTTTATCAAAAGACTCGTTTAAAGAGAGATTATAAGATTTTTTTTTGGTTTCCTTACTGCCAATACGGGCAGGCCAATTATTTGTTTGGACCCTGGGAAAAATTTATCGTAATTTTTATTCCCTAGCTCAGCGATGGCAAACCATTGGCACGAGTGCCATTGGTGCACGTGACGAAATATTGTCGGCACGCAATCAACTGAGTAACCCGATTGCACCTTTGAGTGGCAACATAAACAATCTTCGTCGAGATTATAAAGTGTTTCCACCGGACATTAATCCGCCATTAAGATTAATTTTCGCTGAATCTTCTCTAATTCACGGGATCAACCATGCGAATTTCAATCTCTTCACGGAGAGATTAAAAATTAATCGCTTAAGAAATCTCTTCCACGCATGAATTCTTAAAGGCTATGTCACAAAGCTGCGTTGCATCAACGTTGATTTGACAACTTAAATTTAAAGACAAATCCAATGGGAGGTACCACAAGGTTGTTTCTATCATCCGTTGTTACGTTTTTTTTTTACGTAAGAAAGTTTCGAGAAGGCGTCGAAATTCAAAACGATCAATTTTTGAGTGCGTTTTGACGTTTCTGTGAAGCTGGAATTTTTGACTTTTGCGGTGGTTTGTGTTTTTTTTTTGAATTGTTGACATTTTCTATTTTTTTCATTTTCTATTTTTTTTTTCAATTGTTTTTTCAAATGGTTTATTTTAAGGCGGTTATAAAACAAAGGCCTTGTAACGGGACAAAGCAAACGGCCACGCAGCTGTGTGACATAGCCTTGAATGTACACAATGTAGCCGTACAGTACACAATTGTAGCCGTACAATGTAGCCGTACAGTACAGTACACTACGTGTTCTCCTCGTTTCTGACGTATCATCAATTCAACTGTGTTTGTAGTGCTGTATAAAGGGATGTACGCAAGGGTTGACATTGCTGTTGATGTTGATGTGGTTGGACCTGTCAAAAAAGTCAAACAAAATGATGGATGTTGATCAAATTGTTCTACTATCAAATTTGTGGACCCAAATCCCACCAACAACATATTTCCTTTTTTGTTTTTCTATTTTTTGGTTATTTCATTTCGTAGATTTAAAAAATCGGTGGGACTTAAAAATGAGTTTAATCTGAGTTGCCCGGGAACCAAATAAACCTAAGTTTACCCACAAGGAGATCGTGACGACTAGACATTGCCATTTTACACCAAAAGGTGTCTCGTCTTAATTAATGTTGATCTCTTCTTTTCCGCTGGAAACACTTTGCTATTAACTTTCAATCTTCCTACAATGTTTTAAATGAGAAAACACCCTATTAGAAAACATAAATACTGCATTTTGGCACGCCAAAGGCACTAAAAACTGTTTATTTGTTGCGTCTAGCTTATGGTAAATTTAAGCCCTTGTTTTGGTCAATCTTAAATCCTTTCGGTTTAGACACTTTTTCGAATCATTCCCCTTAATTTTTTAGTGGATCAGGTAGCCATTCGGATAGCATACATTTCGTCTTGGGAGATGACCCATTGTTTCCTCAAAGAGTGCTACGGTTTTACTTTCCACAAAAGACTTAACCGGGCTCGCGTTAAGCTCTTTTCGTTTTGTCTAAGAACGAAAAAATTATATGAAAATTTCATTCCCAAAATAGAAGAAAGATACGAACAATACCGCAAAAGTGTCTAAAAGTCTTCTCGCCAATTTAAGCCAGCCCCCTTTCGTATCCAAACCGTATTTATTTAAAGTTCTACATTTTTTTGTTCCATATTTACCCAGTGGACGTCACTCACCACTTCTGCAATTAGGGAACCGAACCAAACTGCATCCTCCATGCTTTATTTATGTCACACATCATAAATTACCAAGTCCCCCGACAAAAATGTCCTTTCGCGGGACCATTAAACTATTCTGCTCTCTAGTGGTCGACTTAGCTCGCACTATACGAGAAAACGTTTTTTTGTTTTGTCCACACATGACGCATTCACATTCTATCAAAGGACCAAGTCAGGATGAACACAAAACAAAAAATTCGGATTTTACAGAGATTTCCTTCGTAAAACTGACATTTCACTATAGGAAAGTATTGTGTTGCATAGTTCTTGCCTTTGCTTTACGTTGGGTTGTCCTGATTTGGTTGTCTCGTGCATCACAACAACAACAACAAAAAAGAAGCCAAACTCCTGCATAAGGATTTGTAAACGACGGCGAAATTTTCTGTTGACCATATGCGACACTTTCACAAATATGAGGGAAAAAAAACATCCACCCAGGGACATTTCGCAGGATAAAGCACAAACTGTTGCTGGTGTAAATTTTTTGTCGTGTGAACTGCCTCCTAGAATGCAAAGCCATCTGCTGATGGTTTTTTTTTTATGTTTTCCATAGCGTCCAGTTCAGCTGACCCTGGAGGTGAAACCGCGTCACTCACTCCTTTTTTTCTTTCTCGTTCCCCATCCCACCCAATTCTATCCGGACATACTCGTCCCATGGCTTGTGATAGTTTTCACCGCATCCCTGTCCCTTTTAGCATTTATCCTAACTTTAGTTCGGGGTGACTAATAAATTGCGACAGTTGTGGCGTTGGTAGTGGTAAATTACAACACCGACGACCACCGTATGTCCTTCTCTCATATAATGTTGAACCCACAATGACGAACAGGCGCAACGAACAGAAAAAAAAGAACGTGAGAGCTATTTGGAACACTCAAGTGCATAGTAAATGTGGGATGCAAGTTAATGTGTTGTTGGTTCTGCCTTTGGCCCGGCTTTCAAACGGTGCCGGTGTTGTCGGTTGTACAAACCATAACAAATGTGATTTGCAGGATCACCCTAAAAAAGGACAACTAATGGGTAGGGAAACTTAATTTGATTGTGAATTCGTGATTTAGGAAACAGTTTTCATTGTGTGTCCATTGCCCGTTGACGTCGTTTTCGGCGTCGCTGCCGTCCGTGCGTCGTCTATTTTGTTTGGCTGGTCCAGGCACTGGCTTTTGAGTGGGGCCAGAAGGACCCCGCTCTGTTTTATTGTCATCAGGATAATTGAATTTAATAAATTGTCTCATTATGTCGGAAATGAAATTAAAAATATATGACGGTCTGCTCTCTGCTCTACCCTCGAGAAACATTATGCAGAGAATTAAATGCAGTTCCGCACCAGCACCATAGTTATAGACGTGTGGATACGGAAGGACGACGATCCTCATAGGCTGATTAAATGAGATTCATTTCGCTTTGGCGTCGTTGTCGTGTGTGTGAGTTTGTTCTTTGCTGAGTGTACGTAACTTGACTGTTTGTGTTGTTGCTCGCGTTTTATTTTTTATTTTTTGGAAATGTTTTCGAAAAAGTTTTACAGAGAAAATATGGGTTATGTCCTGTGTATAGTGTTTGCCCCTCTCGTGTTTTAACAACAAAAGCGCCATTACCACCAAAAAGTTAGACAAGAGAGTTTGGAGGATTTTTTTGCTGTTGCAATTCGGTGTCGCGGTAAAATCCTTTTGAAAAATGAATGCGTCAGGAGTGAAAGACAATGAATGTTTTGGGTGCAGGCAAAAAATGAAATTAATGTCTCTGGAATTGGTGCATTCCAGAGGCGAAAAGTTGCATTGAAGGTCGAAGAAATGTTTTCAGAAAACTAATAATATAAAGTGATCATCTAGGATGAACTCATAATGATGTTAAAGAAACATCTTGATTTCGTGACACAAGGCGTACGACAAAATAATTTACTTGATCTGGAAGAACCTTTTAAATAACATAAATCCTCATAAGTGGCTTACATTCAGAAAAGCAATAACAATGCCAAAAGGATCCTCGAATGGGTAGATCAGACATCATGTTGAATATATCCAAAAACACTGAACCTTAAAATCAAGCAATCGTTCATTTCATACAGCTTGCCTTGAACAACCGAAAGCAAAGGATTACCAGGATGTCTCACGCAGGCAACATCCACGAATTTAAAACCTCTTAAAAAATGTTAACACCTTAATGAAGTTTACCAAAATATTCGCCCTTGAAATGTTACTGATATTTCCTTTGGTTAATTTTATGACAGTAAGCGTATTTCTTATAAAGAACTGAAGTCAACTTTAAGGTGGTCAACTTTTCAGCAAATCGTCTAGTTTGGTCCAGATTTCAAACGGACACACTTTAACGGAAGATGCGTCCGTTGTGATCCACCTAGATCCCTTACCATTGTAATCTTGAGTAGCTAAGGTACCTTTTACGCCTTGAACCATACTGTGCTTATCTTAAATCGTAGTGGAGTCTAATTCAACTTTTATAAGATCCTCTAGGTCTAGGATTTAAGTCCATAAAATAAAAACTTTCAAGCAAAGCTTTTCTTTTCGGAAAACTTTCTATCTATTTTTTTCTCGCAGTTCCTGGAACACAATCTAGCTTCAAAGTATCTAGCGGACAATGTCTATTGTTGGTTCTGCTTTTAATGGAGATCTGAATCTTTTGGAAAAAGAGTGCCTATATTATGTAAAATCAATGAAGCAACTCAACTTCCCGAGTCCGTTACAATGAGGCGCGAAAAAATTCCAATGAGGCATTCGCCATGGAACAGCCATGGAAAAAGTTCGGCTCGAGGTTGGAATGCGGTTTCAGAGCTGAAAACAAGATGTTTCGGCAGACTACTCGCCGTTTCGGAGGAAAGAAGTTAAATAATCCAAGGACTATGCACTTATTTTAAATAAGAACGATGTCTTACGCAGATGGAGCGAACGGAAAGATCAAATCCCTTAGAGTTGGCAAGTCTACTGGATTTAGTGAAATCTGGCCAGAAATGCCCAAGGAAATGGGTGAAGAAGGTGTCATTAAGGTGGTCTGGGATACCGGAAAACCACTTAGCGATTGGCAAACAGAGGTTGTAGTTTTTTTTTTTTTTTTGATGCGCCACATGGAGGTGGTAATCTTCATAGATACCGGCAGCCCGGGCTACTAGCATGCACGATTTGCCGACCCGAAGTAATCGATGCCTGGATGCGCCTACGTACTAATCCACTTCCTGCACTCTTCAACAACTTCCCCGCGGTACTGCCGTTAAGAACTACTTCGCGGGGCTGGTTATCATTCTAAGCTGTGCTTCCTGTTTCTGCCAATTCTGCTCGCCTTATTTTCTCTATTCTCCTCAGCTCGATTTGTACCGTTGCCACAAATCTAATTATTGCTGTACAGCCTTCTGAGTTTAGCATTTCTTCTACAATGCAGTAAAGATTTGGGAGGTTAATTCTCCATTCTGCAAAGCTAGCACAATGCTCTGTGTCCTCCTTCTAATTAGGGAACTCTGGTCAAAACAGGGAGCTATCGTGTCCGAAACGGTGAATATATTTTCGGTAGCCACCATGGCCGGATAGGAACTGAGTAAGGTGGTAGTTGCAGTCCCCATGCTTTCGTTGTTACTAAGAAGCGATTTTCGGTATGAGTTTAAACGTCCATCTGCCTTTGGTTGTGTTGGTCCACCGGGTTTGTCACATTGCTAGTGACGATGCCCTTTCTTCGGTTTTAATGTGTATGGTTGTGTTGCTTAAGTTGTGCGCTCTTCTGTTTTATATCCTGAGCATTTCATCGGCGAGAATATCAAAAGAAATCATTCCGGCTATAACGAAGGCGGCCTCATCAGAAATGGTTCGGAAGCCGGTGATTGTTCGTAACGCGCAAAGTCTATACGTTGACGATAACTTCCTTTCGTTTCTTTCGTCCGTAGTGCTTTCGCCCAGACTGGGGCGGCGTATAGCAGGACCGAAGTAATTACTCTCGATAGTAAAATCCTCCTAGGGTATCTAGGTCCATCGATGTTAGGCATTATGCGCAACAGGGCTCCCTACATTTGTGATGGGTAACAGGGTATGTAGTACCCATTGTTAAATGGGTATCGCAACCGACCCGCATTTTACTCTGGAGGTTATTCTTCCGAAGGCCTGGGAACATGCCAAACCGGTGTACGTGTGTTTTGTAGATTTGAAAATAGCTTAGAACAGGGTCCCTCGGGATGAACTCTGAAGAGTTTTGCGGGACTATACGCTAAGTGTGCCGCTTCTGAGAGCCATTTAGTCTTTGTATGGGAACCGCAGAAGCTGGTAACAGGGAACTGAAGAAGAAGTATGGATAAATGGCGGCAAATCCCGTCCTTTTGATGTGTGCGTTTGACCTCGTCAATGCTGTGTTCTACGTCGCCCCCCAGGTAGGCCAATAAACAGGTGGTGGGATCAGGTTAAGAACGTCTCTGAGACCCATCTGGAGATCGCGCATATGTCTCTTGAGCTGGTGACGGAGGAGCGGGAACAATTTAGCCCATTTAGGACCATTTAGCCCTCGCTCCGCGATCCTTTAAAGGGTAAGCGGTCGGTTGATTGATCTTCATTACCGTAAGAAAACGGCTAATTAAATGGTAAGTTCAATTTCAAATCCAGAAAAAAAATATTTTGGGACTACATATACGTATTTAAAATTTTCGTAAGACTTTTTTCCAATAGAAAAACTAAATGCGCTACGCTAGGCATGGCTGTTTTCCTTAAATTCTGTGTGCACCGAATTTTGCGTAAATGTCGAAGCTCTTTTTTATACCCCATATTAAAGGATAGGAGGTATATTAGGATTGTGACATAGTTTGTAACTCGGTGAAAAAAAATACTTAATGTATTATGTAGAAAGCATTTAATTTTTATTTTTGTTTATGGAATATTTTGGGAGGCCGAATTAAAGGCAAACCTTAAATTTTCCATAAAAACACAATTTTGACAGGTCTAAAGCCTACTTCATGAAAGAATTACAAATAAAAATAAGTATTGAAGGTAAAGGACGCTTCGTCTTAGATTTTACTTTTGCAAAATGTTAAGCAATGCCTCCCTTAAGGGAATTTGCAAAAATATTGAATATGAACCAAAAAAAAAATACATTTTTGCTTACATTTAAGCGAAACTTGGAGATATATATGCTGATAGTTTGTAAGAAGAGCGGTATGACCACGCCCCTTTTCAAAGTTTTGAATAACAATAATAAAAGTAATTTACAATGTGAGATAGGATGGGATATTCAACGGTCCGTTTTACGGACTGTAACTTCTGCGTACACTAATAGGCTTAGAAAAACTGAGGTTTGAAACGACAATTCGAAAAAAAAATTAATGCATCTTGCTTCCCTTCTAAGCACTCTGTACTTACGTAAACCAAACCGGAACAGGATAACTGTTAAGGCACTAAGACACTAGAAGATTTAAAAAAAAAAGTTTTTGAAAATGCTTTTATGGTTTTCAGACAAATCTCAGAAGTTTTTGAAACTTCAAAATTCGAAATTTTTCATCAAATTTTTAATTATTTCTGATACGTGTAAATAGCGTTCCGTGCAAAAATGGAAAAGGAACTCTAATTGTATCGCTACGTTGTCCGTCCAATCGTGTTATAACTTCTGAACGGTAAGTCGAAGAAAGACAAAATTTTGTGTGCTTTTAAACAGCGGATATATTCAGAGAATCCAACTAGAGCACATTTTTTTTAAGCAGTAATAACAGTTTAATTACATTTTGAAATTTCATTGAAAAATGGATTTAATGTTTTTCAATACTTTTATTAAGAAGTTAAGCAGGCAAGAATTAAAAAAGTTAAACTCAGGTTACGTAAATACTGAACTCAACGCAAAAATCAATTTTTTTCAAAATATTGAAAAGTTTCTCAGAAATGAAGAGTTAAAAACGGGTGACCTTTTTCAACGTATTTGAGGCCATAACTTTTGAATCACTTAGTACACAAAGCCAATATGGAACACATGTATAAAGCACCACAAAGTTGACCAAGTGCTTAAGTCATATTTTCCAGAAATAGTTTTAATACTGCCGTTTGAAAGAATTTTTGAAAAAAAAAATCGCAAAAATTTATGAAAAAACGTGTGTCCCCTTCCCTTATCTCCGATTTCGTTTGGACAATTCATATTAAAAAAATCACACGTTTCAGAAATTATCCCGAATTTTAAGGAAAATTAGAAAATTTTGAAGTTTCAAAACCTTTTTTTCAAAAGGTTTCAAAAAAAAATTTTCAAAAACTATTTTTTTAAATCTTCTAGCATCTTAATGGTAAAAGCGATCTTTTCCGATTTTGTTTAAGTACAAAGCGTACAAAAGGTATGCAAGCTGCAATAAACAAAAAATAAAATGCCGTTTTTAACCTACGTTTTTCGAAGCCTATTTAGAAACGAAATAAAATAGGAGATTGTTTTACCGTTTTCGCAAAAACCGTTGGCCATAGAATTAAAAAAAACATCCAATGCAACGGTAACTGAAAAAAAATTCAAAATACGGTACAAAGTATAGCTTTGAAATCAATTACATGCATATACCATGCTTTGAGATCTCATGTAAAGCCAAAGCAAACTTCGAATATTCAAAAACTTCGAAGATTTGACTCAAAAACGTAAAAATATTTTCGAAAACGATTTTTTAAAGGTTGCTAGTCTGTTACGGTAACTATACGATTTAATTTGAATTTGGCTGAAGTATGAAGCGGTTACAACGCAAGTTTACTGCATTTGAATAATTTCAATATTGCCGTTTCCAACCTTAAAAAAAAGGAAATATAAAACAACATGTTTAACCGTTTTCTCAGAAATCCATGTCCGTAGAATTTAAGAAAAGTGATGATAAAGAAAAGTAATTGAAAAAAAATTTAAATTGCTGTTTTTCCATCGTAATATCTGGGCCACTTCTTTTACATCAACAAAATTTGACGCAGGCAAAACCACACGAACGTTAACCAACACAAGGACTTAAAAAAAACAAAAATAATAAATATGCTTAACAGTTGATTTTTAAGAAAAAAATATAAAAAAAATTAAAGGAAAAGTTTTATGTCACCCATTTTTTAGTGACAAATTAAAAAAATCACCCAATATAAGAACAGTAGACTCCACTACGAAAAAGTATACTACAGAATGGTGACTATTTCCCGAAATAAAAGTAAACAAATATAATTTTCACAAGCTGCACAATAAAGGTTATCCTCACCAACAGCAAAAGCTTCATACTTGACGGTCTTTATTTTATTTAGAAATTTATATTATTCCTATATAAACAAAAACAGTAGTGATCAGCGGGAGTGATAAGCCATCCTGAGTCGTTTTTGTGTTCGAGGAATAGGTCCATCATGAAAAAAATTCATGTTTCCTGAGAGAATTTAGCGTCTGGCAACCTTGGAGGTGTTGATGGGGGCATTTTTTAGTACATAATTTTAGGCAGAAGTCTAAAAATATTTTTTTGTCTTTTGGAAATCGCCGTTTCAGCAAGCGTTCGTTAAAGTATTCCCATTCATATTTTTCGAAAAAAAAATCCAGGTGAATTGTGTCGTTGACTAATAAAATACAAAATTGTGGCTTCCAGATTTCTTAAAGTTTCAACTGGATCTGAATGACATTCACATCAAACGAATGCTTAATATATTGCGATTTGCTTAAAGTTTTTATTTTTATATTTTTGCTGAGTTCTTTCAGAAATATGATGAATTTAAAAAGTTTGCTTTATACAACCCAATACACCAAAAGTGATAACAGCGAGGTGTGACTATACCCAAAAGGAAAAAATGGTTGTGCAAGTACATGCGACTGTAGTTTGTGTGCATGCGACTGTACTCTAGCCGGCATCTAGAGTTGATGAACCACAAATCTAGTAGCAAATTTTCAAAAAGTCTCCGAAATTTTTCAGGGTTTACTCGAAAGTCAAATTGGAATTCGTTACCTATTTTCGCCACTGTCCTGGTTAAAATGGTAGGTGCTACCGCTGTTCTTGGATGCTGTTAACAGTTGAATAAAATGTTTTGTCACCTGGAATCGTGCTGAGCTGCCAGGGCCAGATAGTTATACCTACCTACTACCTACCTCCTACAAAGGCCCTCACCAGTAAAGCTTTATCCGACAGTTTGTGCTATATGTATGTCTACAAATATGCTCTAAATCCCGACACTGAAAAAACACACCGAACATTTCCAATTTGAAAACCAAATTTTTTGCTGCCCTACCATATTTCTCTCTTTGCTTGGTAGCATAATTGCATTGCAATCACTCTACCTCAGAGCTCAGACGTATGTTAAAACCGAGACTCCATTTTGCAACATCACCTTAACCAATCTTTCCACTTCGTCGGTGAATAATTCAGAAACTCTCGAAACCAAGAAAAATTACAAGCACAAGACATTCGCAAATCAAATTCCTCGAATCGGAGCGAAAACCAATTCGTTGCAATGTCCATGTTCACTCTTCGACTCCGACTTCACTCACCTCCCGTGAACACATGAACTGTCTCAAGAAAGGACCAACATCAACTGCTGCATACACTTCTAAACCTCGGAGGATACGAAGCAAAAAAAAAGAAGAAATTCAAAAACTAAAATTCTACTCCAAGGAATTTCAAATTCCTTCCTTTGATTTGCTTCAACTTAACTTCGTCTTTCGCTTCAGAGGCAACACAAAAAAAAAACTGTAACTTAAAAAGGTCTGCCTCTGCACTAGTGTGGAGCAACCCTTTCAAAATTGCACCCCAGAACTACCATATTAGGGTAACCGCACCGCATATATACCCACCAAGTTTCAGACGACAGATATCGAACAGAAGGATTCCCGATCCCGATGCCACACTACCGAGCTGCTGTGTGCCCCTCATTTGTTATTCTGCTCTCGATTATAATCAAAAGTTATCCCGAGACTTTGTGCGCACACAAAAAGGACAACACAGGAGCTAAACTGGTGGCTCCTCACAACATGTTGCCTTTAACGTTACACATTTTATTAACGCTTCTGATGTCCTAAGACATTATCCCCCTCGCATCCTTGCATTGGCATCATCTTGACCAACCGCTTACCCTGTTGGCCATTGCCATCGCCACGGTGAATGAAGATCCTAATTAAATGGACAAAGTTAAGAAAGTGTCAACGAATTCTTCTTATTTTTTGCTCCTTTGTGTCACTGACTAATACGTCAAGTAGGACACGAATGGGGGCATGGTGCGGTGCGCACGCCATAAAACTTTCCTTGGTGGAATTAAACGATAACGATACTTTGCGCTGCTGCTTCTTATTATTGCTTGTTTGTTGGTCGCCGCCCTGTCCCTGATACACATTATATCCGGGAGAGAGAAATATGTGTTTGCAATTTTTGATGTGGGCTATAGTGGCAGGGGGCCTTGGGGCACCCCATTTGCAGCACCCATCTAGCCTCAATACCACCATATGATTGGTTATCGGTGGATGTCATCTATTTGCCATTAAATGGCCATGATCTTTGAGAATTGCGGTCTAGCTGGGATAAAGTGGAACGATTTGCTGCTCTTCCCCTGGAGATAAGATCAGCAATGGAAAGTCCTAAATGCGGTACTTTAGGGATAAAACGTGTGTGTAAATCGATGGAGACAAGTGCGGTTGTGGCGGCGGCGGCGACGACGACGTCGCGAACTTATCTGATATTTGTTGTGGATTTGTCGAAAGTGCTTGTTTAATGTCATCGATTGGCTTTTAGAAGGAGGCAGGCGAATGAATGAGAGTGGAATGCGTTTCTTTTTCAAGGTGGGTCGAAGTGGGAGAGATAAAGGTTATATTCGGTCTAAGTTTATGAGGCCCGTCGTGCTGTTTTTCTATAGGTGTGACGCTGTTTAGTGGAAAATTCCTTCAAATACAAAATCAATTCAAGACGCTGAGTGCAGGTTCAAAAAAGTTTACTTCTTGTTTTGGCAACACATTAAGGTATAGACCTGTGTTTAGCTATAGAAGTTTTCTCTCTAGACTAAGACTTAAAGCCGGAACAAAAAAATTCGATCGAGTCTCTATTGGTTAAACTTGCTTTAACTCGAGTACGTCGTATGTGGTCGAACCTGCGTCGAATCCGGTTGACGTAAATTAAGTGGCCCATAAGTTACGACCGAGTGGGGTGCCGTGGCGTAGTGGTTAGTGTGTGTGCTTACTACGCCGGAGGTTTGGGTTCGAATCCTGCCATCGTCACCTGAAAAAAAAGGCTTGTTCTTTTTCACGGCCCCCACCTCCGCGAGGGTCTGACAAGCCCTCCGAGAGTATCATTTGTCTTGAAAAACTTCTCAAAGTGCCGTTCGGATTCGGCGAAAAATTGTAGGTCCCCTTGTATGTAAAGAAATTCTTGAGAAGTTGGCCCTGGTTCACCTCGAGCTGTTGTGCCACTCTATTTATTTTTTTATTTATTTTTAAGTTACTACCGATGCACATATTTCCTGGCAGCATCATTTTAGCACATCTACAAAAACCATTAACTTTTTCAAAACTCCTTCAGTTTTTTTTCAAATAAGATGGACTGCGTTTTTACATATTTCGGACTAGAGGGAAGGGCAAATACAGGGAATGACATATGTGTTCTTGGCCCTTTTTACCATTTTTTAAATTTAAAATCCATAAAACATCAATCTAATTTTTTTTAAGACCGTTAGGCTGTTTTTTTAATATAACAACCAGCTGCGTTCCATTGGCCACTTTTCTAAAATTCTGCGGACATGGATTTCTGATTTCTATTTCGTTTGCTTAAATAGGTTTTAAAACTTGAGGTTGAAAACGGCATTTTTGTAGTTTATTATATGCAGTTAGTTTGCGTTTTAAACCCTTTCGCCAAATTTGAATAAATTAGATCGTCATTACCGTCAACAGAGTAAACAACTTTTAAAAAATCGTTTTCGAAAAAGTTTTTATAGTTTTGAATCAAATCTTCGAAATCTTAGAATATTCGAAGTTCACTATAGTTTTGCATCAAATCACAGAAGATTACTTACAAAATAATACTTAAAACCGTTTTTGAGATAGAGGGGGAGACGTACATTCTTTTGACTTTGTTTTATAATTTTTAAAATTTCAAATCCATAAAACAACTATTTTGAATTTTTTTGATTCCCGTAAGACTTTTTTCTAATAGCGCAACTACCTGCGCTAGCATTGGATGTTTTTCTTAAATTCAATGACCAACGGCTTTTGCGGAAACCGTAAAACGAGCTCCTTTTTTATTTCGTTTTTAAAAAGGCTTTGAAAAACTTAGGTTAGAAACGGCAATTTAAAATATTTTTAACGCAGCTTGCTTGCTTTTTGTAAGTTTTGTACTCTAAATAAATCTGAAATACATCGCTTTTACAGTCAAGATAGTGGACAATTTAAAAAAATAATTTTTTAAAATGTTTTTCTGTTTTGGAGTTAAATCTCAACAGGTCTTGAAACTTTCAAATTCGCTTTATTTTTCTTGAAATTTTTACATAATTGCTGATACGTGTGCTTGTTTTTATATGATTCCTCTTGATAACACCGATGACAAGAGGAGGACACACATTTTTTCATGAATTTTGCGATTTTTCTTCGAAAAGCGTCAAAGCGGCAGTATTAAAACTGTTTTCAGAAAAATATGACTTCAGCACTTCCTTATCTTTGATTTGTTTAATATGTAAGTGTTTTCAATATTGATTTTGTGCATTGAGCGGTTGAAAAGTTATGGCTTCAGACACTTTGAAAAACGTCAACTCTTCATTTCTCAAAAACCTTTGAATATTTTCAAAAAATTGGACTTTTGTTAAAGTTCATAAGTACTTTCTTATTCTTGCCTGGTAAACTTCTTAAAAAAAAGTTTTGAAAAACATTTAATCCATTTTTCGCATGGATTTCCCATGAAACTTCAAACTGTAACTAAACCGTTATTTATGCTTCAAAAAAATTGCTCGAGTTGGATACTCTGACTATTTCCGCAATTTTAAGCCGCACGGAATTTTGTCTTTCTACGACTTACCGTTCAGAAGTTATTCTGCGATCGGACGGATGGACAACGTATAAGAGGTCCTTTTTCCATTTTTTTGAACAGACCGCTTTAAATCCCTCAATGGCTCCACCGCACAAATACCGAATTAAATTGACAAGAGCTCTCTTTTTTTGTCATTGTGGCTGTGGTTCTCAAAAGAGACTGACGAGACGATGTCATTTCCCAAGAGCGAAAAAATATTTCAATTGTAAAAATTCCTAAGCCTTGAGTAAACGTTAATGTGAAAAGTCTGTCATACATGGACAATTTTCGTTTCCTTTTCGATTCTCAAACTGTCACAAAGGTATGCGAAAATGCCAAAAGGGTTAAAAGTGGCAAAAAAGGTTTGGGAATTTGCTGAATGAGATTAAGAGGGGATTTATTTTTAATCGCTTGCCAAGGGGGTTTTAAATTTGTATAAGGTAAGTCTCGAGATTTAAGGACGATCAAAGGAATAAGAAGATATATGCAAATCGTAGTTAAGTGTCCGGCGGAGACATAGTAAAACCTTCAACAGAAACCGACGAATGGTTCCGCGTATGTCTTCATACTTGGCGTTTTTTTTTCTTGAGCATCCATGAGTGCTTAGACAGTCAGAACTCCGACTGCATGTTTTCTGCATAAATATGAACACACAGTAAACTATTTTTTATGTATAGATTACCTATAATTTGGGTAAGTTTAATTAGATAAAACTGCAGAAACCGTAAATGGATTTGCGTAAAAGCGCGAAGGCAGAAGTGTCAAGCAATGGCGATTAGATGGTCAACTTTTTTCATCTTTTAAATTACCTTAAGGTCGTTAAAACTCATTTGATCCGTCATTTAAATGGCACTTACAATGATGTTAATTGAAGTCAGATAATGCGTCACTTGGGCTTAGTGACGCGATGGTGACATTATAGTGTAATTTTAATGACTCTTTTAAAATTGTTTATTCTTTCCTCTGTCATTCCACACAGTTGATGTTGTCTACTCTCTACAGAGCCTGCTTACTGTGCAAAGATCCGTTTTTTATCCTCCTTATACCCTTTTTTTCTTTAATAAAAACATTTTAAGGTTTTCTTTTAATTTATTTTGATCACTAGGATCGTTTTTTTCACGTTTGTACCTATGCGCGTCAAAATATTTTTAATGGTTTTTGATAAATAATTGTTCTTGAAAGGACTTGAAAGTTAATTCAATGTCGGTGTTTTTTTTTACCACTATTAAAGTTATAAAAAATTCCGATTTCAGATTTTATAAGTATTATAAATTTTTTTTTGCAGTTCAGGCGAACTTTTCAAGGTTTACTGCATAGTTGACACACATTTGGAATTTCGGTTCCCTCTTAGCATGATGGGAAAGGAATTGTGCACTCGAGCATGGCTTTCACCATTTTAATCATTCATATGTTTGCATGCAATTTATAGGTTTGCATATATAAATATAGTCCTCCCCCAACTCATAACAAAAACTATCTGCTAACAAGTTAAAGTCCAACAACAATGCTTGCTCATGCATCTACATTCCGGAAAACATATTTTTTGGCAACAATGCCAACAATTTACAAAACTTTGTCAAAGTTTTCCCTTTCGCCACTTGTTTAGAAAAACAAAAACAATGCAAATCCTTGTTGATCCTTTATTACATTCAGTGTTCGTTGCCGCCACCCCTGCCGCAAGCTGCATTCCAATATGGCTAATGCATGCATAGCACAGAAAAGTTTTGCAAAAGAAACCAACAAAAGAGGCGCAATTACAAAATAGAAGGTATAATCTCGTTATCCCCTCGCAAAAACAGGATAACTGATAAAAATGTACAAACCAAAGGGGTCCACCCAGAATCAAAGAAGGACGAAAAAAACCCAAATCCCTCGGCCACTTTCAATTTAATTCGAATGCTATCTTTTGCCCCCTTGACTCTGAGTGTCGGACAAGGGCTGTAATCGCCATATCAGACAAAGGCCGATATTAAACCATTTTATAGATATAATCCTCGTTGTCCTTTAGCACACTCATACACACATGCGATGCAGAGCAGAAAGAAAACGGTAAACAAGAAATAAAACGTGTGTAATCGGTTTTATTAGAAAACTTTTCGACCAAACCAATTCGTGACGACAGACTGTGAATATTGGTCTGCTAAAACGGGACGAGTGTCCAATATTACCGGTCATTCTCGATTCTCGTCGTCCTGTGCCTTTGTGTGGCAATTCAAAGTTTTCCCTTCTCTTTGGTTCGGTGTCTGTATTTCGGCACTGACCATTGGGTATGTATGAAACATTAATCACCCTCGTTAACTTCAGTGTTCGGTAAATCTTTCATGTGACAACTCTCCCTCAGGGGTAGGGGCTTTTATCCGCATTCTGTTGTTGACTCCGACGGCCAGATAGGTGCAGATCATATACGACGTCCTTCCTATCCTGTCCAACATCCTAATATTGACTTTGATACTAACGTACACTACACATACTCGCTTGCACACTCCAAATAATATTGAAAGACAGACACACACAGTAGGTATATGAGGTAGATACTTATATGTATGAACTTACCGACAACTTTGACAAAACCGTATTGCGTCTTTGCTGTCACTGTATTAATTTGACACATATAACGACCTCGGTCCTCCTCTTGGACATTATTGATATGCAGGAACCATGTTCGATGTTTGTCGTGCTTATCATGTGTCACGCTAATGCGTGGATTACGTGTGATCACATGATTGTGTACGGTAAGGATTGCTGACTGTTCGAAATGCATCCACGCCACCTGAACAAAAAAAGGACGAAAACAAACGTTATTAGGCTGTTGAAAAGGATTCTAGGGTAAATTGATTAAAGAATGGTGAAATTAGCAAGAAAATACTTTTGTAAAACATCGATTTTATGAATGAAATACGACCTTTTGGGTAACCAATTTAAGGACTTGGAAGGAACTAAATTGCTTAAACACAAGGGGTTTTACTGAGGACTTAAACTTAAGGACTTTTACTGAGTTAAGAACAATATGCAGGCAAAGTCATCTGAGAAAATTTACAGACGAAGTTATAGTAAAAATTCACACCACTGACGAAAATAAGGATGAAAAAGATTCGTTTGCAATTGGGAAACCTAGACATCGCAGCAGTCTGAAATAACTGCATGCAAGTTCAAGCAAAGAGAATTAGGAGTCTGGTGTATCAAGGGAAAGGTTCTCCTTCGACTTCTTATAAACCTCGCGGCACACAGGACCTTCAATAAATTATCTTGAGCGAGGCAGCTAGCTTCGTTCACCAAAGTTCATTATCAATGCTCAAGGAAAGCCTTTTGTTTATAAAACAAAGAAATTTTTCCCCTTGGCGGTGTTACTTTCTTGAATGATCAATTTCTCAAATAATACTTATCAAGAGAAAAACCCATTCCTTATCCAAGAAAAAGCATCAAGCTTTAATGATGAAGCGTTTGGGAAAGTCAAGTGTTCAAAAAATGAGGAATACAATTAAGTCTAGATAGCCGAGTCTGCCAATTTGTAACTATATGTGGACTAGCCCGGCTTTCTCGCAAGTAAGTCAACCACCGATTGTATCGTCTAGATCACCCTGTAGGTGAAGAATACGCTCACAGCAAGTATGGTTATAAAAGGTCTGCCCCGGACCAAATCGAGCTGTTGCGCCCCTAATTTATTAATTTTAATTAACTAGTCTCCAAGGAGCCATTAGAAATGCATTAAAAGGGAAAGTGTACACCCCATTAGTTCAAACCACAACTTCTCGCGTAAAGAAATGAATCAAGATGAACTGATGACAATTCAAGTCAAGCAACCCTTAAAATATTGGTTTAAAATAGTTTTTTTAGCTTATAAGAAGTAAAAAAGGCTTTCTTTTTAAAAGAATCCAGGGCATTCCGTAGGTCTTAATAATAGGTCTTTTAATAATTTGTATTTAGGCGTCCTGATTTAGAATGTGCTATTAAAAATTGTCCGTCTTGATCATTATAGATGCTATAAACGAAAAAATTCAAAAAGAGTGCAACTTTATCACAATCGTACTTGGCCACAGGAGACGCCTACCAGGCAACTAGCACCTACCCAGCGGAGCGACGAATCCTTAACACGCGAAGCGGATCAAAAAAAAAAGGTCCTGCCAGGACCTATAAGGATCATCAAGGGAACAAAGTTGCAGAATTATAGTCGGTGTCGAGGATTTGGAAATAACACTTCTGCACTGTATAACGGCGAAGGCGAACCAAATACCGCTGTCAGGCAGAACGAACCATTTAACCCGGGCGAAGACGTTACCAACGAAGCATACGAACGATAACGCCCACCCGACCTGGACTAGGTGAAAGTAGCTGTGTCTAAGCTCAAGTGTAACAAAGCAGCCGGGGCAGACGGCCTAGCCGCCGAACTTTTTAAATCCGCTGGCGATGAGCTGGCTAGGAGCATGCACCAGCTCATCTGCAAGATATGGTCGGAAGAAAGCAAGCCCGACGAATGGAACCTCAGCATTGTTTGCCCGATCCTGAAGAAAGGAGACCCTCTGAGTTGTGCCAACTCTATAGAGGCATCAGTCTTCTTAACATCGCATACAAGAGCTTTTCTGTTGTACTGTGTGAACGCTTGAAGCCGTTTGTCAATAATCTGATAGGCACATATCAGTGTGGCATTAGGCCAGGAAAGTCTACCATAGATCAAATATTCACACTGCGGCTGATCTTGGAGAAAACTCAGGAATTCCAAATCGATACACACCACCTTTTCATCGATTTCAAGGCCGCTTATGAGAGCATCTATAGAAACGAGCTATATAGCGCAATGTCTAGTTTTGGCATCCCTGCCAAACTCGTCAGTCTGTGCAGGATGACGATGGAAAATTTACGCTGTTCCGTCAAGGTCGGCAAAGACCTCACCGACCCCTTTGATGTCAAAAAAGGATTTAGACAAGGCGACGCGCTGTCATGCGACTTCCTTAACATCAAAGATACTTGAGAGAATAGTGCAGAACTCCCGCGCCAACACCAGAGGTACAATCTTTCAAAAGTCCGTTCAAGTACTCGGATACGCAGACGACATTGACATAATCGGAAGAACAAAGCGTGATGTCACTAAATCCTTCATGAGTATTGGGACGGAAACGGCGAATATGTATTTAGCACTCAACGAGGGCAAAACCAAGTATATGCTGTCATCAAGAAAAGACACCCAACACCGACGTTTTGGACAAAACATCACCATCGACAGCTTTGACGTAGTTAGGGACTTTGTCTACCTGGGTTCCGCTATCAATTCAGACAATGACACCAGCGCTGAAATCAAACGAAGGATAACTCTTGCGTATCGCTGTTTCTTTGGGCTAAGAAGGCAATCGAGTAGCAAAGCCCTGTCTCGAGCAACTAAAGTTTCCATGTATAAGACCCTCATCATTCCAGTTCCGCTTCACGGTACAGAAGCATTGACCCTGTCAAAGGCGGACGAAAACACTTTAGTCTGCTTCGAGAGGAAAAATTCTTCGGACGATTTACGGTCCCGTCTGCATACGGAGAGTGGAGGAGGAGATATAACATCGAACTGTACGGGCTGTACAGCGATACCGACCTAGCCAGAAGAGTCAAAACACAACGTCTACGATGGCTGGGTCATCTAGAGCGGATCCACACCGCAGGGACGGCGCAGTAGAGGAGCGCCGAGACTCAGGTGGCGCACGCAAGTGGAAGGGGACCTCAGCCAACTCCGCGTGCGAAACTGAAGACGGCTAACTAGAGACAGAGCTGTAGGCTAGCGAAGCTTGTTGGCTGAGGCCACCCCGGACTGAAACGCCACCTTAAGTAAGTAAGTAAGTATCTAGGGAAGTCAAGCCATCTGTTATGTTTTGTGTATAAATGCTCAAAAGAAAAGAAATTGAACCATCTAAAGGTAAGTTAGAAGGGAAAGGGACTTAACGTACTTATGAATTTTCTCTGTTTTTTGCAATTTCCAAACTAAGATACTCTTGAGCATTAAGCGCCACAAAAATCAAAATACCGATAAGACTCTTGTAACGCGCTTTATACTCCTAGAAAATCAGGAATCTTAAAAAAAGATTTTGTATAGTACTCTTCTAAAGGAGTTTAACTCCTATAGGATATTTGGACACCTCTTACAGAACTCAAACCGTACAATAGTACTGGTCCCGTACAATAGTATAATACACAATTTTTAGCCATTTAAGATGAGCATCTTCATTTCTTCGGTCATTGCCTGTAACAAAAGTTCTACCTGTTTCTGTTTAAGGACTACCGAATTGCTAAAACGTTAAAACAGAGAGAATAGAAATATTAAAATTGCCATTTAAAAGCACCATTACAAACATATGGCTAAATTTTTTAAATAAGTAGTTTTTTTTTCATTTTTTTTGACTTAGAACAAAAATATTGAATTGAATGCATTCGAAAAATTACCCTTTAAATCGATGCCACGCCCGTAGGGGAGGTAAAGCGATTAAATTTTTATTTTTAGTAAATCTTACAATAAACAAGAGATAATAAATACCAAATTTTAGGCTTTTCAGGCGTCTTAAAGCTTTGAAAGGTCTGTAGGTAGTTGCACAATTGCGCCGATTTTAGGCGTATCTGTGGGCGGATTTCAAAAATTTCAGAATTTGGTCCCGATCATATGCCCTTAAGGTGTTGGGGGTCTACCATTATTATTTCACCGTATTACAAACTATGTGACAAACTTAATATACCTCCTATCCTATGGGATGGGGTATAAAAAGGACCCCGTTGAATTTGAGAAAAACATCCAATGCTAGCGCAGGTAGTTGCGCTGTTGGAAAAAAAATCAAACGGGAACTAAAAAAAAATTTAAAATAATTGTTTTAAATTTAAAATAATTGTTTTTTAAAAAATTATAAAAAGGCCAAAAGAAGGTATGTCCCCCCCTATGTCAGCTTAACGGTATAAAGGTTGGCTTTGACAAAAGTGACGGCATAGTCCATCTTCTGAGACTTTATGCGAAACTATAGCGAACTTTTTATAACCAAGAACTTTGAAGATTTGACTCAAAAAAGTAAAAACATTGTCAAAAATTATTTTTTAAAGGTTCGGATTGGTAAACTTAACCATAATGACGATCTTATTTGAATTTGGTTGAAGTATACAACTTTTCCAACACAAGCTGACTGAATTTAAAAAGTTTCAAAATTGCCATTTCCAACCTCAAGTTTTTAAATCTCCTTAAACAAAGGAAATAGAAAACAACATGTTTTACGGTTTTCTCAGGTATTCATTTCGGCAGAATTTAGAAAAATTACTAATGGAACGTAGTTGGTTGTAAAATTGAAAAAAAAAAGTGCCTAACGGTTATTAAAAAATAACTGAATTGCTACCTGTGACCACGAAATGACTTGCAATCATTTCGATGCGTCGGGATATAATAACAAATGAGTATAAAGTTTCGTGGCCCGAATTAATATATTTTTTGTATAGGCCAAGCCCCCAAAAGTGGGCATGGGCTTAAAACTAAAATCAATTAATTGTAATTTCGTTAGAATCATGAGAAAATACGATAAAAGCGAAAATTATTTCAGAAAAAAAAACAGTTTTTTCCTAAAAACTCCTCTTAAAAGCGGGCGGAGCTATAAACTTTGTATGGAACAAATTTAGCAAAAAGTAATCTTTAATACTCGTCATATATTTATTTTTTTTTCGATTTGGAGTCAACTTTCCGAGAAATCGGGTTCTTAAAGATCTAATAAGTTAAAAGTTGACATGGTCGATATTGTGGGCGGTCCAATTTTCGCCTTGTTAAAGGTCTTAAGCCAATATTCCTCAGTATACCAAAATTTGAGCTCCTGTGCCTTGTCAAACTTGACAAAAAGGCATTTTGAAAATAAATGTGAAATAGAGGTTGTCTCACATTGAAGTCAGTACGTATAGTAGCCAGTGGGCGTGGCCGTGGACGGATTGAGCCAATTTTCACACTTTGTCTGTGCAACAAAAGAACCAAGCCATGTACCAAGTTTCAGCTTTCTAGCTTGATTTTGAAGATGTAAAACCCTCACACATACAGACGTAGGGACAGACGGACGGACATGGCTTAATCGATTCACCTGTCGGTCTCGATCATATCTCTAAAAGGTTCTAGGGGTTAACGGTGATTATTTCACTGTGTTACAAACTATGCATTAAAATTAATATACCCTCGGTCGGGTATAAAAAACGTTCGCGGTAAGTCCGGAAAACAAAAAAAGGTTAAATCCTTAAAAACACAATTGCTGTTGGATTTTATTGAAGAAAATATAAGGACTTTCCTCTATTTTTCGCATGGTAAGAGGTAAAATTTTGAAATAAAAAAAAAAACTGAAGCAGTTTTGAAATAGTTAATAGTTTCAGAGATGTGCTTGAAAACACATTGGTTAACTGACTTAAGTAATGCTGCTAGCATCAACCAAGAGCTTTGAAAAATATCAATAAGCTAATAACTGTTCATTTTTAAGAAAAAAATGTATAAAAAATTAAAGGAAATGTTTTATCACACCCTTTTTTTAAGTGACAAAACTTTATCCAATATAAGAACAGTAGACTCCGCTACAAAAAAAGTATACAACAGAATGTAAAATATATGAATTGTTTATGTTTTTTTTTAGTTTTTTTTTTTGTACGATATATTTTCTGTTAAATACCCTAAAATAAACTCATTTCAAAAGGTGGGCAATGTTTTTTTTTTATTTGAAATCAACATTACATAATTGAATTCAAAAGACTTTAACAAGACTGCATAACGACTTCAGAAAGACTTCAATGACTTGACGGCAATCATAGAAGATTGTATTTATATGAATTCATTCTTTTACAACTCTGCGTCACAGAAACGGAAAAAGCACAATTGTGATCCAGGAGTCTCCACAAGCGAGAGAAAAAGTTAACTGTTGAATTTCAGAATATTTTTTTGCCAATTCAGAGATGTTGAGCTAAATGGACATTAATAAACTGAAGAGAGAGATTTACAAAAAGGAGACATTTCATAAAAGAACAAGTTTAGTAATTTGCTAAAAAATAATGGTCGAACTCATGGACCAAGGTACAACACTAAGGGTTACCGCTGAGCAACTAAAGTCGCTATTAGCAACCTTTTTTCTTCTAGGGGACCAAGAGACGACCTTTATTTGAAAGCGACTTTTTAAAAACACAAATTAAATGTTATCTTCACATTTTTAACTGCGATTAAAAAAACACAAATTCCGCAATAATGTAAAAAGCCTCTAGCCCAATGAATACGTTGCATCTGTCGCGCCAAAGTATATAACTGACAACATAGTTAAGTAGGTACGCACGTTCTTATGGAAAGCGGCCCGTAGAAGAGGTAAGTGACGTCCGTTACTTTTCAAAAGAACGTGTTTGAGTATTCAGTTTTGTACTTATTAGTCTATGCCATAAAGCTTAACCATCAAACCTATGGAATGGGGTTTAAAAAACATGAATAAAGTGACGTAAATAAATTTATCTAATCTGCGTGTTTATGGATGAATTCATCACATAAAGCGACCTTTTTTGGTTTTAAGCGACCTTTTTTGGTTTCAAGCAACCTTTTTATTTCTTTGAAGTAAACCTTTCACAAATTTTCAGCGGCAACCCTGATAAAACTATAGTGTCAGAATATGTCCGACAGAGTGTCGACTAAACGGTGATCACCTCTCTTTGATACAAGAAAATTTTGTAGATACCTGACAGGTATGTACAAATACAATCTTTTCGTATTCTAGCCTTTCATCCAATACATTTATTCTTATCGCAAAGGATACACCCGGCAATGCCGTCAATATATTCACACAAATCATGTGTTAAAACTCACTTATTCCACTTGCATCCTTGCGGGGGAAAAACCGACGCATATTACTATAAGCCACCACCACCAGCAAGTCGAATAATAATTACGAATGCGTAAGCACGTACCGAACATGTCCCCCAGGGCTTGATTTGGCTGATTAGACTTTGGTTTTCCTTTTCATCTTCAAATATTTGCATTCTATTCCACCTTTCGAGAGCTTGCAAGAAAAAAAAAACAGAATTCCGTTGGGGAACACACGCGATAAGAAAAACAAACGTGCACGCATCCTGCCAAGTTCTTATACGTTCGTATAAGGATTTGCTCTCCATCGAGAAAAAAATAACCATCCTGTTACCTACATGAAAACCGCATCTTTATTCCGCTTCCAGATGCCGCACCGCCTTAGAGAGAGTGGGAAACACAACTTCACCCAATTAGGGATGATTTTTCGTTTTTTTTTTTTTAAATGCAGTCGCCTTCGCCTTTTGTACACGTCTATCCCTTTTAAGCCGTGTCATTGTGTGGCCTCTTCACCATAAGCCTGATGAGGATGTTGATGGCGATGGGCATCATCAAATTTAAGCACCATTTTACAGCTTTAATTATCCTAAAGGACGATGCAACGGATGGTGAAACACTTTTTCTCTGCATTTAGCTTTTTGTGTCCAGTGGGAAAGGAAGCGAGCGGAGTAAGGATAATTTCCCAATTACACGGCTGAAAAAGTAAACTTTACACCCTGGACAACAATTTGAAGAAGACCATCAGGGATGAAGAATGTGGGGATGGATGACATGCTGACGATGAAAATCTCATCTGTTTGGTCTAATTAATTTCATTAAAACCGTTTACTCTAGTAAGGGTATAATCTGCTGTAAGGAAATGCAGAAAACAAAAAATCATACACAGGGTGTCAGTTAACTTTTTTTTGTCGTATGGTAAATGTCGTTAAATTTTTACTAAAGCTAACGAATGCGGGAAGCCGGATAGTTAAGTTCAGCGCGTTGCATTTTTGGACAGCTTCAAGGCCATAGGTCTTCCAAGTTTTGATATAGAGACAAAAATCTTAAAACTCGAAAAATGCCCCACCCTGGTCCATAATTTGGTAACATTTTTAAGTCTCCGAAACAATGTGGTTTTCCTCAAATTTAACGGGTGATTTTGTCGAAGTACATCTGTCAAATTGACAGTCACACATAAAGTTTGTCCTGCCAAATCACAATGGAGACTACCAGCGTTCAGCAAATTTCAACTGAGCCAGATTCTCAAAGCTTCCTGTCATAGGAAGGCACATGTCTACCCTAAATATCTTAAAAACCAAAATCTGGAAAGCTAAAAACTAGAACGACATAAATTATGAGCCTAAAATATCGAAAAAATGCCGTCAAGTATGAAGCCATACACGGAGCGCGCCGTAGGCCTTTTTTAAGGCTAACCGTACAATTAATACCTGACACGCGTTTTAATACCCTACTCAGGGTATATTTAGTTCGATGTATAGTTTGTAACCCAGTGAAATAATTGCCGCAGACCCCTAAGACCTTCAAGAGTTATGACTGGGACCGACAGGAGTAAAAAAATTTCCGTATGAAAACAACTTTTACGCCTTACATTTTAAGCTAGAAAGCTGAAAAATAGTGAGTGAGCTGGAAGTTCAGTACTTCAGATTAAGTTTGAAAATTAGTTAAATCCGCCCACAGGCACGCCCACTACAGGCCTGTATGTGTGACCACCTCGAATTTTCAAAAATACGAAATTAAAAATAATGAAATTTGACAAAAAAATACAATTCAAAATATGTAGAAATTAGCATTTTCTAACTCCTGTATAGAAAGTATATGCCCCTGCCCACTTTTGTGGGCGTGGCTTTAAAAAAAGTGACTTATTTAGTTAAAAGGGCGGAGTTTTAGTCCGTTGTGTATGCAACCACCTTGCATAAGGCATTCGACAGTTACATTTTTATGTCCCGCCCACTTTTTGGAGGCGTGGCAGTTTCCTTTTTTGGTAGGGTAGGAAGTTATGCAATTCGTTGCAGACGGACTGAAGTTTTTACATACGCACTGTTGCGCTTTCTCACTTCATTTAAGCTATTTTTGGATTCAAAATCCACAAAACGACTATTTAGCATCTTTTTCGAATACTGTTATATTTTTTTTTATTTCCAACTATTTTGCTCTAGCAACGGCTATTCTTCTCACTGTGGGTACAGGATTTTTAGTTAGTGGGTTTTTCATTTTGCTTTTTAAACTCTTTTAAAAAAATTTAAGTTGGAAACGGTGTTTTTGAAAGATCTTAAAAATTTTAGAAATCTTTTCCCACGCTTTATATACAAACCAGATCTCATTAGAATCGGTATAAGTATTAAGGTAATAAGAATATTTTCAAAAAATATTTTTAAAATGTTTTTGAAGTTTTCGAGCTAAACCTCAGAATGTGCTGAATATTCAAAGGTTTTTTTTTATAGTTTTCCTGAAAATAACAAATAATTTTTGATTTGTGTGTTTTTTTCAAATCATTTTGCCCTATAGATCGGAGAAATTGGTGGGGACAAAATTGTTTTTTAAGTATTGTTTTTAAAATTGTTTTTTTTTTTTTATAAAATACGTGAAAAACCGCAGTTCTGAAACTGTTGAAATATATTTTAGTTGATATCACTGGTTAAAAAGTGATGACCTTAAACACGTTGAAAATGGGTACCTATTTTCTATTCCTTATTTCTGAACAACTTTTAAATATTTTATAAAAATTCGATTTTAGTATGAAAATCCAGCATTTTTTAAGCGCACGTTTGAATTTTCTTCTTTCTGGCCATAAAACTTTTCAAAATAAGGCCAAAACACTTTTTTCCTTTTTTAGCATCAAAATGCAAACTGTAATTAAGCCGTTATGTGTGTATATTAAAAATTGGCCTTTATGCGTTCTAATTTTTTTTATGGACTTTATAAGTGAACTTAATTTTATCTTTCTACGTCTCACCGTGCAGAAATTACAGGTGTTAACGGACGGACGTACAACGGAGTGATACCACAATAGGTCCTTCTTTTTTTGATTTTTGGACAGACCGCTAAATCTAGAGGAAAAAAATCTTGAATTGCCCTTCGTTCTGACAAAGTCTAAAGCTCTATTTAGCCTACTTTTGAATAAGTATTGAGAGTATTAAGAGACCCTGCAAGTCCCCTGCCCCGTTGGCACTGGTTAGGATTTGGGGAAGATGCAAGTTTGGGTGCATGAAACTATTTTTAAGTCAAATTTCCTAATTTCGCTTTGAAAAAAATATTTTGCGTAGATTTTTCTGTTTCTAGATTTTCTACATTCAAAATTTTTGTTGCCGATTTTCGAGATTTAGTCCATTCTATATTTTCTAGCCATCTGAGCTCTATAAGTGTTGGAAGAAAACCTTTTTACTCGCATTTTTCAAACCACCTCTCACCCCTTACAAAAGCTTGCTCATCCAACTAGACACATCCCCTCATCAGGACCTCCATCAGCCATAATATTTATTTATTTTTCATCAATTTTTTTTTGTGTCATCAACCGTCATCGTCTCATCACATTGTCGTCGTCGTCGTCGTCTTGTCCTTCTTCCTTGTCGACACTATCCATACCACACCGACAAGTGAATTGATGATGGCATCCAAAACAACACACGACATGTTGACAAAATGAATAAAAGTCAAACACAACATCAACATTCTTGCTCTCCATCCATTCACCCAAGCGAGCACACACTCGCTCGATGTGTTGTCTGCTCTCCTATGCTGCAAAGAGTAGTCACATGTCATGTGTACGTGTTACGCCATATAATCCTTAATCGATTCATGGTACGCGCTGTGCTAGAGGAAAAGGATCCACCACTCTACACACCCCCCACAGGCTACAGCTCACAACGACTAAACACAATGAAAATCTCACACCACTTATGACTACAAGGAGTTGTAGCCGAAACGGAGAGGAGCTGCTAGGAAGTAACTCGCTAAGCTAAGTGATATTATAGATTCACACACTGTCTTATACCCTCGCAAGGAAAAAATAAAAAAGGATTCGATGAAAAAGTGTTGAACATTAATTTTCTAAGACTCTCAATCTACCCCCTGGATGCAGCGCACCCTTTACGCCTTCATCTTCTTCTTCTAAGTTTAATTTAGGAAAAAAAAATCCTTCATCTAGCCCGTTTCAGCTCTGACAGAAAAATCGTCCTCAAAAGATAGTGAAACGCTTAACCATTTAAAGGACATTCGCTTCGTTTTATTGTTGTTCTCGGTGGCTGCTCCTTTGGATCTCTATTTCAAGTTTGCCTTCTATATGCGAGGGTTTCAGTCAGTCCAATTTTCTCGACGACTTTGTCGTATTTAGAAAAAAGAGAGAGATATGGGTGAGAAAGCTTATCGGACACGACATCAAAGAAATCCTTTTTCGGTTTTTGTTTGGTGTTGTTGTTGATGTGCTTTTGGTGCGCTTCTGTTTTGAGATAATGTGTGTGTTTGTGTGTGTTTATTTGTATTGTCATGCCGTAGGTGGTAATGGAGAATAGCGTGTCTAAGCTAAGAAGGCAAATCAACAAGGAGGCAAAGTCATTAATTTCAGTTGATGGAACTTTTTCGGTGTTTTTTTTTTGTTGTGATTTTTTTTTTTCCATCGTCCTCTTAGCAAATTTTTTTTTAGGAAGGGGAAGCCTTTAAATTGAATTTTATTATCAACTTTAGGATTGGGAATTAGATTTACAAAGGCAATTTACATTAGGCACCGCTAAAGATGGGTCAAAAGGATAACTGGCCTAAGCAGGGTGTTCCAGTCAATCGGATGTGAATTCCTGCTTTAAAAGAAGGAGAAGTTAAGAACACCGCTTTATCAACAACACTGAAAAATAAATAACTTAGAGTGATGAAAGGAGCCGCTTAAAACTTGCAAACAAAGGCATTTGTCCATGGAAAGCTTTGAATCACCTTGTTTTGCTTCCTCATGTTAGATTGCTGGGCAGAGTTCAGAGTTCGAATCGCATCCATATGTGGGAAGATGCAGTACGTCGTTGATGCATTATGAATTTTATAAGTTTAAATTAAAGGCTTAAGGATCTCATTTTACACCACGAACGTGTCCAGTGAATGGCGGCAAGGAGAGCTTGAAACGCTAGCACTTATCCCTTATGAAATTTCTTCATAATATAAATAATATGAATTTTGTGTTCGGGTGATGATAGCAAGGATTTTGTTTAAAATCATACACAAGCCCTTAAGGAATCCTTATAAAAACTCTTTAGGTCGAAGTAGCATAAGTGATTCGCATTAAGCGTGTCAGGCATAAGTGCTTCGCATTAAGCGTGTCAGAAAATGTAAAAGAAAATAGAAACGGGAGCCATTTTTGCAATATTGTCTGTTTTTTTATAAGGAAATTTAATTTTGTTTGTAAAAAGCAAAATATCGTTTGCTGAAAACTTTTTTACAGCAGTTTTTCTTTGACACTTTTTTATTGTTTGGAGTCAATTTTTTTTTTTTTTTTGAAAGAAAGAAAAATTTTATGAAAATGTTCCCAATTCTGCAAGGCAAATGCACAGGTATTCACGATTAATATTTCAATAATTCTCAAATGTAGCTTTTCAAATGTAGACCCCTTGATTGCAAAACTGAATCCTTTTTAAAGCGCTTACGAATAGCTCATCTAATTACATATTCATATTGTTAAACAAACTTATTGCCTGTATGTGGACAACTTTAAAGTACATCCGTCATGAATGACGGCGAGTTTCTGGTGAAAGTCGTCTCCCCTTTGTCCTTACCCACGACATTAAAATCGGAAATCTAGCAGCAGAAACAACTTCTGCGTCGCCCGTCGGTCGTCGTTGCAATAATATGACCCACAATACATTATGACAACTTCAAACTGGCGGATATAAAATTTTTCGTAGATATCGCTCGTCAATTATTCCTTTGATGATTTTTGTCGATTGTTTTAGATGCATGGACCATATATAAAGCGCATCAGAGCTCACAAGGAATCACTTAGCTAAGAATTTCTTATTAAGAAATTTAAACAAAACCTGTTTTCAACAGAAAATATTTTGTCTTTGGTTATTTTAAAGTAGCTTAAAGATTAAGAAGTGGCACAAGAAAACTGTACCGTAGAGAAAAACTAGATTCATTACCTCTGCACGAAATTCATAAAATACAAGCAAATCTGTCAAATAAGTCAACAGAAGACTTAAGCCAAGTGTTTTAGCGTTAGGAATGTAAATATTCCTCAAGGAGTATCAGTAGTAGCTAAATATTACTTCTCCTTCTTTATAGGAAGGTAAATAATAATAATTAGTTACACAGGCTCAGCTACTAAACCTCGTTCTAGTAATTAATGCTTACTAAATTCTCTTTAAGGATAGTGCAAAAGAATTTCAATCGGGGATAAACACATCCCTATCGCATCGCGGCGTCTTTGAAAACATAAATATGCTTAATTTTCGCTCCTAAAAAAACATCCTTAAAAAAACATCGCATAAAGAAAAAGATCACGGAACCTTCTGGCGTATTCTTTTCAACACCGAATCGTGAAACTGGTGTGGAATACAGAAAAAAAAATTTCTTTTCTCGTACACCTGAACGGAATCGTGCACATGTAAATGTTCTTTTGAACTCCGAATTAGTTCGGTGTCGACACCGACCTCGAATTGTCGCCACCATCTTACGCTGCGCCACCGCGCGTCTTTCTTGCGGTTGAAAAATCGCGCAGATTTCTGCGAGACCGCAGCGTCACCGTGAATTGCACATTGTAACGAGCGTCAAAAATTGCTAGTGCGCATCGGGCCTAACGTGATGACTGCACCGGTGCGGTATTTGTCGTTCTGTACACAATGAAGCTGAGTGTATACCACGTTGGAATTGTCGCAAACACCGAGTGTTATTTCACAGCTCGGTGTGACGATTCCATGTTCAAAAGAATACGCCATTAGAGATTCTCATAAACACACTTTTTCTTGGTAGGAAAAAAGACAATTATTCTATAAAGTCCAAAGTCATAGTCAAAAATTTCCCATATTAAATGTCGGTAAAACTTCCGACACAAGACCCAGGAATTCGGTCTGATGAATCTTTCTGTATCTGGCCACTTTAACAGGTCGGGGTACAGGACTATCATTGGACGAAGATTCGATGCAGTTTGCTCACAGCTGGAATATTGCTTTTAACTTCTCCAAAACTCAAGGGCATTGAATTGAAATTAGCTTTCCATGAATGTATAGAATGCTGTGCCGGGAAGCTCGAGTATCTCTGATTCATTCACTTGGGCGAGGGCTTTTTAAATTGAGGTCTCCAGCACCTGACTTCACTGGTTATACACAGCCGTCGGTGTCCTTAGACCAATCCTAATGCACAGTGTGCTTTTCTGATGATACTTTGACACAGGACAAGAAACGTCTCATAAAATTTGCACTCAAAAAAGTTAATATTTGTCACCAACACTTTTGAAGCAAACAGTAAAGAGGGGACCACAAAGCAGCATTAGCTTTGCCTGGGCCTGGCGTTAACGAGTTCAGCCATACTGTCAGACTCAGTCCAGCCATAGCTCAGCCATAGATTTCAGTGTTTCCTAACACAATGAAGTTCGGTTTTATACTTCGTTTGCCAAAGAGAAAGAGTGCGTTACAAGAAAACGTAATAATATAGTACGTAATGAAGCTCCGAGGCAAAGCCTTTAGTTCAAATTCGCTGAACTTTTGCTTCGTCTGAAGAAAAGGGGCGTTGGTTTCGAGCTCACAGGGCACACACGAATACCTCCAGCCCAATGAATCCGTTGCATCCGTCATGTTGAAGTATACACAACAGACAACTGAGTTGAATATACACGTTCTTATGGGAAGCGGCCCATAGAACAACTTCGTGACGTACGTCGCTTCTCGCTTCCTATAAGAATGTTTGTAATTTCACTAAGTTGTAATTTTTGTACTTCGACGTAACGGATGCAACAGATTCATTGGGTTGAAGGCATAAAGTCAATCAGTCTGCTGTAGCCGTGGGCTCTATAATATGTTGCGTCAACCCACGGATATGACGCAGAATTTCTGACTTCCGTTTACATTTCAGGGTCAAATTGCGTATTTTAAGCAATCCGACAAAAATGGTATCACTACGTTGTCTGCCCGTTCAACCGTGTTATAACTTCTAAAAGGTAAGTCGTAGAAAGACGAAATTCGGTGGGCTTTTAAACTGCGGCAATATTTAGAGAACTCAACGAGGGCATTTTTTTGTAAGCACAAATAACTGTTTAATTACTGTTTCAAGTTACATGGAGGAAAATGGACTAAATGTTTTTCAGTACTTTTTTTTGAGAAGATAAGCAGGTAAGAACTAGAACAACTATTTTCGAAAAAAAAATAGCAAAAATGCATGAACAAACGTGTGCTCCAGCAACCCCCCCCCCCCCTATCATTGGTGTAATTAAGAGGAATCATATGAAAAAACTCACACGTATCTGAAATTGTCGAAAATTTTAAGGAAAATTATAGCGAATTTTAATAGACCGAGAGCCCACAGTTCATTTTTGCAGTGGTTATATAACCAAAAAAAATGCATATAATTGGAAAGGTCTATTTCACGCGCTGTGAAATTGCAACGTCTGACAACTTTTTCTCTTAAGGGGCTTCCACAGCCAACGTACTTGCGACCAGCGAACTGGCGAACAAATGACTTTACTCCAAAATACCGTTTCAGAATTGAAATCGCAGCACGAAAATCTTTAAACGATCGAATAATCTATAACTTGCCATCAAGGAACATCGTTGTAGAATCGCAGTCGGTGCTGAGGATTTGGAAAGACCACTTCTGCAGACTGTATAACGGCTAGGACGAACCAAATACCGCTGTCAGGCAGAACGAACCATTCAACCCGGGCGAAGACGTTACCGACGAAGCATACGAACGATACCGCCCACCCGACCTGGAGGAGGTGAAAGTAGCTGTGTCTTAGCTCAAGTGCAACAAAGCAGCCGGAGCAGACGGCCTAGCTGCCGAACTTTTTAAATCCGCTGGCGATGAGCTAGTCAGGAGCATGCACCAGCTCATCTGCAAGATATGGTCGGAAAAAAGCATGCCCGACGAATGGAACCTCAGCATTGTTTGCCCGATCCTGAAGAAAGGAGACCCTCTGAGTTGTGCCAACTACAGAGGCATAAGTCTTCTTAACATCGCATACAAGATCTTTTCTGCTGTACTGTGTGAACGCCTGAAGCCGTTTGTCAACAATCTGATAGGCACATATCAGTGTGGCTTTAGGCCAGGAAAGTCCACCATCGATCAAATATTCACACTGCGGCAGATCTTGGAGAAAACCCAGGAATTCCAAATCGATACACACAACCTCTTCATCGATTTCAAGGCCGCGTATGACAGCATCTATAGAGACGAGCTATATAGCGCAATGTCTAGTTTTGGCATCCCTGCCAAACTCGTCAGTCTGTGCAGGATGACGATGGAAAACTCACGCTGTTCCGTCAAGGTCGGCAAAGACCTCACCGACCCCTTTGATGTCAAAAAAGGATTTAGACAAGGCGACGCGCTGTCATGCGACTTCTTTAACATCATACTTGAGAGAATTGTGCAGAACTCTCGCGCCAACACCAGAGGTACAAACTTTCAAAAGTCCGTTCAACTACTTGCATACGCAGACGACATTGACATAATCGGTGGAACAAAGCGTGATGTCAGTGAAGCCTTCGTGAGTATTGGGACGGAAGCGGCGAATATGAGTTTAGCAGTCAATGAGGGCAAAACCAAGTATATGCTGTCATCAAGAAAAGACACCCAACACCGACGTCTTGGACAAAACATCACCATCGACAGCTATAACTTTGAGGTAGTTAGGGACTTTGTCTACCTGGGTTCCGCTATCAATTCAGACAATGACACCAGCGCTGAAATCAAACGAAGGATAACTCTTGCCAATCGCTGTTTCTTTGGGCTAAGGAGGCAATTGAGTAGCAAAGCCCTCTCTCGAGCAACTAAAGTGTCCATGTATAAGACCCTCATCAGCCCAGTCCTGCTTTACGGTGCAGAAGCATGGACCCTGTCAAAGGCGGATGAAAACACTTTAGGCTGCTTCGAGAGGAAAATTCTTCGGACGATTTACGGTCCCGTCTGCATAGACGGAGAGTGGAGGAGGAAATATAACTTCGAACTGTACGGGCTGTACAGCGATACCGACCTAGCCAAAAGAGTCAAAACACAACGTCTACGATGGCTGGGTCATCTAGAGCGTATGGACACCAACGCCCCGGCCCGGAAAATCTTCGAATCCACACCGCAGGGACGACGCGGTAGAGGAGCACCGAGACTCAGGTGGCGCACGCAAGTGGAAGGGGACCTCAGCCAACTTCGCGTGCGAAACTGGAGACGGCTAGCTAGAGACAGAGCTGGCTGGCGAAGCTTGTTGGCTGAGGCCCAGGTCCACCCCGGACTGTAGCGCCACCTTAAGTTAATCTATAACTTGACTCTTCTACAAAATCAATTTACATAAGTTCTGTCAAGATATTCGCAGTTCGCTGATTTGAGAACGAATTCGCAGCGACTTCTGCCAATTACTAAGCGAATTGTAAATATCTTCACAAAGCTTTTGAAAATGAAGGATTTGAAGTTGACAAATTACAGAATCCAGGATTCTTGTTAGTTTTCTATTCGACAAATTTCAGTTTTAAGCAATTCCATAGAGCAATGTCCAATTAAACGCCAATTAGCAGGTCGCAAGTTCGCCGGCTGTGAAAGTACCTTTAGACTATAAAGTTTCAGAACCTTCTGAGATTCAACTCAAAAACGTACAATCATTTTCAAAACCAATTGTTTAAAATCTTCTATTAAACTGCCCAACTTGTGCCTAACTTCCACTTTGTCTGTGTGGAAGGTTGTAGATATAAAGAGCCAGCTGTCTAGGCATCACCTGAACAGTCGGTGATTCGTTAAATGTTGTTATTTTTTTTCCTCATTTTGAAAAAAAAAAATAACATTTACTAAAAGCACTAAAAGCATTTACTAAAAGTCTGTTCCTCCTTTTCAAATTAAGGCATTAAAGCAACCCCCACAATATACTCTCCAGGTAGGTACTGGCATTGGAGCCATCTTATATTATAGCAAACTTACCTTTCTAAGCAGTCTGCTGGGCGCAAGCATTTCGTCCTCTTAATCAACAAATTTCAACCGGCACACCTTTTACCCGCTGTCCAATAACCCATTCCTTTTATGCAATCAATCCACTCCTCTCCAGTCATATTATGTGAAGTAAATTTCGAAAAGCTAAAAACTACCACACTACAGACATTTTGTTATTCACAGAGCTGCCACAAACTGACCATAAGCAAGCTCTATCTGGCTTATCCTTCCAAGGGAGTCCAAGGAACCACATCCACACCCTTTCACTTGCCGATGATTCTGGGGCCCGAAATTTGATATACAGCCCGGGGCGTCCGTCTTGGTCGTGTTTATCTTGTGGACTGCTTCTTTGACTTCCTTGCCTCATCGATAAAGTCAAGCAAAAAAAAAAAGATCTAAATAATAATACCAGCCTAAGGATTATCCAAACATCCGTTTCTGCAGTGTATCGCACAAACGCACAAGCTCAACGACGACGACGGCAACCCCCTGTCCTCCCAAAAAATCATTCTTGTTTACATTCAACCGAATGTTTGCGAAATGCTCTCTTTTTGCGGCAAAAGGGATGTCCTGCTGCTTGCAGTAAATGTTTGCTTTCGCATTGTGTGTGCTACTGCCTGCCAGGTGGCAAGTCATGTGCTTACAGAAATTTCCCTGCACACACCCACCGAAGCATATGGGAATTTGAATTCAACGCGTATGTGAATGCCCGAAGGCGTATTTCCTAGAAATTCCACACTCTCCAGGATGCTTGAGTAACTTTCTTCGGATTTCGCATTCCGCAAAGGTTGTCGCCTCTAAGCCAACTGAGATTAGCTCTAGGTACAACACACACACGTATGGTGAAGCGCATAGGTATAAGTACGCCTTGGTTCATATGGGGTCGGCTTCATCTGGGGAGATAAGGACGTGCACCGCATAATCAAGGAGGCCCAGAAAGAAAACTTCCCTTCCATACCGAAATTGGTTAATTAATGCCTTGTTTGGGGTTGAACATCAGGGTGGGGGACATTACCCCCACCACTCTAATAACAAAAAATAATCACAAGGATATGTGGTCGGGTGATGTGGTCGTGGTGTATGGGTATAATAATAATGAACTCACCTTGTATGAGCCTAAATTTTTGACAGAACACGCCAGTTTGACATTCCTTCCGGCTGGCACTGTGATATTCTCTATGACATCCGTAAACTCTGGGTCCTCCGTCACAACTGCAAGAGAGAGAGAGAGGAAAAAAGAGAAACAGGATAAGAAAGGAAAAATAATTGATAAATCAGAACGTGGTTACGAAGGGCGGCGGCGGGCGATGGCACAGGCGTTTGATATGCGGGTGAAAGGTGTTGTAGAGGATGCCTTCTCGGAAGAAGGAAATTAATTAGGCAGTTCTGTTATGTTGTTAATATCAATTACTTTGAATATTCAAACGGAAATACACTGGTTGTCTAGCTGGAGAGTCGGGTGTGCAAAATGTTTTCGGTGCGACCCCAACGAGCGAGGTGCTTTATTGACGACTTTCTTTCGTGATTCATTGGTTTCGCACGTAATTATTTACGAGAAAAAGAATTTTTGGGGAATTTTTTGCTGGGGATGATTCGTTTCGGGGTTGGCCGCGATACGTGGAAGGAATTCTTAAGGATTTTTTTTTTGCGCCCAAGTAGTGGATCTAATTAGGCGACGGAAGGACGAATACAATTGTCGCTGGTGATGTTCCGGGATAATTGGAAGTATTTAATGCGGAGAACGGCGATGGGAATGATGATTTTTGGTTCGGCCATAACTGGAGCAACAGGAGGAACGCTTCAAGTGATTTAAAGAGCTCCTATAAGTAGGTAAGCACTGCATTGCGTTTAAAGTATAGGCACAGTCTTTATAAAGAACCTTTATCCAAAAAGCGGCAGGGGCAAAACTTTGTATGAACAAATTCTTGAAAAAAAATAGTTGAAAAAAGTTGTTACGTGATTTCTTTTCTCCGAGCAAAAATTTTGCCCGCGTTAAAGGATATTTTTTTGACTTCAAGGACTTATTACTTATGGTCAATGCCGTACCGGTGGTAGCTGCCTGAAGGCAGTTTTTAAAAATGTTGTATCGTACGGGTGCCAAAAGGCCTAATACGAACTAAAAATTGATGACCCACGAGCAAAGGGTCGGAAGGATATGAATTTGTCGATCAACAATGCGGTCTTAGCTTAAAAAAAGTATACTTTTTTGGGATGCAGCTGCGAACATTTGAAAACTGAATGGAAGAATTTTATTAGGGAAATTATCGATCAAGAGAATTTTCTTATATCGAGTCTAGTCTTATGTCTCAATAAGGATTTTTGGCCCAAGCAAGCGATGCTAAAGGTGTGAAGGATACAATTAAATATAAAAACATTTGTGATGGTGATATATAATGTATTGTCCTCTGCCGCGTCAGGGCTAGAGAAACCTTGAGGGAAATTATCCCTATCATAAGAGAGAACTTTAATCCAAAGCAAGGAGTGATCTTCAAAGATGACCAGGCCTTGAAAGTGTAGCTCTTAACATGAGTAGACTATTTTTTATAAACCTTTATAAAGCTTACTTAGCTCCTATAAGTAAGCTTTTTAACGCTTGTAAAGCTCTCATAAGACTCTTATAAAACTCTACAAGAGTGAATAATTCAAGGATCTTACTCTTGGTTATAACTCAAATAAGACTCTTGGTCTTATATGTAAGGGCTTAAAACCGTGAACGTCAGGGTTCATGGTGAATGGCTGCAGGTTTCTACTTTGCTCGTGTGACCATCGGCAGAAGTATTAATGGCATTAAATTCAATTCTATTCGAAAACCTCGTTTTTGTTGTTTATACCGGATTCTTAGAAGTGAGCTCGTTATGCTCCATTTTTCTCAGATCTTCGTACTTCTTATTCTATCTCGCTTTGTTACTCCTGCTACCATGCAAAGCATCGTCATCTTATTTGCTCTCATATTTCTTATACACTGCTTAACATTGAGAACCATATGTGAGCGCCGGATGCACAACTGCGGCGTAGAGTTTTCCTTTCAGCTTAGGGACATTTTTCGGTCACAGAAGATGGCGGAGTTTTCTCGCCACTTCATCCACCCCACGCTTATGCGATGATTGATGTCGTCATCACAACTTGCTTTGCTATTGAACATAGATCCCAGGTACTTTAACTTTTCACACTTGGGAAGCACCTTTCCATTCAATTTAATGTCTGGAATTTGCTCGGGTGGGTCAGAGAACGGCACAGGTACTCTGTCTTCTTTTGGCTAGTACGATACACATTCCCCTCTAAAACATCCACCCATATATCAAGTGCGTGGGGTGCGTGGGGTGCCGTGGCGTAGTGGTTAGTGTGTGTGCTTTCTACGCCGGAGGTCTGGGTTCGAATCCTGCCATTGTCACCTGAAAAAAAAAAGACTTGTTCTTTTTCACGGTCCCCACCTCCGCGAGGGTTTGACAAGCCCTCCGAGAGTACAAATTGTCTTGAAAAAACTTCTCAAAGTGCCGTTCGGATTCGGCAAAAAATTGTAGGTCCCCTTGTATGTAAAAAAATTAACACACCAGCATACATTGTTGAGAAGTTGGCCCTGGTTCACCTCGAGCTGTTGCGCCACTCTATTTATATATATCAAGTGCTCGCTGCAGGGAAGTATGATCTTCACTTATGATGGCCCCATCGTTAGCGAAGAATAACTGATGGGTCCGCCAGGTTTCTTTCAAGCAGACGATCAAGAACCACAATAAAAAGCAAAGGACTTAGGACGCCGACTTTAATGCCCAATTAAAGTACACCGACTTTAATTGGGCACTTATCAGTGACTCCGGAAGAACATCTTGCCTTTGCTCCCTCAAACATGTCCACGATCATCCGCACGTAGGCTTCTGGAACCCCTCGATTTCTTAGCGCCACCCATATCAGATCTCGTGGTAGTCTATCGAAAGCTTGTTCAAAATCAACTAGCACCATATGCAGATCAATAAGGGCATTACGATATTTATACCCGACCGAGGGTATATTAATTTTAATGCATAGTTTGTAACACAGTGAAATAATCACCGTAGACCCGTTAGACCTTTAAGAGATATGATCGAGACATGTCCGTCTGTCCGTATGTGTGAAGTTTTTAGGTCTTTGAAATTGCGCTAAGACGCTCAAACTTGTAGTATATGTTGGTTCTTATTTTATACAGACAAGGTGTATAAATTAGTTAAATCCGCTGACGGCCACGCCCACTACTGCCTTCAATGTAAGACAACCTCTATTTCAAATTTTCTTTCAAAATGCCTTTTGGTCAAGTTAGACAAGGCGTAAAATTTTGGTATAGAGCAATAATGGCCCAAAAACTCTAAGAGGTCAAAAATTGGACCGCCCACAATATCGACCATGTTAGATCCTCGACCATGTTAGATCCTTAAAAACCCGATTTCTCGGAAAGTTTACTCCAAATTGAAAAAAAAAATTATAACAAATATTCAAGATATTACTATTTGCTAGGTTTGCTCCATACAAAGTTTTGAGCTCCGCCCACTTTTAAGGGGCGTGTTTAGGAAAAAACGGGTTTTTTGCAATAATTTTCGGGTTCAGCGCATTTTGTCATGATTCTAACGAAATTACAATTAATTCATTTTAATTTTTAGCCCAGACCTACTTTTGGGGGCGTGCCCTATACAAATAATATATGAATTCGGCACAAAAAAAATGTAAGATTTGGTGTTACACCGTATATAGGGTCGGGTATATAGAAGTTTGCCATAGACGAACTCTTGCACTTACTCACTGGTTTTCCATTATGATCCTTATACTTTGGATTGCATCAGTGGTTGTTTTACCCGCGACAAACCCTCACTGGTCTTCAGATAGACGTATTATTTTCTGCAACCGACTATCTAGTAACCGCTCGACAATCTTCATTGTGTGGGACATCAGCTTGATAGAACTTCGTGTATCACCTTTTCCTTTGAACAATTGACGTAGATAACTTTCCTTCCACCGATTAGGCATTGGATCCCCTCTTGTAAGTTTGGAGATAAAGGTCGTGAGTTATCTGTACCCGCTATTTTCTAATTTTTATTCCAGAACTCCGAGGGTATCCGAACTATTTGAAATAAATCGAACTTTGCAATTGAAAGTAGAAGAAAACCTGAATAGTTTATAAGACGACACGGCAGAAGATATCTGTGCAGTGAAGCGGTTTGGTGCGGTGACTGTTGGTGATAAGAGACATGCGTGACCCAAGTAACACAGAAGCTCTTGTTTGCCTTTACAGCACCACATCATAGAACTTTAGGTTTTTGAAGCTGGTTTTATACAAGTAACGGACCCCTTACAAAACCCCTATAAGGGCGATTTGATATTTTGTAGAACTTAATTTTGGGTGCAAAAAGGGTTCTATTTCGAGCTCTTATCGAACTTATTTGACAGTCAATACATTTTGAAAAGAATCTGTAGGTGCACACACTTTCATGCAAAGTTTTATGTAGGGCCCATGTAGCACCATTATGTAGCCCACAATATAAACCATGCCCACTTTCAACGTGTTAGATTTTTAAAAACCCGATTTCTCGAAAATTAAAGTTTAGAAATTTAATTTTTGTCATGTATTTTTCTAGCCTTAAAAGGTGATTTACATAGCTAAAATTCATATGATTCTATTAATTATGTAAATTTCTTGAAATGTTCTCACAATAATTTCTGTCTATGTGATTATTTTCTATTGTGTGAGATCTGGCAACCCTCAAGTGCTATATAAGAGCGCAAAGTAGTACTTCGGAGGTGTTAACCTTTTAGAGTTATAAAATGAGTGCTAGAAACGTCTGTAGAACCTGCGCTGTAGAACCTTGCTCCTCAGCACTTATAGCATTATAACTTCAGTGCTATGAACGTTTATAGCACCACGTTTACGAAACTTATCGTGTTAGCACTTTTAGTTTTATAATTATGGTGCTCTAAACGTTTCAATGACCAATTTTATAAGTAAATAAGCTGCACACCAATGGGGCGATAACAAAACCTTGAAAAACTATTAGTGCTACTTAAGAGCATCTTGAGTGCCTTACAAGTCCTATATTAAAAAAAGTGATGCTTATAGTTCCAGAGTCTGCTACTTGAGGATGTGTATACACTTGAAGTCTGAACTTCCAACTCGAGTTCTTTATAAAAAGCCAACACGGGATCCACAGGCAGGTCCAAGAGAGTTTTTGAACTTGATCCAGCCACCTCAGTTTTGACACCGGAGTTCATGGCCCGTCTAGGAAGCCTATTGTAAGCACAAGTGGAAGCTCGCAACATTGTTGTTTGTTTTAGATTTTATTTTTATGGATTCAAAATTACACCTTTTTTTTTTAAGAACTTACGATTATGAGAGTATGAAGCCCCATTACACATAGCTACAAAACTGTCACCGTGTCGGCAACTAAGATAAGCACCAATTACATCGCCTTACACGGCCCAGAGTGGCCGTGGTTGCGTTGTCCTTTAAGGATCCCATATTATACAGCTAATACCTATCTTGGAATCTTTTTTACTCAAAAATATGAACATGATTTCATCCGACATTATAATTTGAACAGCTGTAAAAACATTGTTTTTCTTCATCTTTTCATACGTGCTTTCATGTCCTATTCTAAAGTGCATCCTGTCAACACCTCGCCATCTACGTTGGCCATAAACAACTTATTAATATAAACCCCCGCTCCTCCCAGTTTCAAGATCGTTTTTCCATATTCAAAAATAGTAAAAACCACTAAAACAGAAAACAAATGAATACCATAAGCATTATGATATCTTTGAAATGTGCGCCGTGAAATGGTGTTTGTATCTATTAGTAGCCAGCGACATAAACAATAAATAATCGAGTGTTAAATGGCCGTATGACAGACGCACGAGCCGAATGGCAATGGCATGTATAGTGTATAACCCACGGCAATGTTACTTTGTTCCGAAAATATACATTTATTGGTTAGCGAGTGTCTCTACGGGAGGATGAAACAAACTAAATTTTGCTATTGGGGTTTTCCTTTCCTTGATTTTTTTTTTCTTTTCCAAATTTCCCATGACAGGAGCGTGTGGATGTGAAGATATGGAGACGTCTTCATCTATAGAAAGTATGTAACGAGTGCGATGACAAAATGTCACAATGTTTCTGCTTTTCTTTCAACCATGATCGAACCAATGAAGTGGGACATAGAATAATCGAGAGGGAAAATCATGAGGGCGCCCATAAATGTCGTCGTACATTTTGGAAGTTGCTAATTGTTTATGAGATGAGTTCTGGCTGCTGTGATTTGTTACGATACGATTCCTTGAATGCCCCGATTTGTTTGTCAGTTGCCGTTTGTTTTGAATATGTGAAATCTTAGACACAATACAAAGGACCCTTAATTGCTGATGGTAGGTTGTACGTTTTTTGGTGGCGTCAAAAGCACTTCACGTAGATGTGAAAGAAAGGTCTCATGTAGACGGCTGTTAGCTTTGGAATAGGCAAGTTATTTGGTGTAAGAAAACTATAAATTTAAATAGAAAAGATATCGCATTCGCGTTTTAAATATATCGCGAATGCGATATTCTTAAACAGATAATATGCGACATGTGAAAAGTGCGCATGTTTTGTTGCGATTATTGTGTAGCATGTACTCGCATGTACATGGGACACTCCATGTGACTGCCACATACGACATGTCGCATGTTAAGAGTAACACGTGTCTTCTAGCTTGTAAGGTGTGACGCATTTTGGTGGCAGGATAACGTCTAGAACTAGATGATGTAAGAACCAGGGTTGTAAGAACGAAATCTTAAACTAATTTGTCTTAAATATTTCGAAAACTTTTAACCGAGCTTACTTCTGGAGATAAATATTAGACAGCTTCCGAATATCAGGAAAGGATGCGTTGTTTATAAGCTCACGAGTCTCTGCTGAGGCGCTAGTTCATCCTCCGTTTGTCCTTCTCAGAAAGAAGGGGTTGGAGTGTTTTGTGAACAGAGTATTGCTCTCTCTTTCGTTGTTAACAGAAAAGTATTAAAATAGAGAAATAGGATGATAAGTCACTAGTGATTGTCCTTGTCGAGCCACGCATAGCTGAGCTGGAGTCGATGAAATTGATGATGGTCACAGATATTCTGTTATGCAGTTCCCACATGGGAAATTAAAAGAACCTTTATGGTTATAGCTGGTAAAACTTTTAAAGCCTTTATTGAAAATCTGGTAATTTTTTACATATGCGATATTCCTAAGCTATTTTTGTATGGATAACCAACTTTTTCTCTTATTCATCCAGGTAGTGACCGAAACAATTAATTTCTGAACGTCCTTTGAGGATGTTCGTATGCATATCTGCGTTTAAATTATAATAACCTTCTAGTAATGACTCATAGTGTGAGCCACAAGATTTGTAGTTGACACATGGCTTTTGAAAAAAACAAAAAACAAGGATCTGCCAAAAAAATCGTTGCTTGGAAGAAACTTCAAGGATGTAGAGGTAGATATATCCTTACATCAGACCCATAATCCTTAGATTTAAACTATATAACGGGGGTGGCTGTGCTAACCACCACAATTTTGATCCTTGTTATCCATTTAACCTCTTGGAATTTGTTCAGAAAGTGTGAATTGTTCAACGAATGTTAATAAACTTAACAACTCAAAAGCTTATGAAAGTGTGTGCACAATTGTATGCTACTTGTAGCCGACATTATCACGAATTGTAGGTATTGGTTTCCAAATTACTGACAGTCGAATTCTAGGAAGGATAATCTCGTACTTGGTGGAAGAAAGCAATCCATAATTATTTGCTGGAAATCATTTGCCGGTGGCATGTAAACAGAAACATTCTAGCTTTTTCTATGTAGGTATTTAAGGGTAAGTATTTGCATGTGTAATCAAATGAATGCCTCTACTGGCAATGCCAAGGCGTGTTAGGTTAGAATTTTCTTGGAAATTTGTTATTTATACCGAGATACTGTGCAGGGTAGAAAACCACATGTAAGAGAACTTGAACCAGTGTTCAACGCCAGTAATTAGGTCAGTTGTTTTGGCTAAATGCCAATTGTTTGACAGAAATGCTATTCGAAATTTTTGGAAAATATTATTAGATACACAAGTATTTTTTAGTCCTCTCAGAAAATTGTTGAAATAATTTTTTCCAGTTTTTCTTGCCCGAAACGAGATGCAAAATTTTTTAAATCCATGTTCTCTTACGAGAAACTGTGGGGAGCGCTTAAAACTTGAATTTATGCTCTCTACGGTCAATTAATCTGACGACCGACTTTTTTTATGAACTCGGTTGTGTTCATTAGAAACTCGATTTGATCTGGGCATGTCCTTAAGATGATACGGACCTGGCTGTCACCGAATTTGTATATAGTCTGCTTGTGGTGTTGCAAAAATAAACCAATGAAAAATTACTAGTCTCAATGGGAGCTACGTAACCTTGTGTTGCACGCGGTCACTCTTTGTTTAAGCAATTCGGTATCCAAAAGAAAGTGCATTATTTTGTGAAAGTATAAACCCGCGACACGTTTAACCGTAGAGCCACAATGCCCGCAGCGGTAGTATGCAGCAGCAGCAGCAGTATGAAGCGTGTATCTATGCCACGCGGCTCAGACCACCTTAAAGATACGCGTGCAAGCCATTTGGCACCTTCTGCTACGGCCGAACTTCATCAGCGCAGTGACTTCATCTGCTGTGGGACTATTTATACACTACCCAACCCAGGGTAGATATATTAAGTTTAATGCATAGTTTGTAGCGCAGAGAAATAATCATCTTAGGCCCCTAAGATCTTTTAGGGACAGTTTTTCAGTGCGAGATCACCCGAGTTTCCGAGTTAAACTGACATATTAACCCCAGGAAATCAATTTTTCAGTAAATCAATATTCACCGGGATTAATCTCGGCTTTACTTGCCAAATTTGGTGTACAGAATGAACATCTTTGAACGATTTTAGCGGTCCGTCCAAAAATGGAAAAAGGAACTCATATTGAAAAAGGAACGCTTTTAAACTGCGGAAATAGTTAGAAAAACCAACAAAGGGATTTTTTTTAATCACAAATTACGGTGTAATTCCGGTTCGAAGTTTCATGTAAAAATGTTTTTCAATACCTTTTTTAAGTATTTTAGCAGGCCAGAACCAAAAAAATGGAACTTATTTCTAGTAAATAAAAAACTTTAACGAAAAAATTTAATTTTTTGAAAATTTTTTTTTTTGTGTTTTTTTTTTTTTCGTGGGTAGGAAAAATCTTCATAGGCACTACGAGAACCGGCCGCGCTCATAGTAGTGTGAGATTCTTACTCACTAAAAAACTCCCCATTTTCCGTCAGACTACGACTAAGTTTCCTTAGCAAGTAGTTCAAGCTTCTGTAGTAATCGCGTGTGGCGGGCTGCCTTCCAACGAAGGCACCTACAATACCGTCAATTTATGCGGTTTCATCTTATGCTGCTAGATCTAACGGTCTCATTCGTTGTAGTCGGCGCGTAAGATTTGTCTGATCCAAAGTTCGGATAATTTCATTGTTGCAGTGTCCGCGAAGACGAGTACTAAGTTTGCGAGCAAAGTTTGTTACCTCGTCAGACACGGTTGCGATTCCTAGATCTCGGTGTAGATCGCTATTTCTTATGTACCATGGAGCATTAACGATTGCTCTGAGTGTCTTATTTTGAAAAGTTTCTAAAATAGATATATTGCTTGGTGTAGTACAACCCCATATAAATGCTTAGTTTCGAAGATCTTCCGATAAGCCAATTCATTTCTCTTAACTTGATTTCGAGCTCGTCGCGTTTCTTTTTGACGTGCGGCTTCCATTTAAGTTTTGCGTCTAGAGTCATTCCTAGATATTTCGCTTCATTTGAGTACGGGATTTGTACCGAGTTAATGAATAAAGGTTTGTTGTTTATCTTTTTATAAGTAAAGTTAACATCTCTTTGAATTCCGAGTACTCATTTTCGTACCTTACGCAATTCTGTCTTTAAGGTGAGTCTCTAAGATTCTATAGAGTTTTTTTGGTAGGCTAAGCCTTAACTTGTACTTTAGGCCTTCGTGCCACACTTTGCCGAAGGCTTGCGATACGTCGAAAAAAGCGCTAGTACATATCTTTTTCGCTTCAAGAGCTTTTTCGATTTCGTTTGCTATTCGATAGACCTGGTTGAATGCTTTTTCCTAGATCCGAATTGGTGATCCGGAATCAATCGTCTTCCTTAAATGATTGGTTGCAACCTTTTAAGCAACAGATTCTCGAATACATTAGATATTATCGGCAGTAGCGAAATAGGTCTGTATGACTTTTTGTCGTTTGGACATTTTCCCGGTTTCCGAACCATTATGACCTCGGCCACTTTCCATTGCCTTGGAATGTATAAAACTCTCATGGAAGCGTTAATGATATAGAGTAGCTTGACCTAAGCTTTTTTCGGTAGCTCCTTTAGAATTTCGCTAGTAATTAAGTCGTAGCCAGGGGCTTTGTTGTTTTTCAGATTATTTATGGTTTGACGAAGTTCAGCCAATGACACGGTTTTTTTCTATAATTATCTTGTACCGCATAAGGATTGAGCTCCTCGACCAACGGTTCCCCGTCAAACGGTTTGAATGTTTCTTCTAGGTAATTTGCAAATAAATCCGCTTTTTCTTTGTCTTCTCTCGCCCATTCGCCGTTGGCTTTTCTTAATGGCGCAGAGTGTGCTATAGGCTTCTTAATGGACTTGACTGCTTTCCAAAGAGAGTAGTTCGAACCTTTATCGGGAGTCAACTTTTCGAGGTAAGCAGCAGTCTCGCGGCTTTTAAAATCTTGAAGTTCGTGCTTCAGTTTTTTAGAAAGGTAATTCGGACCTCCGAAAAGAAGTGTTATTCCACGCAGCGCTCTGAATAACTCTTACGAGTTTATCTAATTCGTCTTCTATTTCAAGTGGCGTTTCGAGTGGTACATTTAAAGCTATGTTTTCTTTGCAGTATTTTCTAAAGCCCTCCCAGTCGGTGTTGTTGTTAGTTAATCTAGGCGCTCTTTTCTTTTTCGCTAGGCTTCCGCCGATTTTCAAAAGAACTGCCGAGTGATCTGAACAGAGATCAAAGCGTTCTTCTACGTTCGTAAGGTAACGAGGTACCCCCTTGGCGATAAAGAAGTCGACGAGATCAGGTACTTTATTTCTGTCGGTTGGCCAATATGTTGGCTTTCCCGTCGATAAGAAGATCACGCCGCGTTTTGTACTTGCTTTGAAGAGGGCTCTGCCTCTTGTTGAATTGCACCGTGAGCCCCAAAAAGTATTTTTCGCGTTAAAGTCCCCGCCGATGATAAAGTTTGACCCAAGTGAATCAAAGAGCAGAGCAAGATCTTCATCTGCCAGCCGATACTGCGGAGGAAAATAGCTCGTCGCGATGTTGTAATCTATGTGACTTAATTTTACTGGGACTGAGGTTATTTGCATAGAGTCAAGTTCTATTTCTTCGTTTTTGGAGTGCTTAATGCAGTCTTTAATGTAGAGAGAGGATCCACCTCTCGAATTTTCTGAGGGATGATGCGCGTGATAGTCAATGTAACCTTTTATTTTGCGTGCCGAACCCTTTTTAAAGTCGGTTTCCGAAATCAGGCATATGTCTACATTATTCTTCCGTAGGAATACTTCTAGTTCGTCAATTTTTTGCAAAAGGCCGTTTGCATTCCTTGTAATAATTTTGATTGACTTTCCCATATTCATGATTTTTTATTAAATGTTTTTCGAGGTTTAAACTCGAGCTCGCTCAATTTGTTGAATATTACTTGATTAAGTTTCGCCTGTTGCTCAAACTTTTCTAAAATCATGCCTAGAATTTGAGAGACCGAATCTGATGCGGCCGATTGTGGCTTACTTTCACGTGACGCGACTTGAGCGTACGATCTTGGACCAACAAGTGTGGATTCTCCTTTTTGACTCCGGTGGGAACTAGGACCAGCGACGTTTTCTTGCGCATTTTGAATTTTGCCTTTAATCAAACCCTTATCTCTTGTCGACTTAGGGGTTTTTGGCTTATCTACTTTTGGAGGTTTTAGGCTTGGGCCGTTATTTTCACTATTTTTCTTCGGAGTTTCATGTCGTTTTTGCAACTCATTGGCAATTTCGCAACCTCGGTAGCTCGCTGGGTGACTTCCACTGCAATTGGCGCAAACCACGGGGGCCTTTGAAAAGTTTTTGAGAAAGTCTTTGAAAATATTGAAAAGTTTTTGAGAAATGAAGAGTTGAAAATGGATGACTTTTGCCATAACTTTTGAAGCACTAAGTGCACAAAGTCGATATTGAACACACGTATAAAGCAACAAAGTAAAGTAAATGCCTAAGTCGTATTTTCCAGAAAAGGTTTTAATACTGCCGTTTTAACGCATTTTCGGAAAAAAAATCGCAAAAATGCATAGAAAAACGGCATGGTCAATGTTAAGGCCAATCTTTTTCTGCTACCTCAAGGACAATTACAAGGCAATGTCACATACAAAAAAATTAGTACGAAAGCAACATTGTAACATAGTTAAAGTTTGAAAAAAATATTTTTTTTAAATTAGGGATGGTCGCACATACAGGCCTGTAGTGGGCGTGTCGGTGGGCGGATTAAACTAATTTTCAAACCTGATCTGAAAGACTGGATTTGCAGCTCAATCACAAACCTTCAGCTCTATAGCTTAAAATTTAATACCTAAAAGTGGTTTACATACAGACGGACGGCCATGGCTTAATCGATTCTCCTGTCGGTCCCATTCATGTCTTTTAATGGTCTTAGGTGATTATTTCACGGCGGTACAAACTAAACAAAAAACTTAAAATACCCTATAATCATGCTTATAACCTCCCCTGGACATCATCGGCTGTCATGCCGTTGAACCAGGTTCAAACGCCAGACGACCCAAAGGTTTTAACCATTTTTTTACTTGTAGGTTTCCTTAATTGCGCTGTAGCACAAGCACAACACACGACAAAAGTCTGCTCATTATATCCAATAAATCTCTTAGAAAATGAGTTGCTAAACTTTGAGGAGCTCTGGTCTACCCCAATATCTAGTTAACCAAAATCTAGACAAAAAAATCGACAAATACTTGAAATTTTAATCTTAAATAACCAGATGAAGATTATGTGGAAAGACATAATTCTGCTGAGAGGCATGCTGCCCTCTTGCCAGCCCCATTTTGAGCACACCATAGAATTATTGGGGTGTCCTATTTCCTTGTCAAAATTCCTCTTTTTGAGAATCTCGAAAAAATTTGCTCTCTAGATTTTATTCGAGGCTTTTTTCGAGAATTTAGAATTTCTCAATTGGGCTTGAAACTGATTTTCGAGATATTTTTCATTGCAGAGTTTTGACGTTCTTGCAAACGGCGAGATCTCGAGGTGCTCTAGTCAAACGATTCTATATTATAAAAAAATCGTTTTGCAAACTTCCCCTAATTCGTGTCCCTTAATTTAAAGTTTCTTCTTACAACGTCCCAAAGTTTTATATATTTTTTTTGCTCTTTTCCTTCTTCTTTTGCTTTTCAACTGTTAATTAGGTCAACTATCTGCTCTCAATTTCAAGTGCTAAAGTTGGATTTTTTTTTCTTTACAAAAAAACATCCCCAATCTCAAGTTAGGATTTCTCTCAAAATATTAATATCCTGCAATGAATCGTCCAATAATCCCTCAACCTTGACCTGCTGCAGCCTTCGGCGACATACCATCTATCATAACAAAATCCCATCTGACCGAAGAAGCTCTTGTTCGCCTTCACATCCAACAACGGTGTAGAAAAAAAGGGGACCGAGCTAGATACAAATTTATTAACTTATTCAAATCTCTCCGTGACATTTATCTCATCCTGTAATTACGAATAGGGTACCACCACCCCCTTGGGCTGAAAAGTCTATAGCTATCCAACATCCAAATGGTAGTTGATGCTCGCACACAAATCCCTTCAAAAGTCAATTTTAAACGAAGCGAAACATAATGTTTCTTCTTTTATTCTCCGCCGCTGCCGGCCGGGTTCCAGCCCCAGCTCCTCTGGCCATGATGCCGGGATGATAATGATTTTGACCCGTAGCTTCTCTAATGCTGAACCCAAACAAATAAATCGACTTCTGGTGGATGGCAGCAGTGGAAAGTGGGAAAGCGCCAGCCAGAGCAGATGATGCTAATTAATTACATCGAAATGAAGTTGTATAGCCATCAGAGTTGGATGGCCCCCATCGAAAGAGAAGGGGCTGTACGGGGTCCACCGGGGATCTTAATTCCCTTTGTGCTGCTCGGCTTGATGGGTGGAGTAAAAAAAGTAAAAATCGGTGTCATGATGAGATGCGATTCGATGTGCGGAGTTTTTTTTCGCGCGCGCGGAATTAAACCCTGGCAGCAATGGTGTCGTAAATCCATTGGGACGGTGCTTTAAAAAAAAAATTAAAAGAGTATGGATTGCCGAAGGCAGATCCTGATCCAGACAGTCATGCATTCAATATAAGTTTAATCGACCTTCTGGGTGGATAAAATGCAAACGCATTCGGAGTCAATTGGAGAGCGAATATGTCTGCTCGAAAGCCCTTGGATAATGACGGTCCAAAAAGGAGAACAAAACTTACATATAGACGGTTGTAAATAATTCAATATGCGCCCGGTTTTTTTTTCAATGCTAAATTGGCGAATGTGTTATGTGTTCGAATCCACAAAGAGATTCAAATGATGTTGGTGTCTTGGAACTTCTTGTGTGGTCCATGATTTTGCATGAAGTGGATTAGCTTGTATTTCTTCAACGAGCGAATCGCAAAACATATGGCAATCCACACATGGACTTTTATCAAAACTATGGTCCATGAAGCCAACATCAAATAATGCCGAAGCACGATGTCTAAGAGTTCAATCTATTACTTGGAAAAACTAACTTCTTGCTTTTAAAACCAAGTTCTTAAAATATGAACTAAGAAACCATCTGGCGGATAGTTTAATGTAAAAAGATTAAGACGAAAGCGGCAATCCTCCTTTTTATATTTATATTTGCATTCAATATGTTTTCATAAATTAGGTCCCCTCCCAGTTTTCGCTTTTAAATTTTGCAGGAGGACCTTTTCTAAAAGTTCATTTAAGCAAGTTTTCAACAGCTTCCAACTACCCCATCATATATGTCTTCAATCATATTTCTTTGCATTCTTGGTTCATTTGACCGGGTTGAACCCGCTTGGCAATGGTTACGCTATCCATTACGGGGGCCGAAGGGTGTTGCACTATGAGCCATAATAAAGGCTTACGTGAAAATTCTCGAAATCGACAGCGGCATCAGCTTAAAAAAGGGCATAGAACGTCTCACCGCTCAAGAGTAAATAACTTGAACTGGTTGAGGAGGTTAAAAAGTATATCAGCTCGATGCATCAGGCATGTTCTCAACTATTCGGAATCTTTCTGGAACATGAAACTTGGCTGTTGGAGCTCCTTTGGACTGGCGTCTGATGTCCCAGGACTACAATCTACACGTTACTTCCAGTTGTCCAGACTAAGCGCTCTCGTATCTACGATGGCTTGATACTCTTAACGGCGGAGGTTCGGTCTTCCTCGATGTCTCGAACCAGGGTGTTTGGATTCGAAGAATCTCTTGGCTGGAGCCATGCTGTTCATCCGCTTGATGTGACAGAGCTTAGTCGTCGTGTTTTGCCTTTTTAAACTATAGATCCACATCTTCGTGCCAAACATAAAGTTCGCGATTGTATTTTCTTCTCCATTCGCCCTCCTCTCGCACACAGCACCATCAATTTCTTTTCCCAACATAATTTTTTCCTCTTTGCATATCGTCCAACACTCGGCGCCATAAAGCAGAATTGGAAAAATAAGGGCTTTGTAAGTTGGGTTTTGCACTGCGGGTATGTGCTCCTGTTTGGCCTTGGCTGAAAGAACTCATCCTTATAGCACAGTCTCTAGTCCAGTTTCACGTAGGAATCTGAGAATGAGAAGTCGGTCCAAGGTGGCCCAAGTAACACAGAAGCTCTTGCTTTGGCCACCGTTACGTTTTCAGCACCACATCATAAAACCTTAGGTTCTTGAAGTTGGTTTTAAACAAGTAACGGGGCCCCTTACAAAGCCCCTATAAGGATGATTTGACACTTTATAGAACTTAATTTTGGGTGCAGAAATTGCTCTAGTTCGGGCTCTTATATAACTTTTTTGACAGTCAATACATTTTAGGCACACGCACTGGGTTTACTGTCATGGTGTGGTTTTTATTGTCGTTAGGTATACACACATTTCTATCTTATTCTTTGAAAGTGTTGATGTTTTTGCACAAATAACTTCGTTCATATTAAATGGTGATGAAATTAATGAGCAAACCGAGTGCATTTAATTAGCAGAAAACAAGGTGCGCATCTCGTTTCTTCGAATGATTCATTAAAAAAGGACGAAAAGAAACAATGCTCTTCTTGAAATATTAAATATAACATAAAATAAAGAGTGTAAGGTTTTATGTAGAGCCCACATAGCACCGTTGTAACACTTAAGGTGTTCTGCGATGCCTTTTAGAAACTTTGGGTTCTATGTAGCACTGTCTAGCTTTATGTAGAACTATTATAAGGTTTTGTGTTTTCTGTCAAACATGGCGCTTATTTATTTAGGGTTCCCATCACTCTTTTTTCTTTTAGGATATACATTGGTTTGACTACTTGAAATTATTGACATGGCAGACGTTAATTGAAATATATATTTTACAGGCTGTTTCTATCTTATCCATGAATGTAGTTTATGCCTTAACAGTTTTAAACCCCAAGGAGGATACCTGTTAAACTTCTACCTTAAAAGTTAGCATGTCAGTGAGCTGATAAAATACTTGAAGTGCTGGACCAAGAATGCCCAAACCTAACTTATTTGACCAGCTAGAAGATAGAAAAGTGAAAAATTTCAACAATTTACATTTACAAGCATTATAGTCATGACTGGCCGCAATATAACCAACGATACGCTGTGTCAGCTTTTTGATGAATGTTCATAGAAAAACAACATAAAAGCATGAATCATCTCTTGAAATCAAATTTTTGTGTATGATATACTTCTCCAGCCTAATATGTAATCTAGTTAAAATTTATATCATTCTATAAAAAATTTAAGTTTCTTATGTTTAGATGTTTGCTTGAAATGTTCTCACATCAATTTCTGTCAATTACATTGTTTTCTATTGTATGACTTATGGCAACCCCCAAGTGCTATATAAGAGTGCAAAGAAGTACTTCGGATGTGTCAAACCGATAGTGTAAGAAAACAGGTGCTGGAAAGGTCTAGAGAACTTGCGCTATAGAACTTAACCCCTTAGCACTTATTTCCTTATAACTTGAGTGCTAGGAACGTTTATAGCACCACGTTTAAGGAACCTTTGGTACTAGCATTTTTAGTTTTATAATGTTGGCGCTGTAAACGTTTCTATGACCAATTTTATAAGTAAATAAGCTACGCACCAATGGTACGATAACGAAACCTTGCAAAACCTGAGTGCTACTGAAGAGAATTTTGAGTGTCTTATAAGTCCAATATTCAAAAACCAGTGCTTGTGGTTCCTGAGTGTGCTACCTGAGGGGTATCTCTCTGTTTGGTATCTGGTATTTGCACAGATATTTCATTCTCTTGTGGTTCAGAGCCCCACAGGATTGCAAAATGTCTTCCGGAGTTTCACTAGCCTCATCGCAAAATCTGCAAGAGGGTTCCTCCGTTATACCAATTTCCCTAAAGTGTTCCCTGAGTATACAATGCCCCGTTAGGAAACCTGTAAGAATGCGCAAATTATTTTTACTAAGGCCGACGCATGCTTTGAATCTTCTCTGGTTGTAGTTCCCTAGAAGTTTCTTTGCTAGCCTAAGACCTTGAAGGCTTTTCCACATCTTAGCTCGGTTTACCTTCTCTGCTTTCCTAAATTCTTCCTTGAGGGTGTGTTCCACTATCCCGCAGAAAAGTTCAGTTCTTATGAAGGGTTCTGCTGCACCTCGTCTTGCCAAGGAGTCCGCTGCTTAATTCCCTTTATTCCAACATGGCCAAATATATGTATGTATGCCATATATGTATGCCATAAACAAATATGGCCGGAGTATATTGTTCTTGGCCCAAATACTCCTGCACCAGTTCCATTTCCATTATCAGTTTTTAAACTACCTTCAAAGTACCTTTGATGGTAATGTTGCTCAGTCTATATGTTGTGGATTCATTGCTCCAGCTCTTTTTAGTGCTGAGCTTCACGATGAAGTTCTTTTCGAAGCTGAAGTTCTTCAAACTGTCATCCCTAGGGATAGCCGGAAGGGGGAGTTTATCAAGAAGTGCGTCAAATTCCTTCGCCCCAATGCACTTCTCCCTCCTAGTCCCCTGTTTAGCTTACACTCCCAGTCATTTTGTAGACCCTACACTTTGTCCTTCGTGTGAGAAGTTTTGAACCCATATGTTTTGCCGAACCGAAAAAGCAACGGTTTTCTAGGCTTTTCTTTTGACGAATCTCTAACAAATTGTCATTTGTGGTGTTAATGTAAACTCCAAGAAAGATATCCTTACGACGAAGTCGCTGCTACCAACCATGACGTTTGATCCTAAGCGGCAGACGGATGCGTTTCTACCTTTTGGGCTTAGTGTTATGAATTGAAATCCTACTTGAAATACTCCTTCACCAAGCCTGCCCGATCTTTTTGTTGTTTCGAATGATTGGCAGAACAATATGCGTCGCTGTGCCTGCGTCTCGCAGTACGGGAGCACGTACCCATATAGTAAGAGCAGGTTAGGTTAGGTGGAACAGGGGTGTGGCGAAAAGGACCACACAGGCACTAGACACCAAACCGAGCCCATTATAGCAACAGCAACACAATGTGTATCTTGCCGTCTCTCTGATTTAAGGTGAAAACTAAGCAGAGCACAGATTCAGCCACAGAAAAAGAAACCCATTGTGGCGCCCGGTTTAAATGTTTTTTCGCTCTACCAACTTACTCCAGTCAATAAAGCATCTGGAGGCTACATAAAATCAGAAAACTAACTTAAAAACTTTGTACACTTGTTTTTTTATCAAAATACAATAACAAAAGAACAAAAACCTACCGCTTTTTTAGGAACTTGTTCTTTATTTTTTGAAAAATTTTAAAACGCTTATAATTTTTGCGGCATAATTGTGCATCAAAGTCCTTTTGCTAGTAAATAGAAAAGACTAATTATAGACTAAGAGTTACACAATCTGCCCAAAAAAGGTGAAGGAAGAAAGTTCTATAGCCAAATTTTTGTCCATATCATCTGAAGCAAATTCATTTTGCTGTACTTATATTAAAAATATTGATATTGTTCACTTTTTGTTGTCTGCAAACAAAATCCACAATTTTTTAAGACTGCAACCTCAGGAACTATAAAAGTTGTTTAAAAACCTCAGCATAATTACAGCTTCCACTAGGTTGAAAGAGGTTCCACAAAGGAAAAATTACAGCCAAAACCCGATTTGTATTAAAAAAAGGATATAATCCTGCAATTTTTTTGGTGGATTTAATGAAAAGGTTGTTGGTATTAATAAAACGTACGCCAAGTTCACTCTTGCGAAAAGCAAGTTACTATGCCTCCAAACTAATCACGCTGTTATTAGCCGAAAATATTTGACTTATCTCCCAAAAACTAATCACCCGAAAATATTTGGCCGAACCAGTGATATTTGGCGTAAGCATAAACATAATTGCATGATTGATCCTTATGACCTGAATAAACACTTACTTGTTGACACTCCTAGCAATTTGAACGTGTCGAATGATTATAGCCTGTTGAACTCTAACCACAGAAGCTTTAGCTTTCAGGCATTTTTTGAAAATGATGTCCTTAAAAGAGTTGCTCTTATTTAAACGCCGTGGCCGAAGACGGAATGCCTCTTTGTTTCATTAACCTAATTCTTCCTTCTTCCGCACTCAGCTCTTTTAAGCATGTAATAAATTTTAGTTGCAACCATCCCACGTCAGTGGAAGGCTACTAAAATAACTCCTGTCGCTAAGAAATCTTAGCCTATTTTAGTCAGTGCCTACCGCCGAATGAATATCTTGCCTTTTCTGTGAAAGGCTGGGGAGAAAATCCATGCGGATCAGATCGCTAATCATATTAAATTAAAAAAATCTTTTCAATTCCCGTTGGGATTTAGAGCAGTTCATCGCTTTTTTACAAAAAACAAGTAAGCGTAAAAGCTCGACTATAACGAACTTCTAAAAACCCGACCCTCTTTACCCTGCAACACCAAATATACCAATTATTTTTATTGGCCGCGCCTCTACGAATGGGCGTAAGCTGTTTTTAGAGGCGTGGCCAAAAAATATTGACTTCATTCTTCTTTCGTTAAAATCATGAGAAAATTCGTTAAAAGCGAAAATTAAAGCTTAAAAATCAGTCTTACTTTTCCCAAAACACGCCCTCTAAAAGTGGGCGGAGCTCAACGCTTTGTATGTAACAAACTTAGTAAACGGCAATATCTTTAACATAATTTTTTTCGACTTGCAACGAATTTTCGAGAAATCAGGTTTTTAAAGACTAACAGACATTTGAAAAGTGGGCATGGTCGATTGTGTGGGCGGTCTAATTTTTGTCTAATTCAAGTCTTTTGGTAACTATTGCCTTGCACCAAAATTTGAGGTTCTACGCCTTGTCTAACTTGACCTAAAGGCAATTTTAAATAAAATGTACATTTGAGGCTATCTGACATCCCCATGTCATTTGTGGTTGTGGATGTGGGCGGATCGTATCAAATTTCATTCATTGTCTGTATAAAATAAGGACTAAAATACACTCCGTTTCAGTATTCTAGCTCAATTTTAAAGACCTAAGAACTTCACACAAACGGACAGACGGACGGACATGGCTTAATCGATTCACTTCTCGGCCTCGATCATACCTCTAAAAGGTCTTACCGGTCTACAGTGATTATTTCACTATGTTACAAATTATGCATTAAAATAATATACCCTGTGTCGGCTATAAAAGAATTGAGTCAGATAATGATCTTTTGACTGTTCTTTGCCCTACTAAATTTCTCCAAAGCCTTCGTCTAAAAAACTTAAATCGTTTTTTTTTTTTTAGATTCAAAACTATGTTCACAGCTATATAAGCCAAGCTGTGCTTCTTACAGAAAACTAGCTCACCAATAAAACGCAGCGAGTGGTAGTTAATGATAAGTGTTCAGACTCTAAACTTATTACCGCTGGTGTTCCTCAGAGTTCCATTTTGGGGCCAATACTTTTTTACATGTTCATTAACGATCCACCAAAAGCATGTTAGAATGTATTTTTCCATCTTTATGCGGGAAATAAACAAATATACTCTTCCAGGTTTAATGAAGATCTCAGATCCATTCTTGGACTGAGTCTAATGGCGACTATAATATATCTCACACTATTATGAAATTCCTTTCAAGAAATCTGCTAAGAGGCTTAGGTTGGTGAAAACCTTTTAATGAATTTTGAATTCTCAAATTGACTCCCTCTTTTATAGAACAAGATTGAAGAATGCACATGAGAATGCATCTCCTGGCCGAAAGCCGTTGCATGTTTGAAACATTTCCGAGAATGTGTTCCCAATCTGCACGTTGCACACCATGTATTTTCTTATTGCACATGGCACAGTTTGATAAGTTATGTCGGGATTTTTAATTCGGCTATTGCCAGTAGAGCTTTTGATAATGAATGCTGTCATATGCAGCTTCAAAACAAGATAGTGCGAAAAGGTGGTGTGCAGGATAGGATATAGGAATAGGATGGACATATTCCATATAGGAGTGCATTATTGAAAATTATGTTCAACGAAGGTCTAGAGTAAAGTCGGGTGATGTGGCGCACTTGTATTAAAGGCAACATCTAGTTAAGTGGATGCAATAGTGACTGTATACTTATTTACCTTTTTTAAGTTTTGTTTAATCGGGATTATTCGTTCGTGCGATGCATTGAAAGGAATGATCTGGGGTACCATTTTACCCTCTATGTAGCTTTGCAAGAATAGAATACAGGCAGGTGTAGTCATTAGTTTACACATTCAACTGATTTAGATGAGGTTTTTCTGCTTTCGATTTCTGGTTGGTAATCAAATACCGAGCATTTAGCAAACACAATTTAGGTCATAAACTTCCGTTTCAGCAGAAAAAATTCAAAAAAGTACACAGCTCGAGTTCTGAATTTACAAGGAAACAAAAATTTAAGTAGATATTTGTAGTTTAAGGAATACCAATAACAGCAAAAGCTAAAAAAGCTGTCAACCTTTTGTCATCCTCAGACAATATAATTCTGAATGTGGTCTGTTCAGGACGGTTTAAAATACTTTCGCCATAGTCCCTGAATTTAGCCTAAATCTTAAACAGTCTTCAAGAGCTGTTGTTGGATGGAAATACATATTTTTTAGCCATCAAATGCCGCCTTCTTATTAGTTATACATAACAAAAAAAAAGCGTAAATTATTTTTCTAACCTCCAAATGCATGCTACTCCAATACCCTCATTCCTGACAGCTCAGCTGCCACGCTGATTCAAATCCATCATAATACATCAGGCTTGTTTCCATCAACGAACCCATAAGCCGTCAAATCTGTCGGTTTATGCATTGCACTTTCCCACCGAATCCGGGAAACCTGTACAAATACAACTCGTATAGGCACTCCATGGGCATCATTATAAATTGGGCACGACCCATCAATACACCGTCCCTAGAGGGAACCGCACTGTGCGGCGTAATTATGCGGCAAGACCCAACAAAAATAAGACTGGTACACGCACAGCAGCGAGTGCAGGACACGTAGAACAAATAATTCCCTGTCACAGTGCAGGAGGGAACAAATCACAGAATTTTACCCGAGACCGCATGCAAATAATTACCGCGCTGTTCGACATCACGATTTCCATTACGCGTTGCGCCGCCACGCGCATTATTCTACGTGCGGCCAGAGACTTTTCACAGTGCGTTTCTCGAAAACAGCTGCGCCCGAAAATCTGGTAATGCTTTTCCTCTTCGTTTTCCCAGTCGTTACAGAATGTCATTCCAATGACGAGATGGCGCGGCGCGGCGTCAGGCATCAGAAGCAGAACCATCATACCGCCCCAGTGCAGCGTCAGCCCGGGGTCATGGATGCAGCACATCCATCTAAGGGTGAACTATTTTAGGACTCCCCCAGACGGCCGGCCGGTGGCGGAGCCTTTGTGTGTGTTTATTCCCCACCGAAGAAGCCACTTCGACTTTGTTGTCGTTGTCGATGCGATGTCATCTTGGGTGGAAATATCGGGGAATGGTCCCGTCTTGCTCCAAGAGTTCCGCATTTGTTTGTTTTGCGTTGCGCTCTTCCTCTGTCTATGGATTATCTCTGGAGAAGACTCCCTTCTGGAAATTTTATTTACGACACAAAACAATTCCTTGTTTTTCGTAGATATATCTTGAAAGATGCAATGGACCACGAGGAGTTGCAGTAGGAGGAGGTGGATAGGGATGACTTGGCAATGATGATCATTATCGGTATCCAGTTGTGTGCTTGCTTCTCTGGAGATGGGGGGCAAGGGCCATGAGGAAGATTTATTTTGTTTTCAATGTTTATCCGAGGAATGATGCTTTATGGCTGCTTTCTAGTGCACTCTGGATGGGAGGAGCAGGAGAGTTGCGTCGCCTCATCTTCCTCCTTTTCTTATTCTATGAAAGGAAGAAAGATATTTCAATTAGATTTGGAAATACAATTCGGAGGGAATACCAGCTGCCCGGCGGCGGCGTTGCGTCCATCTTTGGTCTGGCTTTTTACCTCTGATGCTTCATGGAGTTGCATTTTTGTTTCTTGTTTACAGAAAGCAAGGTTGAATGAAAATAAACGTCAGTTGTGTTCTCGGTTTGTTTGTCTGTTTGCTGAAGAGTGAGAACTTACTTGTTTTCGTTACGATTTTTTTTTTTGTTCTTTTTACTTTTTTGACTTTAGAATGACTTGGGTGCGACGACATATTCATGTGCACAGGAATGCGTGTTTACTTTGCGTCAATGGTGCTCAGTCGATGACACGGAAACGTCTGTTAGATGACAGGTGTGGTTCCGATCTCTGTAAAAAGTTGAATTTCGAAGTTCTGTGAGAACATCAAAATTGATGGAAAAAATACCGATTTTTTTTAAGGCGATATGTAAAAACCTTCTGACATTATGGATTACCAATACAAGGGCACTTGTAAACTTAGTGCGGCAAATATGGCTTCCGTGGGTAATATGGCTCACCATCATATTTTCTCAATAAAAAAGCCAAAGCAGCTAAAAACCAGTTCATTACAAAATCTTACAAACGGGGTTTGCCTTAGTTTCATAGTGGCGTATTCGCGCCGGGTATTATAAGTAATTTTTCGTTGAGGACTGAAATTTCCAGAATTTAAAAAAACACCCTGGACTATTTAAACACCAGAAATAGGGTCCTTATGAGTTTTTGTTTATCATTTGCCAAAGTTTTCTAGGTGGGCCATATTTGCCACACTTACTGCATCTACTTGTTTTTAAAAGAATGCAGCATCTCTCATGATGAGATATACTCTTAGAAGGTTTGTCAGACCCTCGCGTAGTTGGGACACCGTGAAAAACTTTTTATTGTCACAGTTGGGATTCGAACGCGGGACCTCGTGCGCAGTGGCCCTACACACTAACTACTGCACCATGGTGCCCACACTATCTATCTACAATCTACTAACAGCATGCCCCCGATACATTTTCAACTTTGGGGGCGGCTTGTACTTGTAAAGGCTTTTAATTAGCAGAAGATTGTACGAGTAAGAAGCGAGACGAAACTAGTGGGTGGGTTACGATCCGCTTAGGCGAATCGTTGGATATCTCATCCGAATTGACCCATGACTAGCTCCAAATGACAAAAATGACAATCTACATCATTTAAAAGGGGTGCGGTGCTGGCCCCTTTTCATTATCCCAACTAACATTTTACCTCGTATAAGACTCTACATGAACCTTATGAGAGTTGTGTCCAAGACTCAAGCTCATAGAATTTCACTCTTGTAGAGTGTAACAAGAGTCTTAAAAGAGCCTTACGATGGATTTGTTCGATAGCGTTTTATATCTAATTATGGCAACACTATTATTAACTTTTCAAAGATGTTTTCCTTACATAATGCACTAAAGCTTAGTGCAGTTAAAATATATCAGCTTAAGTAAGCATTTTGCTTATGAAATATAAAGGGCATTAAAAATATTTGATATTATTCAAAGACTTCCGAGGTGCAAAGTTTGGGAACCCGTTAAGGAATCAGAGCTAATCTCTCCTTACAAGAGTTGCACTATTATTACAAGATTTAAGATTTTATAAGACTCTTTACTAAACTTTAACTCTACAGGAGTTGAAGTCTTATAACAAGAGTCTTATATACATAGAGTCTTACATATAGTCTTATATATATAGATATAGAGTACTACAAGATCATTTTTTTATTTTATAACCAGATTTTATGCTCGAAGAGTATCAAGAGCATTATAAGAGTCTAATAAGAGCTATTTTGACTTATTGACACGGCGGTTGTTAATTGAAGCGTATTTTTTTCCAGATGGTTTATTCTTATCCGTGAATGCATACAAAAAGTTTAAGAGCTAAAAGTTTCAAGGACTATTTTAAAATTTCTGCCTAAAAAGTCGGTGAGTGGATAAAATACTGGAACTGCTGGACCAAGAAAGCTCAAACTTATTTGACTCCTTAGATCATCGAAAAAATAGTAAAAAGCATGAAGGCATGTTTAGCCTACAAATGCATTCGAGTTAATAATCATACAATTCTATTAAAAATGTAAAAGTATTCCATCTAAATGTTTTTTTTTTTTTTAAATGTTCTCACAACCATTTCTGTCAATTACATTATTTTCTTTGGTGTGACATCTTGCAACCTCCAAGTGCTACATTAGAGTGCAAAGTAGTACTTCGGATGTGTCAAACCTATAGTGTTACAAAACTAGTGCTAAAAAGGTCTGTAAAACCTGCGGTATAGAGCCTACATAAGTCCTCAGCACTTATAGCCTTATAACTTCAGTGCTAGGAACGTTCATAGAACCACGTTTACGAAACTAATAGTACCAGCATTTAAAATTTTAAAACTATGGTGCTGTAACCGTTTCTATGACCAATTTTATAAGTAAAAAATCTGCGCACCATGAACGATAACGAAACCTTACAAAACCATCAATAGAACTTAGAGAGCATTTTGAGGGCCTTATAAGTCCAATGTTCAAGAACCAATGCTTATGGTTACAGTTATTGCTATTTGGGTACGGACATGTCTCATTTGACTCACAAATCGGTCTCGATCATATGTCTTACGGTCTTGGGGGCCTACGATGACGGTTTCTCTATGTTACAAACTATGAATCAAACTAAATATACTTCCTTCCTTCTGTTCTACGGGATGGGGAAAAAAAAACATATTTTAAATAGTGAGCGCGGGTTACTAGTGGACGTTTATATGTATCGTTGGGTGTGGGTATTAGCAAAATTAATCCGGCTCGAAGGACCAAAGTAGAGATTCGTATGGGAATTATGAAGAAAATTTTAACTTTCAGAACTGCGATGATTTTTTGACTTTCAGTTGATTGCACTGAAAAATGCAAGTGCCTACATTTTTAGGGCGCACTAGCGCTAGTTTTGTCAAACGAAGCTTATCCATCAGCCGTTAAACTTTAATCAGCATGAAACGATTAAAAATAAACAAATTCGTTATACCTACCAGTCAAAATAAGACAATTAGGTACGTTTAAACCAAAATCAACTGACTGACTCATGCCTGTTTTACAATCAGCGCGCAAGCGTCAAATCAGACCAACATTTTCAACGTGCGACTAGAAATATCGATTACTTTCATATCTACTTTCATTGGATGAAAGAGAGAAACTCCAATCACTGTTTATACTCAAGCACATAAAATAATTAACAAATTGTTGCCCTTGAACACATGCATGGTTCTTCCTTCACAGCAAGTATTGCTGAAAAAACCGTCTTTTCATCAGCATATCACGACACACAACAGCAAGTGTCAAAATAATCGTCGACCTCGACGAGGGTTATTTAATTTTTTGAAAGGTCCGGCGTGAGGGACAGCGATAACGCCGGCATACGCCCCACTGTGCATTTGCACTATGCACCCAGATTGCACAACTTGACCGAGACTCGTCCTCTCGCTCCCTCTCTCGCGCTTTTCACACAAACATCCAAATCGCGTCAAAAGTATCACGGCAGCATGCGCTTACAGCAAGCAGCACTTCTGCTTTTTATTTTTTTCAGTTCTTCTTTTCCTCCAAGTTCTTACTGGACCTTAGCAATCTGCCTCTGCTGCAAAAAAATAAACAAGTTCCTAGACTCCTCCCATTTAGCAACGGCAGCAAAAAGAATACTCGCTTTACTCTACAACTAGTTACATGCATAGATGATTACTTTTGTATTATCTCGCCTCTATGTTTTCTTCTCATTGATACATATTTCTTTCAACAGATGGCAATAGTTGTACCATTTTGAGAATTATTTACATACGTAAAATAATCGATGCGCGATTACACAAAAACGATTTCTTGCAAATTTCTTTCTTTGGCTTCAAGTCCCCCCCCCCCCCCCCTCCGCTCGTTCAACAAGCCTTTTAAGGCCCAAAACCAAGTCAATTCAAATCTTAAGTACCAGGGTAACATGCGCCAGCAGCAAGCAGCCTGCTGCTGATTTTATTTTCGCCCTTTTGCCACCTATACATCCAAACGAAAAAAATGGATTTGAAATGGAAATGGACAACTTTCCAATCATGCCTTCTCTTTCTGCCTCTCACTGTCTCACATTTTGTCAAATGAGCTTATGATAACTTTTTTGGTAGTGGTAGTAGTCAAGTATCAAGTTTGTCGACTCCGCCCAGTAAGTAACGGCCTTTTTTGGGTGAGAAATAGACCAAACTAAACTACAGGGTGCTACGTATTTCCACAGAGCAGAAAATTTTTTTTATATGTTTCCAAAAAAAAATAGATATAGTAAAAAAAATATTGCTGCATGCCCTTTTGGCATATTTGACACAAGCAGAGAAATTCTGCAAATGCCTCTGGCTTGCCAATTGACGTCTCGTATGTCAATTAGTTTTTGGCTGCGTGCCTGTCTTACTGGCACGTTACACAAAGTATATGCTGGCAAGCGAATCAACTATTCTTAAACAACCTACATCCCAGCTGTTATCTTTACCCTTATTTTTTTTATTTTTATTTTTTATCTAAAGCTCGCACCTACATTTGCGATGCAAAAACGCAGTATTTTCTGTCGCGACGGCAAATTTATCAAAACCTGTGGCATTTTCACTAGAAGGTCAAATACATTTTTCGGCTTTTCGGCCTTACATACGTCAAAAATGCTGTGATTTGCTCAGATATTCGATTACATTGAATTTATATCTGAATTTGATCTTTTATCTGTCAAAAATTCCGGCATTTGGTCTTATTTTGACAGGTTGGCATTTTGAGGCATTTAGGAAAACTACGATCACACGGTATGATGATAGATGCCAATAAAAATGACCGAAAAAATGCCTCTAAAATAACCTTAACATTTTGTCTCCTATTAGTTTTACTTACGGGAACCGTACCACGGGAACCTATTTAAAACAAATCCCAAAGTGTCTCCACCGTACAAATACAAGATTATTTTTTTGACACGAGTACATTTTTGTTGTCATTTTTGGTCTCAAAAGAGAGTGAAAATGTCATTTCTAAGGAACGAAAAAATAGTTTCGCTGCAAAAATTCGAACAGAAAACGTGTTTTTGACATTTTATTTTTGAGCTCAAACTTTCATAAAGGTGTGCGAAAAGGACAAATGAGATCTACGAGGAAGTTATTTTAATTACTTGATACTAAGTTTTCACCGGTCATAAGACTGCGATTAGCGGGAGATGATTATAAGTAAGTTCTAAAGTGTCCCCACCGGACAAACATAAGATCAATTTGACATGAGCTCGAACGCACTTCTTTTGCCTATTTGGACATTTGCCAGGGGAAAGTTTAAAAATTCGTTGTAAAAATCACAATATAAAACGTATTTGTGACAAATCTGACATACGTGGACAGTTTCAGTCTCCATTCTCGAGTCTCAAACTGTTATGAAGGTGAGCGAAAAGGGTTAACTGTGACATAAAAGAGGTTTGTGAAAAGGTTGAATGAGATTTACGAGGAAATTTATTTTCAATTACTAAACGAGACGATTTAAGTTTGTGTGGTCAATCTCGTGATTTGGAGAAAATAAGTTGAAGATTTATGATAACCTTTGATAAGCGTCCGGTGGAGACATAGTTAAGCAAACTGGGTGAAGCTATATACACAAGAAGGGCATTTTATGAAAGGACAATTTTTGGCATGATAGTCAGTTTACCAAGTGGGTCTACTCGAACCAAGGGGGGTACAACGCCACTTATTAACACTTCGATCTTTATGTCAAAAATCTTCTTTTTGCTTAGAATTTTATTTTTAAATTTAAAACTTTAAATGCGATAAAACAATATTCTTTTTTCCAAAACTTAAAAACATCTCATCGAAGACGCAGGAGCGAACCATTTGATGATAGTGCCCACATCTTCATCATCCTGAAGGCCAATCACTAATTAGATTTAAAATATCGTCACATTCGGTTCTTTCGATGTGAAAATAAATCATCCTTTTCCAATCTACAATATCCACTAATTGTCAAAGTATATAGCCATCCTCGAACATCGCTCAGTCTACTTGACCATTCATCTCAAGCATCACAACTGTAGCCAGGTAGGAAGAGGCACCTAGTGCCTTGTTTACGACCAATTGATTCCGTAAAGGATCTCGTGTGCTCGCACCATCTTCATCCCAATTTAGCTGAGTCCCTCAGATGAAAACTTTCAAATGATGAACTTTTCCTATTTCTGTCCCAATTGACTCCTGTCATTGGTTTCCTACCGCCCACCACCACCTGAGTACCTAGAAAAACTTTAAACGATGACCTGTGAGTGGAATACTGGACATGTCATTAAGGCACACAGCCAAGGGATGTTCTCCCTCAGAGTCTCTACAAAGAAAACAAGGCTCCCTCGCCCTTAGGTCAACCATAGTCTTGGGATGATGATGGCTTTTGTGTGTGTATCTTCCTTTCTGGCTCCACCGCCGCCAGCCGCCTGGTTTCGTTATTGTTGCAAGTGGAAGGAAGGAAATATTTCTTATTTCTCCTATTTCCCGCAGAACTTGAGCGAATTTAATTTAACAAAGTATCCGCGTTACGTACCGGTAAAAAAAACTTTATACACTGCAAACACACACACACATATCTGGCTCCAAGCCCCGCACAGTATTACAGAACCGGAAAAAAACTCTAAATGAATTTTAAAACAAAACTTTTTCTCACCGCGCCGCGCAACCTCTAAGAAAGGTAAAAAAAAAGGATAAAAGAAAAAATCCGTCCATCGCTGCCGTCACTGAAACTTGCTTCGCTTTTGCAAAGACTAGACAAAGACTTAGCAAAAAAAAATAGAACAAAAAAAAAACTGCAGCAATGTTGAGCGAATGGCGAAAGAAATTTCAAAAGGACTAACTAGAAAGCAGAGCGGAAAAAAATCCAAGAAATCACTCAGGAAACAGAAGCGCACAGAATGAATAACGAAACGAAGGAGCAATACAAAACTTTGTCCATTCACGTAGGGCTATAAATTTCGAAAAAAAAAAATAAAAATTCACATGACTGAATCATAATTCGTGTCGCCCTTTCGAGAGGACTGTACGACATAACCGCACCGATTGTCCTCCCCAGCCCCGCCGCAATCTTTGTCATCTTCGTTTCGTGGTCATTCGCTTATCTTCATCGGTCCTCATCAGCCGCTTCGACCTTCTCCAATTCAGCCCAAAGCACCCAACACAACACACATATGTATGTATCGTCTGTGAATGTGAAATCACAATTGAAAGAGCAAGCACCGCGCACCCATAACAAGGACGAAGGAAGAAATCTCCACCACGGTTGTTATTATTTTTATTATTCTCGTCTCGTCGCTCAGTAGCCTTAGTGTGGCTTAAGGTACTTTTTTCATCTTCTCTTAAGCTACCATCACATCGTTCGTATTAAGGGATATTCTTGAGGGGGTTTTGGTCCTGCTGTGCCTTCAAAGTACGAACACATGTCTATAGCCAGTCCTTTGGCGGTGCGGTGTGTGCGTCCGATGACCAGCAAGGGCGTATTTACACTTCTGTTTATTTTCATATTTTGTTGTTGGACTTTTTATTCCTCTGGTCAGGGGGTTATACGGGTTATGGCTAAAGTCTAGTGGGTATTCCGCACACATTCGGTGGAGCAGGAAATAGGATACAATTGAGGCTGCTAGCAATAATATTGGCATACCTACTTGAATTTAAAATCAATTGTCAATTTCCCTTTATTGCTCTGGCCTTGTTATCGATGTAAAACATGGTTTCAAGGCAATCGGACAATCGATGGAGTTCGTGCTAAATTTGACTGGATCGTTTTTTTTTTCTTTCGAAAACTCTGTTAAGCTCTTGAATGTGTGCTGAAAATAAGAACATCCTTTTGATTTAACTTTCCTATTCACAACGTAATTTATTTTTTAAAAATTAAAACTAGATGCCGTAGAATGACAGGTTTACAGTCTGTATGCACTATTAATGTCAAAGAGTTAGTTTAAGGCCGGAGTCAGAAAAAAAAGTCTGCTTCATCTTAGCTTTACTCTTTGTTTAGGATCTTCAATGAAAGATGTAAACGAAATGATTATAACTTTGAAATTGAAGCAACCTTTTTTCACCAGTGATTCAATTCTTCAATTTATAATATTGATTAAGAATGTCGAACGTTGCGAACAAAGCCTTGTTTAACCCCCTCAAATGCAACGTGGAGGAATAATAAATCATAATCTCAGGCCAATGACCAGAGCAAGAGTAATACAATCTTTCACGAAGCAGAATTTCGTCAGTCAGAAGAATCCTCAAGGACTACGCCACTACGTCATTTTGTACGACACCGGTTTAGCTTGAACTTCTACCTTATAATTAAAAATAATGTTTTTACTACAGACAACGATGCGTTCAGTTATCATTCTCATATATCTCTGCTACTTACCTTTCTAAGACGCTCACAATTCTTAAAATTATCGTCGGAAGTGTCATACATATTTCCATAAAAATGATATACAAACTCAGAGAAGAAGTAGATTTTTACATAAAAAAATCCAAACTACCAACAGCCGGCGTGTTGAATGTCCTTATGTTTCTCTTCTAAAATAAATAACGCAACGAAATAAAAAAAAAACAGAAAAATCCTTGAAAAAGTAACAGACATATCAAACATTCATCTTTAAACTCCCTGACACAGGCTCCCAAAGTAAAGGAGTACCAGGGTGTAGAAGCATATGCAAAACTCATTTCGTTCGTTTGGAAGGTTGGCATGGGCCAGGCCCAGGACATGGCATGGAATGGCAATGGAATTGGATATGATATCGTGTATCCATCCCTTGCGGGTGTATGTCTGTTCCGGCTTTTTTTTTTTTTTTTTTTTATTCGCTCTGGTAGCAAGCCGTCGCCACTGGTATCCATTTCCAGGATTCTTTTTTTTTCTAGTTTTGCATCGCTATTTCCGTTGGTGCTTGCTGCTCGGAGGAGCCCCATTACTTTGCAATTTGGTATGTGTGGTGTGAAAATTTTTATCATTTTTGACTTTTTTTGACAGCTCTACATGACCACACGAAAATGACCCAAATTGTTTGAGTGTGAGTAATAGTAGAAGTGTGGTAATTTATAGACATCACTTCGATTCGAAGCAACACACATATATGTGTGTGGTGGAGCCTTGGGGCGGTTATGTCTCGTATGGCTATTTTCCTGGAACGGAACGGCATATATGGATTCAAGTTGTGAGAAAGTAGGTATAACTACAAATGACATTGGCAAAGAAAGACAGATTGGAAAAAGAGTTTTAAGAGAAAAGAAGCCGAGAAATATTTATGAGCTTAGAAACAAGAAATATTCCTAAGAAAATAAAATTTTTAATCGCACCTTCACGGTTTAAGGCCTGCGACTCATTAAGGGTAAAATTTTTGCATGAAAAGCTTGTCTGCCCTCTGCCCACTCTTTTGGAGTGGGCAGAGGGCAGACACGTCTTATGTTTACATAGACAGTCATTATTCTAAGGCAAGGGCAGGCACCCACGCCTTTTATTTTATTTCAAAACTGGAGTGTATCTTTAATTGTCCATTCGTCCCCTCCTTAAATGCTGATATCGGTTCTTTAATTCTAACCTTCGGAGAACTGTCATGGTAAGGCAAAAATGCAGAGAAAACTTTTACATCCGAGCGAGATATCGGTTCCATAACCCGGGTACGAGTTCGAGTACTTATCATAATGTGTTCGGATTTTCTAAAACTCTCGGCTCGCCGATTTGTTCTTCAGTTAATAAACGAGCCTCATTCTCAGGCTTGACTCTCTCCTAACGAAATAACCCATCGAGGAAAGCCCAAACGTATGAGCTCCCAGGTGTTAGTGGCGTGGAACCATTTGCGTTTTGTGTCACAATATTTTAAGGACTGAAACTCATGCAAATCACCTCTCATGTGACTAGAGGTCGATTTGCAAAACACTTCAAAACAAAATCAAAATCAAATTATTTTCAGTGACCGCTCATCCTCAGAAGGCTCGCGAAGCGAGGGCGGCTAAATGGTCCTTCCATCGTTCCCGATCCTCCGCCATTAACTCATGAAACACAGGTGCGATCCCCAGACGGGTCTCGGAGATGTTCTTCACCTGACCACACCACCTGTTTCTTGGCCTAACAGAGGGGCGGCGTGATCGCACCTCGGCTAAGATGACCTGCATAGGAAGTCTGTCGGGGGGCAAGCGAACAACATGCTCAAAACTTTTCCATGTTGGAAAAATCAAACGATTTCATTAATCGCTTTTGGATGCTGTTTTGGTGCACCTGCCCAGACATGACATTATAACAGTGACTTTTTTTAAACGCCGGATAGAAAGATAAATTAGTGTCGTGTTTATATTTGGTTGCTCCAGAAAGGTGACGAATCCTTCGTACTAAACCTCCTTTCCTGCACAGGTTATAGGTAGGGGATTTAGCTTTTATTTTTCGTCCTATGAGAGCTATATTATTGCAGATGCTTATGGAGTTTAATTTATTTTTTTAGATCCCCTTGAGGGTTATTATTAAGATAAATTTTTCCGTCCCGTTCTTTTTTAACCTCAGAAATTTGCCAGGATCCAGACCAATGACCATTCAAGATAAGCTTTGGGTTGAGGCTATACTGCGGAGACTAAGGTCCCAACGTCTGGGTTCGTCGTTGGAAGCAGACTTCGTCAAAAAGTCTTGAGTTTTGGTTCTGGGGATAAGAGGCTGGGGAAAAGAAGGCTATAAATTCACCAATAGTAGGCGGACATGCTTCTATAAAGGACAGAGATGACGATAAGAAAGATAATTGTATGAGTGAGCACCCTTGTGACGACACCAACGTTTCTGTGTACGATTTTAATGCCAAGCTTGAAGAGAGCATATGCGCCTTGGTGGCACAGTCGGAAAGCACAGACTATGCACTTCACGTTGGGTAACACATTGTGGTTAACATGGAGATCTCCTGCCTAATGCACCGTCAGCAGATTGAGCATAAGTCCGATCCAGTATTATGGATGCTATCGCTCAACTTTACCGACGTTTTGATAGACAAAACATCAATAAAGGCAGCTATAGCTTTGACGAAGTTAAGGACTTTGTCTACTTGGGCTCCACTTTAAAAAAAAGGACAACGAAACAAACGCAAAAATCAAACAAAAGCTTACTCCTGCCAATCGCAGTTTCTTTCAGCTAAGGCAATCGAGTAGCAAAGACATATTTCGAGCAACTAAAGTGTTCATCTTATGTCCTGCTTTACGGTGCAGAAGTATGGACCTTGTTAAAGAAGGATGAAAACGCTTTATGCTGCTTCGAGAGAGAAATCGTTCGGGTAATTTACGGTCCTGTCTGCATAGACGGAGAATGGAAGGGGAGCTGGTAAAAGACCCAACTTTCCGCGTTGGTCACCGATATCGACGAGTCAGAAAAGGTATACAGCGGCTGCGATAGCTGGCTCATCTAGAGCGAACGAACATAAACTTAGAATCGGAATTTCGGCTCTGAGACTCTTAGAGGTGCATATAATTTGGAGGCTGGATTGGCTGGTCCGAAGAAGGCCAGCTAGAAATAGAGCTGGCTCGCGAAACTTGTTCGTTGACGCTCAGGTGTCAAACTTCCTGGAGTGTGGCGCCACCTTTCGTAGAGTTAGTTTCGATGCGATTTTTATGTTTACAAAAAAGATTCAACTTTATATATCGTATAGGATGGTCATATTTTACCAATGTTCTTAGCAACGTATTTTTTAATTCGATTTTTAGTAAAATTTTAAAAGATATCAAATTTTTAAAGACGAAAAAGTAAAATTAGTTTAAAAGATGATTTTTGATGGTTTGAGAAGTCAAATTTTCGCTTAGTCGGAAGTTTTTTCTTTGTTTTTTCCGTACAAAAACATTTGAGTTCCCGCATTTACAAAATATGTTAAAATTAACAAAGATGCGAGCAATTATTGCTCTACGCCTTGTCCAACTACTTGAAGAAGAAAAGTTTTTATTTCACTTATGTTACAACTTACAAACATTGCATACTCATAGGTGCATATTTTTATGAACGCTTAAAAAAAATTCTACACAAACAACCCAGCTGACGTAGAAAAAATCACATTTAAAGAACCAGGGCAGCATGCGCTAACAGCAGGCAGCCTTCCTGCCTTTTGTTTTCTTTAGTTTGTTTTCATCCAAGTTCTTACATACACATACACCTAAGCAATACTTGTCTGACTTCGATGCAAAATTAAAGAACAAGTTCCTAAGCTCCTCCCATCTACAACTACTACATATGGTGATTACTTATACCTCGCGACTAACACTAACTCGTCTACTTGACTTGGTGATACATGTTTCTTCCAATAGATGGCAATCGTTGTACCACTTTGAGAATTATTTTATGAAAAAGACTTGACACATTTGGGAGAAAAATATGGTATTTTGCAAATTTGTTTAAATTTTATTCTGTCCGACATTCTGCCTTTTTGCATGCCCCAAAGCAAGTCAATTCAAATTTGAAGTACCAGGGTAACATGTGCTAGCAGCAAGTAGCCTACTGCTGATTTTATTTTTTTGATTTTGCTCCCCACACATCCAAGCAAAAAATTAAAGGTCAACTTTCCGATCATGCCTTCTCTTTCAGGTTTGTCTACTGTTCAATGCTTTCTCTCATATTTTATCATGGGTCTATGACTATGATCACTTTGTTGGTAGTGGTACCGACTTACGTAGCAAAAGTATATCGACTCCGCCCAATCAGTAACGGGACTTTTTGAATCTGAAATGGAAAGTACAAAACAAACTACAGGGTGCTATGAAATTTTTCAGCCCAAAACCTTTTTTTATAATTTGTAGGAAAATACGTACCTAGAGTAAAAATATATCGGTGATCTTTCCCATTGATAGTCTCGCTAGTTGACTATTATAGAACTATCGAGAAATCGATATATTCGATATATTTCACACTTCAATTCCAGTTTCGCTAAATTCAAGCAGAAATGCATTAAAAGTGGAAACTAATGCTTAAAAAAAGCTTGTCTTAAAGCGCCTCCTAAATATCAGAGAGGTGCAGTATCTCGTACGCAACATTTTTATATAATACCAATATTTTTTAATACATACAATATTTTCTCAATTTCATTCGAGTTCTTAGAGACATTAAGATTTTAAAGATCTAACATTTTATGGTAAATATGGTTATGGTCGCAACGGAATAGGCGGTGCATTGCATCGTCCAGTCCAGTTTCACACCAAAAGTCAGCTTTTTGAACAAAAAGTCCTTTAGAATAAAATAATTAAATTTTTACTTACATTCAAGCCAATAGTAGGCGTTTGTAAAATTTGTCAAATACACATGTCCGTTGACGGAGTCGACCTTTTTTCATACTTTGACTGTGCAACATAAGAATAAAGACCCCGAGTTTGAGAGCTTTTGCTTAATTTTAAAGACCCAAACACTTTACACTTAGAAAAGCAGATAGATGGCTTAATCAATTCACATTTCGGGGTCGATCTTATTGCTTTGTGGCGACAAGGCGTGAAAAAACATGCAAGAATCGCTGAATGCACCCATCGTAATCCCGCTCGATTCACTAAACAAACACACCTAACTGACATTCTAGTCAGCTGACACCAAACCTAAGTTCGTTTTCAACCTAAGTTCCTCGAAGCCTTTATAAAAAATTAAGTAAAAATAGATCTTGCCTAACGTTTCTTCAAAAATTGGTGTCCATGAATCTGAGAAAAACAGCCAATGCTAGCGCAGGCGGCAATTGAATTTTTTTTTTTAAATATGTACGCACATAGTTGTTTAAGGGATTTGTAATCTAAAAAAATATTGAAACAAAACCAAAAAATCTGTTTGGAAAAAAGCGGTCATAGTCTGAATTTTTTTATATAGAAAACTGTAGCAATGTTTGAATTATTCAAAATGCTATATGAAATTTGGGCCCCATAATGAAAAATTGCCCAAACCTTTACGTGTAAGGCAAAGGTTTGGAACCATTTCGTTAACAACAAGAATTGAGAAATTGGTGCGATTATTAATTTTTTGATTTTGGCCAATTTTTTATTATGCAAAATTCCTTTCATTATGAAAAGAACCTGCCTAAAAGGGTGAAGGTCGGCCGGTGTATGAGTATGAGTTGAAGATACGCCCGGAGTCATTTTTTCAAAGAAACACCCAAACGCTGTTTGAAGTAAGGTATTTTGGGTTCCGCCCGGTATTTGAGTTGAATAGACACCCACACTCTGAGCCTTTTTTTTTTGCAAAAACTGCCCATACAATGTGAGATTTCCTAATTCAAAAAACCTTATGAAAAATTTTTATTATCTGAATGGCTATGACGATCTTATTTAAATTTGGGCAAAATATGAAACATTTACGGAACAAGCTTACTGCGTATAAAATGTTCAAAAATGGCGTTTTTAACCTACATTTTTTAAGCCTATTTGAACTTAGAATTTAAGAAAAACAAAAAACAAATCGAAAATAGATTAAGGTATGCTCATCATAGGCTATCTTTTTAAATTTAAAAATAAACTATCAAAAGGTTTTGAAATAGTAAATTGTTCCCGAGATGTGCTTGAAAATAGTTTAGTTGACTGACTAAAATGATGATGATATATTGTAACTCCTTCGCAACATACTTTAAATTAAACAAATTTGACTCAAGCCCAACCACATGAATATTAAGCCAACACATAATGCAAAAAATAATTTCAACAAACAAATAGAATGTTAGACAAACTGCATAATTAAGGCGAGCTCAACCTATAACAAAAGCCGACGGACAACTCCACGTAAGTCTAGATATTTGACGGTCTTTTTGTTTCTCTTCCTCATTCTTTAAATGTAATTTAACAATCATATATTCAATTAAGGTTCTTCTACATTCTAAAAATAATTAAAAAACAAAAAATATTTAAGTAAATAAATATTTATCTTTTTAAAATTCTGGTTAAAGCATAAGATTCAGCATCTTAGTAAACATTTGAGGTAAGGAGGTTTGAGGTATGGTGTCGCTTATTCAAACTGACATTTAAAGAACTTTGTAAAAAAAACCTTTATCTCAACCAGAATTTGGGCACCAACTGGAAAAATTAAAACTTTTTCCCCACTGTTGTCTCTATACCATGTTTCCACCAGACACTAATCCGCGATTAATATAAATCTTCATTAAATCCTCCACAAATTAAGCTTTTAACCATACAAATTTAAATTATCTCGGCAAGCGATTAAAAATAAATCTCTCACAAACCCATTCACCCATTTCACAAACCACTTTCAACCCTTTTCGGAAGTTTGAGAATCGAAAAAGGACTCTGAAACTGTTCACGTATAACAGATCTGTCATACGATTTCTATTGGGATGTCTTAACGATTTTTTTTTTCAGTCCTAGAAAATGGCATCGCCACTCTCTTTTGAGAGCCAAATGACAGAAAAAGAGTTCTTATGTCAGATTTATGCTATATTCGTCTAGTGGGATTTTGGGATTTATAATTAATCGTCTCCTGCTACCTCCTATTATTGCCGGTGGAAACGTAGTGTTAAATTGGTTGTTTATTTTTCAGTTTACTTCAGAAAATTGATAATCATTAACATAATATGTATGTACTGCCAGGTAGTTGGTGTCCCACTTTCACAAAACCTACGTCAAAAATGGTGCTGTTTGGCTCTGGTGGTGTGTTGCAGAAGCAGCATTCCTCATTGAATTTCCCATAGACAGTGTTTCTGAATTTGGCCACGGGTACCAAACAGCGCGAGCTTATACGTGCTTGAATGGGGTCATCATGGAACCATACTGAAGTTGGGTTGGGTACTAGCAGTCCATACATCTTATGTCAATGATCTAAACGCTCTAAAAAGTGAAGATGTATCTTATTTATGAAAACATAAAATTTCTACAGCAAATTCTGAAACACCCTGTGTAATTTTTTTCTGAAACTCACAAACAAATTTGTCAACCATAATTTAGTGAGTCACGTCTGGAAGTATCAGGGCAACATGCGTTTACCTCCTGCTTTTTATTTCTTTCAGTTTTTTCTTTTCCTCCAAGTTCTTACACACATAAGCAATTTTAGTTTGCCTCTGCTGGGAAAAACAAGTTTTTTGGCTCCTCCCAACGACAGCAAAAAATTTCCCTTTACTCTACAACTACATTGATCATTATTTCTGTTTCAGACTAGATCGCGCCTATGTTGACACATGTTTCTTTCAACAGATGGCAGTAGTTGTACCACTTTGAAAATTATTTTACTAAAGGACTTGAAGTAATTGAAAAAAAATGATTTTTCGCAAATTTCGTTCGTCTGCCGCAAATTTTATAGGTCCCCCTCCGTCCGTCCGACAAGCATTTTAATCCCAAACGCAAGTGAACTCAAATTTGAAGTACCAGGGTAACATGCGCCAGCAGCAAGTAGCCTGCTGCCGATTCTATTTTTGTCTTTTTGTCACCAATACATCCAAGCAAAAAAATCAACGTCAACATCAACTTACCGATCGTGTGGTTATGATTACTTCACATGGGGTTATGATTACTTTGTTGGTAGTGGTTCCAAGTCGCAAGTAGCAAGTTTATCGACTCCGCCCAATAAGTTGCGGGACTTTTTGGATGAGAAATAGAAAGCACAAAATAAACTACAGGGTGCTATGAAATTTTTCAGCGCAGAACTTTTTTTTATAATTTGAAGAAAATATGTAATAAGTAGTATTGAAAAAAGTCGGTGATCATTAGTCATAGTCCTCGGTAGTTGGCTAGTTGGCTTTTAGGTATTGATTTATTTCACACTTTAATTCTTGTTTTGTTCAAATCATGCGGAAATGCATTAAAAGTGGAAATAAGTGAAACAGCTTTTTCCGAAAAGTACCTCCTTAAAGTAAGAGAGGTGCAGTAAAACTTTGCGAAAGAAAATAATTTTGATAAATGGAAATAAGGGTATGCCTTACAATCAAACCAAAAATAGGCCTTTGTGAAGCTAGTCAAATACGCGTGGTCAGGGGCGATTCGACCAATTTGCATACTTTGACTGCGCAACAGGAACAAACTAAAACCCCGTGTTTGAGCTCTTTTGTTCAATTTCAGTGACCTAAACACCTTGCACCTTGCCCACAGAGAGACAAGCGGATGTGGCTTATTCAATTCACATCTCGGAGTCAGTCATTTTACCCTTAAAGCTTCGGTTCTTATTTCACTCTGTTACAATTTACAAATTATGCCCTAGACGTAAAAGTAAATCAAGGGACTAAATCATATTTTTGTGATAGAGTTTAAAACAAAGCCCAGTCCAAATCCGCGTTTTTTGTAGAAAATTCAAGATTTTTCGTTAATTCCGAATACGAAATGTGGATGCATAGTATGGTACGTATTTTTTTTTTCGATTAAAAACAAAAAGACTAAATAAAATGCATATGAAGAATACCTCTTTAAATTGATACCACGCCCACTAAAGAAGGTTTAGCATTTTTTTTGCATTTCATACCATCCCCAAGACATGCTAAATTTCAAATTTCAGCTTTTGAGGACGTCTTACAGTTTGGAAAGCACTGCAGGTAATTGCACATTTACACCGGATATGGGCGTGGCTGCGGGCGGATTTAAAAAAAAAATTAATAGTGGATTTGAGATTCAAAAAATGCAAATATAAATTGCATTTTCAACAAAATGGGCATATTACATCTTCTGAAATTTTATAGAAAACTTAAGCAAAATTTTCAAAAACGTTGAAGGTTTGACTCCAAAACGTAAAAGCATTTCTGAAAACGATTTTTTAAATGTTTAAACTTTTACATAACAAGCTAACTGCGTTTTAAATTTCAAAATTACAATTTTCAATCTACATTTTTAAGCTCAGTTTTCACAGAAATCTATTTTCGAAGAATTAAAGAAAGAAAAGAAAGAAATTGCTTATTTATAGGGTTTTTCCACAGCACATACGACAGAGATTAACGTAGGAAGATAAAATAACGTGGACGTTTTTCCTAAAGGACGTTTCTCCTAAACGAGGCGTTAAGCTTGATGTATGCTTTCATTTTTGATATTTCTCAATGACGTCCTGTTGTGTGAAATGGCAATGTCTAGTCGTCACGTCCTCTCAGCATTTCCTTGAAACCGTGAGTTTTTTTTTTTGGCTCCCGGTCAATTCATATTTTAAAGTAATTAAATTCATATATCATTGACACTGCTTTTTTTTAATTTACGAAATAAAATAATCAAAAAAATAAAACCACAACGTCTAGTTTGTTGAGGTTCACAAACTCGATAGTAGACCAACTTTACAACATCAACCAGAACTACAAACATTAAAATCCATCACTCTGTTACAGTGGGTACTCCTCAGTGTATTTAACCGTTTTGACAGGTCCAACAATAGCCACATCAACATCAAGAGTTCTGCGCACCGCTTTACACAACACAGTAAAAATAATTAAGTCGATGATGTCAAGCTGTCAGATAAAGGTTTGTTTGATTTGTTTCGTCAAATAACGTACAGAACACTTAGAATTCAGTAAGGCTTGAATCCACAATTCATGCGTGGAAGAAATAATTTAGGCTATTAATTTTTTATCTGTTCGTGAAGAAATTAAAATTCGTAAGGTAAAAGGATTTTAAGAAGATTTGCCGTAATCGCAGATTAGTGTCCGGTGTAAACACCTTATTTTCGATTTGAAATTTTAAAACAAGTAAAAAGAGCGAAGAAAACGTATGTCTTTCTATTTAGCTCCGCACCGATAATAGGTAAAAATTTGAATTTAATAACGGGCATACAACCACATGAATTGTTTTTTCAGCCCACAATTTTTTTCAGCCAACACATAAAGCTTTGGAAAAAAACCTATTATTCAAATACCATAAATCTTCAAAAAACCTAAAAACTTGTGCTTACTTTTTTTAAGAAAAAAATATAAAATGTAAAATATAAAAAAAATTTAAGAGAAAGTTTTTTGCCACCCTTATTTTAGAGTTTCGAAACTAAATAATCACTTACTGTTAGAACAGTAGACAGGAAATTACGCAAATTGTATGCAGTAGAATAAAAAATATATCCAGGCAGATATATTTGTAATTTTTTTTAACTTTCACTTCTTAAATTGCAATATATCAATCAAATATTAAATGACGGTAGGTAGGTACTTATGCACTTGTAAAACAAAAATCAAAAAATCAAAACTTTTGCTTAAAACGCTGTTGTCTTAAATTCGTTTGTTTACTTTTTGCACTGTTTTTACTGAAGTGTATAAATTATTTTCGGTTTATTTCACAAAATTGCAAAACTTTGACTGCAAATTCTGAAACACCCTGTAAAATTTTTCCTTAAACTCACGAATAAGATCGAAGAAAGAGCCATGTCACGCCTGAAGTATCAGGGCAACATACGCTAACAGCAGGCAACTCTCCTGCTTTTTATTTCTTTCAGTTCTTTCTTTTTCTCCAAGTTTTTTCTTTTCCTTCAAGTTTTTTCTTTTCCTCCAAGTTTTTACACACACCTAAGCAATCCTAGTTTGCCTCTGTTGGAAAAAAAAAAACAGTTCCTTGGCTCCTCCCTAAGACAGCAAAAAATTTCCCTTTACACTGCATTCCCTTTACAACTACATTGATCATTATTTCTGTTTCACACTCTATCGCTAGGTCTACTTGACTTGTTGACAAATGTTTCTTTCAACAGATGGCAGTAGTTGTACCACTTCCAAAATTATTATTGAAAAGAAATCTGATTTTTCGCAAATTTCGTTCGTCAGCCGCAAATTTCATGGGCCCCTCCCCCCTCCGTCCGTCCGACAAGCATTTTAACCCCAAATGCAAGTCAATTCAAATTTGAAGTACCAGGGTAACATGCGCCAGCAGCAAGTAGCCTGCTGCCGATTCTATTTTTGTCTTTTTGTCACCAATACATCCAAGCAAAAAAGTCAACGTCAACATCAACTTTCCGATCACGCCTTCTCTTTCAGGTCTTTGTACTATTCAATGCTTTCCCTCACATTTTACCACATGTGGTTATGATTACTTTGTTGGTAGTGGTACCAAGTCAAGTAGCAAGTTTATCGACTCCGCCCAATAAGCTACGGGACTTTTTGAATGAGAAATAGAAAGTACAAAATAAACTACAGGGTGCTATGAAATTATTCAGCGCAGAACTTTTTTTATAATTTGAAGGAAAATCGATTTATTTCACACTTTAATTCTTGTTTTGTTCAAATCATGCGGAAATGTGTTTTAAAGGTGGAATAAGGGCTTAAGAAACGGCTTTCTCCTAAAGGCACCTCCTAGAAGTAATAGCGGCTTTGTAATTTGTACGCAAAAAACTTAACGAAAGGAAATATTTTACACAATTTTTACACACCAAAACTCAAGTTTCAGCGGCTTGTCCAACATAATCGAAAAGTACTTTGGCATTAAATGGAAACAAGAAATTGCTTTACAATTAAACCAAAAGTAGGCCTTTGTTAAGCTTGTAAAATTCTTTAACTGCGCAACAAAAAAGTCAAGACCCCGAGTTTGAGCTCTTATGCTTAATTTCAGTGACCTTAACACTTAACACATGTCTAAAGAGACCCAGATAGGCGGACAGACGGTGATGTCTCATTCAATTCACGTCTTGGAATCGATCATTTATCTCTAAAAGCTTCGGTTCTTATTTCACTCTGTTTTTTATTAAATTTTAAAATAAAAGACTTTTTTTCCTAAAAGCGCTCCTTAAAGGTAGGAAAGACCAAATGCACAACGAACTTATCGAAAAACAATATTTTAAATATACCTACTTTTTACCTATGTACATATATTTCATTCTTTTTCGATAACGTGTGTGTTTTCAAAGACATCAAGTTTTTAAAGATGTAACATGGTAAAAGTGGGCATAGTGTTCTAATATTCGTCCCGTAGTTGGGTTCATATGCCTTTTCGAACTTAATCAAAAATTGTCTTCAAATGAAATGTGAATTAGAGGTTGTCTTATAATTAAGACAATAATGGACATGCCTATGTTTAACAGACCTAAAAACTTAACTCATACGGACGAAAACAATTTAAATTTACCCCTTACATTTTAAATTAACATATGTAGGTGGGTTCCTACCCTTGGAAAGGGGCAGAAATAAAAAAATTGCCGAAAACAATCAACATATTATACCTACATATTTATTGAACCTTTTATAAAAAGCTTGTACGTAATACGTTTATAATAATCATTTTTTTTCTTTTCTTCTTACAGGTGAGTGATTTGAACGCAATATTTTGGAACTTCCGAAAATTTTCTCACAGTAAGTTATGAATTTTCCAGATTAATAAATTATTACTATTTCTGTTTGACTTCGACCTCGCTTGCTCCATTTGGAGGTCTCGCCCTCTCGCAGTGAAATGTTATTATTATATTCTGCTGTGTGTTATGGAAAACCACCAATAATAACAGCTATCATGTCAGTAAAAGTAATTAAAATTCCTCTCGAGAACACGCATCATCATTGTGAAATCTACATACGAAAGCTGCCATTTCTGGTTGCCAATAATAATTTATTAAGACCCCCCTTGACTTTCAATTAAATCACTTAAAAAATATGAACATTTTACTGCCGATTTTTTAACACTTGAAACTGTTGTGAAAATCAAAGCTATGAGTGGAAAAACACATCAATTCCTATGACTAATGTATTTATTTGGAAATAGAAAACGAAATATTTGAATTTATATTTTTAGACTTTATCGCCCTTTGAATTGACTGAAATATGTGTGTAACTGAATTGTTTTTTTTTTTAAAGCAGTATCTAATGGAAAACAGATTTGATCCATTAGTACCTACATAAAAATTGTTTTTAGGGTATTTTGATTTTATGTGACTTAACCATTTCCATTGAAAGCATTTTTCACTATCGACATTTACTTTTTCATTTGTTCTTAAAATTAATTCTTCGCATTGTAGTTTCAGTTTAATCTTTATCCTACAGCACGGGCAGGTGAAACACATGAAAAGTAGGGAGGAGCTCTTTCGAACTATTCCAAATAGTCGACAGAAGTTGGTCGATTTTGTAAAATGTAATGCTTAAAGCGTAAATTTTTAAAAAATGTAAAGCCGGCTTAAAGGATTTTTCGGAAAGTTGCAAATCCTCGATGTGATCCATGGCCACTCCAACCAGTAGAAAGCTTTTAGATCGTGACGACGTAAATGCGAATTTACGGGAGACCTCGATCTCCCTGTTTGCTAGAGTAAAAAAAAATCTAAAATGGACAAGATTTTGAGAATTGGTTTCAGGACGGCCTGCAGCTCCGCTCCTTGGATATTCGATCTTTTTCTTATCATACCCTACCCAGGGTATATTAACTTTACTTTAATGTATAGTTTGCAACGCAGAGAAATAATCAATGTAGACCAGTAAGACCTTTTCGAGATATCAATGAGACCGACCAGGAGAATTGATTAAGCCATGTATGTCCGTATTTAAACAACTTTTAGGCCTTAAATTTTAAGCTAGATAGCTGAAAGTTATTGAGTGACCTGGAAGATCAAGTTCGAAAATTAGTTGAATCCGCCCACAGACACTTACACAGACACGCCACTGCACGTGCAACCATCTCTAAGTTTTAAAATACTTTTTTTTATACCACATCCCTTAGGATATGAGGTATAATAAGTTTGTCACATAGTTTGTAACACGGTGAAATAATAATGATAGACTCCGAAGACCTTAAGGGCATATGATCGAGACCGAATTCTGAATCGAATGAGCCATGTCCGTCCGTCTGTATGTCACATGTTTTTAGGACTTAAATTTTGAGCTAGGATGCTGAAACTCTGAAACTTGGTACGTGAGGTCTAAGTCATGCGAAGCAGTAAAAGTGTAAAAATTTTTGAAATCCGCCCAAAGACACGCCCACAATCGGTCTAAATGTGCAACTACCTCCAGAGTTTTCAAAACTGTAAGACGTTCTTAAAGGCTGAAATTTGACATTTAGCATCTCCTCCAGGGTTTTCAAAACTGTAAGACGTTTTTAAAGGCTGAAATTTGACATTTAGCATCTCCTGGTGAATGTAAGACACAAAAAAGAAAAATTTGATTGGTAAACCTCCTCTAGTGGGCGTGGCATCTATTTTAAGGGTAAATTTTCAAATGCATCCATCTACCTCCAGAGTTTTCAAAACTGTAAGACGTTCTTAAAGGCTGAAATTCGTCATTTAGCATCTCCTGGTGAATGTAAGATACAAAAAAGAAAAATTTAATTGGTAAACCTCCTCTAGTGGGCGTGGCATCTATTTTAAGGGTAAATTTTCAAATGCATCCATCTACCTCCAGAGTTTTCAAAACTGTAAGACGTTCTTAAAGGCTGAAATTCGTCATTTAGCATCTCCTGGTGAATGTAAGATACAAAAAAGAAAAATTTAATTGGTAAACCTCCTCTAGTGGGCGTGGCATCTATTTTAAGGGTAAATTTTCAAATGCAGTTTACTCAATATTTTTGCTCGAAATTGAAAAAAATTTGCTTAATATTTTATGTAGAAAACGCTTAGTTTCACATTTTGTTCATACAAGACTTTGGGCCACGCCCACATTTGGAGGCAGCTTAGAAGAAAAACTTAAAATTTTCCAGAAAAACTTAACTTCGACTGGCCATGAGCCTAATTTAGGAAAGCCTGAAACAAAAAAAGAAGCAGGTTAGGTAAAAGAGACTTCATTCCAGATTTCGTTTATATGAAGTTTTTAGCCACGCCCCTTTTAGGGGTCGATTTTTCAAAAATATTGAATTTGAACCAAGAAATTGCATTTTTTGCGTACATTTAAGTGTAACTTGGAAATATCTGTGGCAAAATTTTATAATTAATAGTTTGTAATTAGGGGCGGTTGGACCACGCCCCTTTTCGAAGTTTGCATTACTTATAAAATGTTAAAAAATAACTATGCCAACAGCATTTTACAATGTGGGATAGGATGGGGTATTCAACGGTCCGTTTTACGGACTGTAACTTCTGCGTTACACACTGAAGCACTTACTCACTGATTTAGTTTTAGCTACGTTACAATGGTGCTAACGCACTAATTTTTGATAGGTATCTGACTTTGTTTTGTGATTGTCTTTGAAATAGCAGAAAAATTTTGATCACGCCCGCTTTTAAGGGATTTTATCTTAAAATGACTTATTCAATAATTATAATATAAAATTAAAAAAAATAAATGCTACAAAAAATGTAGATAGCATGTAGCATGTAGCTTTTGTGGGCGTGGTTCTAAATAAGTTATTTTTTTAGCTAAAAAGGCGGAGTTTTAGCCCGAAATGTATGCAACCACATAGAGAAAAGCTTTCAGCAGTTATGTTTTTATATCCCGCCCACTTTTTGGAGGCGTTGCAGTTTCCTTTATGGTAGGATAGGACATTTAGCAATGCGTCGCAGAAGGACTAAAATTTTTACACACGCGTTGTTACAAAAACAAAGTAAAACAAGTGGGAAACTTGTTTTTTACTTTGTTTTTTAAATGATCCTCGAAAAACTTAGGTTAGAAATGACAATTTTAAAATATTTTAACGCAGCTTGCTTTCTTTTTTTACGCTTTATAGTTTAATGAAATCTGAATAGGATCGGTGTTATCGTTAAGATACTGAAAAATTTAAAAAATTGTTCTTGAAAATCCTTTTGTTTTTTTTTGAGTTAAATCTCAAAAGTTTTTGAAACTTGAAAATTCCCTATCGTTTACCTTTAAATTTTGAATAATTACTGATAGGTGTGAGTTTTTTCATATGATTTCTCCAAATAACACCGGAGATAAGTAAATTTTTTTCGAAAATGTGTTAAAACGGGCGCTTGGTTTACTTGGTGTTGTTTTATGCGTGTGTTCAATATTGGCTTTGTGCACTATAAGCGGTTCAATAGTTATGGCCTCAAACACTTTGTTCTAGTTGTGCGGCATTCCAGACACTTCCTTATTAGGTTCAGTTGATTTGGCCTCTTGGGCTTGGAAAGTCCGTAAGTACATTATATTTTGCACATTTTCATGAAAGTTCGATCGCCAGTCACCACGAACTTACAAAAAATTCTCCTTATGACTAACTGTAGTTAGTCCTTTTGAATCCCAAAGGAGAGTCGAAGAAAACATTGTGCCTATGCTGACACATTCGGTGAGAAGAAATTTTAAGTGCGCCATTTTCCCCGCTACCTATACGTCGTCATTGCACTCGATTTAAGCCCAACCTGAAGTTGGAGTGAAAGCAAAGTTTTAAGTTTTTGGTAACAACCGAATGGAAACGGCTGAGAATCACGTATAAAATTATTAGCGCTGTTATCGGGAGATCGGAAAAAATGGAAATATCGCTTGAGTACCCTCTCTCCACGAACCTTTATCAATGGAAAAATATAAACGTAAAACCTTAAGCACTTAAGAAGTAAACTTTCACCAAACGCTTCCTGAAATACTCTGTTCAACAGATTTTTATTATTAAAGAAAAAGTAATTATAAATGTTAAGTATATATTTTTATTGGTTTTTTTCAATCGTTGTTCTTTAAAAGTGGAAAAGAAAAAACATTTCTTCAATTTTTTCCGACGTTTCGTCAATTATTTTTCGACTTCCTCAGGTATTGTTTATTAATTCAACTAAAATGAAAGTTCTTGGTACTTTTGAAACAACTTTTTCCCCTCTAAATTAAAATTTAAGTTGTAAAAATTTTATTTTACATTGTGTCAATTTATTCTGTATTTAAAATTCATTTGAATTAAACAACATTGCTAATTTAATGCTGTGACTAAAGTTATTCAAAATAGAAGAGAAATATTAACATTAAGTTTGTAGAAAGATGACAAAACTTGTATAAAAAAATTGGACAAAGCTGTTGCAGTTAGCACATGAAGCTAAAAAAACACACTTTTGTGGCAGTTTAGACAAAACTTGAACATAAAAGTGGATTTTTTTGAAATGCTAAAAAGTTCAACTTAATATTTATTTTAATTTGGCTAAAATCCAGAATTATGTCGTTGTTCCATTGTACCATTTAGAGATGCTCCATCAGCCAAGTACATTTTAACAAGAGTGCAACTTAATTCAACTTCACAGAGGCCACAAAAGCAGAGCTTATTTAGAGTAACCAAATGACTTGGTTGTAGGTGATATACTGTTATCGGAAACATATTTTGCAAGACAGGTGCACGCACCTCTCAAGCTAAAATCCATGACAAATTATGCATGTTTTTTTAGACACGTTGAAACAAACTTTGAAGAAGAACTACTTTATTGCTAGCCACCCCCAGGGGTACAACAAAATCATAAGCACAAGAGCATCTAAAGAATAATTTGCAACAATCCTCTCACTCATCGTGCACCAACCACCTAATTACGCAACCAGGAATCTCAAAGTAACAAAAATCCAATTTAAATTCAAATTAATCACATGTGTACACACTGCTAAGTCTCAAATTACACTTGGGTATCATCCCTTAGCGCCGCACATAAATCCGAAAAAAAATCACGCACTTTCTTTTGTCCTATATTTACCCCTTCAGAGCATCCTTCGTCACAGGAAGCAACAGAGGAAAAATATGAAAACGCGACTCGAAAATGAATGTCAAATGTTTCACAAATTAAAAACCACTCACGGCCCCTGAATCCTCACCACAGCCCAACAGATTGAGTAAATATTTTCCAAAAAATAAAATTATGTGTTAAAAATTAATGACTATGACCTTGCGCGTCCTTCTAGGGACAAAACACCCTAAGTCAATATAATACACTCGTTTCTCGGTGTGCGTGGCCAACAAATAGAACTATGCCCTTAATGCGTAGTCATAATTCTCATTATTTTTCTGCAAATCAAGGGGACAAAAATAAAAAAATAAATAAAAAGGATCTGCCTCCGGGGTACGTCCTTTCTCTAAACGGGAGAGCAAAATGCAGCGTACAGGATACAGGCCCACACTAAGCCAAGTAGCAAGCCGACTATAATCATCATAACTCAAACCTCATATGAATTATTGAGAGGGGACGCTGCCACTCTACACAGACCTTCTCTACTGTCGAATCCCTGTTAGCAAGGTAAGACAATTTACTCAAAAAAAAAACAGGACGCAATGATTTTTTAATGCAACACTTGTGACACAACACAAATGTTGCGCCCGCCTTTAGCGAAAACTGCGCGCCATGATGCGAAATAAGGCGATGTAGGTAGGTGTGTAGAAGAGCTGTGAGGGGGCGTGTAATGGGGTTTATGTCCTGTGGTGCTATTCAAGCTTCAGTTAGGGTTGGCAATTGTTGATACAACAGAGTTTTGCGTGTTTTTTTTTCCTCAAAAATGCATTCGCCAAGGGTTCTTTCATTCACGTTGTTAAGCGGCGCACACACAAAACCCACTCGCCCTTGGAGGGGTTGAAAATAAATTAACTTATAAAAATCAAGAAGGGTTTCAAGTATGCAAAGTGCGAGGCGCCCCAACACGACACGCCACAAGCACAACCAGTGGAGGTTACCAACGTCGCGTCGTCGTTAGGTGTGTATGGATGTGCGGTGGATTTGTTACTTCATTAACAGTAATTTGCGAGTGTTATTTCATTACGGGGCACCAAAGCGAAGAGGAACAAGAAGGAGCGAAGCGCTTTTGTGTAAATTGGTATCATGGTAGAGTTGGCACCTTCGTCAAAGAACAACAGGAAACAGCCCTACCACCCTGTCGACGACTTGGCTGCCGCACTTGGATATTCTCGTGTTATTATTATATAACTTTTTGAAATTATTTTAAATATTTAATTTTAATTACTTTAACGGGTTGAAAGCAGCGCGCGAACATCTTTGCACGGTTAAAGCGAGACCAAAATTTTGTGTTTTTGTTCTAGTTTGGAGGAAAAGTACAAAAAAAAGTTGGTGTTTGATAAAAAATAAATGTTAAAAAGGTCTTTGATGAAAGGAGTTGAAAAATAATATGAAAAAAATGAAACCAATTAATCATCGGAATATTCCTTTTCGCAGCGTCGTCGTGTTCTCTTTTCAGTGAATAGGTACTAGGTTTGTGCTTTTTGGCTAAAGAAAATAACGGAGAACTATTTAAGTCGTTGAGCTGATGTAGAGTAAAACTTTGAATTGTAGAAAAAAGTTAATTGATTCACCGACGGGAAGACACAGGCTTCTTTCTACCTAACTTTTGTGGAGCAGAGCGAATATTTTTGGAGCGTAGTTCAAATAAAAGTGACTTCTCGAAGAAACAAAAACGAAATGAATTTATTTAAATAATCTATATATATAAAACAAAGTCGTGTGTGTTACACTTATTATAACTCAAGAACGTCTGAACCGTTTTTAATATTTTTTTTTTTAATTTTTGCATTCGTTTCCACCCAGAATAGGTTGTCGGTTATTAAAATTTTAAAAAAGTTCATGGTCAAAAATTATCAGCAAATTTCCACCTGTATATATAAATTGAACAAAGTATACAGCCTGTCAGTAAATAAAATTTGAATCAGAAAATAGGGGCACAGAAAATTAATTTTATATAAAATATTTTTAGGCATCCTTTTGTATGTATTTTTGTGTTTTGTGGCAACCGTGTGTGTGTGATCGTGTAAAGTAGGTTAACGTCAGAATGGTACTTTTGTTATCGAGGGTGTAATACTTGAAGGAAGATTTTAATTAAACAACTTATTGCGAATATATACATACATACATACATGGATTTGGGCTCCAGACCCTTTTAGTTCAGCCTTCCCTCTGGTAGTGCCACTGGAAGTTAGTTTTTTTTTGGTGTCTGGTAATGGAAACCTGCATTAGGAATGGCTAAATCCTATGTTCATACATATTTATTTGCAATTAAGACACCGTATTTCTTATTTTAAGTCAATTTAAGTGGTTGGACCTACGATAAGAAGGGTACCATTCTTTGTTTATTTTTGTGTCTTTTATAATACATTTGTACAACATATAATCGAGGACGACAAGAGACTTTATTATGGGACATATCCGTCCGTCAGTCAGTCTGTACGTAAAGAACTCTTAAGGCCCAACCATAATAGACTTAAGTTGAATTAATCTAATGTCAAAATACATCGAAAATTCCGCTTTAATTTCGCCAAAAGGTAGCGATGCCCCATAATATTAAGTCTATAGAGACTTGAACTCTCTATAGACATGTTAAGTCTAAAGAGAGTTCGATTAATTAAATATGTACATAAGCAAACGATTCGGGATATTGTATTAATTTTATTTGTCAAATCTCACCAGCTGTCAAATTTCCGCGTCGAACCTCAAACTGGATTGCGTTAAGACTACCTTAAGCCGTGGCATTCGAATTGTGTGTAATGGGACATTTATAAATGCCGACTGAAGCTCATCTAAGTCTTTTATGGTTAGGCCTTAAGGCTTTTGATAAGTTCAGTTTAAATTTGTTAGTTGGGCTGAGAGTAAAGATAAGTTAGAAAGTTATTTGAATCTGTCCACAGACACGCCCACTGCAACCCAGTATTCGACCAACTCTATTAAAAACACATTAGATGTTTATCCGTGTTGTTATAATAATTACTCCAATTAATTTGTGCGGGAGAGGGGGGGGGGGCTTTGTTAAACTTCCGGCCACCACCAGATTTGCGCTGCTATAGGTTTTTTGGGTTTCGATCATCACAAATTTTGGGTTTTTTTTTTGAGGAATCGTGGTTTTACCCCCAAAACACCCAAAAATACACATAAGGAGGGTAAACAGCCAAAGCAGCAAATTAGTCTTGCCAAGGCTCGAAAACGATAGCATTAGGTACCCTCCTTTTGATGATCCTTATTTTGTTTTGTCCGCATTGAGTTAGGGAAGAGAAAGAAGTTGGAAAGAATCGCAAAAAAAGAAAATAGAAAAAGTCTGAATTTGCGTGTTGAATGGGAGTTTAAAAGCGAATTAGTATTATTTTTAGTTGAATACGATATTTCCCTTTATAGTATCATATATCAAAGACGCAGCAGCTTGACATGAACCGGTGCAAACCTCTCATAACCAATGCTGTGAGAGTTGCATGCTGTACATACTTTTTCGGGATTCCTTAAAAAATTGTATTTAAAGAAGCGTGATTTCGATACGCTCATAGCAGGATGTGTAGATATGTTTGGAATCATTATTTTAGAACTCGGGACAAATCTCTAAAATAATAATCCCTAAAGCCGAGAGCCGACAAATGTAAAATATAAAATAGCAAAAAATCAAAATTTCAAGGGTCTATAATCCCGGAAATACATGTACAAGATATCACGAAATCGGTACTTTAAAGCAAAGGATTTTTAAAAAACAAATATCACTTTTAAGATAATATAATTTTGTATTTAGAAACCTTGGCTTTTCGGGTTTGTTGTGGGTTTGTATCCTGACCCATAATTTCCATCACATTTACGAATTTGGGCGGGACGAAGCTCGCCGGGCCGGCTAGTATTTCATAAAATAGAAATCACTATGATACAGTGATTACAAATGTGTTATTAAGAAATAAACACAGTGCATGAATAATATTTCTCAACACCCTCACTCATTGAAATAATAAGTTAGAGCTAGATTTTCAATTTTCACCATTTAAGAGCTCAGCAGCAAGATTAGTTTGAATCTTTCAATGTTTCCCGAGTACCATGTTGCAGGCACAGAATTTATTCTTTAACCCAGTTACTGCCTTCGTTAAACTGTCTGCGACCATGTTGTCTGTTTCCACGTCGTTGAGCTTGACTGTTTTGTTTTCAATCTTCTCACGAATGTAATGATGTCGAATGTCATTATGCTTGGACTTGCTCGATATCTATCACTTTCAGACAAAGCCAAGGCGCTTTGAATTGCCTATATTCTTTAATATCTGGTTCAAGCTCTTGACCAAAGTGCTTTGGTCACAATGCTTGTTGTATAGTAGCCAAAAGAGCTGCTATACAAGAAGCAAAATTGTGTGCTTGATAAAGCCACAGTGTGCTGACGTTAACTGGCCCAAGACACGGCTCCATTGGACATAATAAACACATATCCAGTACAAGAACGTCCACATCAGAAGCCCAGTCCGCATCAGAATACCCCATTAACGATACGTCACCATCTCGCGAATACCTTATTTTGTCATCAATAGTTCCTTTTAGGTACCGGAAAATTCATTTAACTGCTGTCCAGTGAGCCTTGCCGAAATAAGTATTGAATCGACTCACGCAAATATAGTAGGCTGCCCACAGCTTCCTGGTATGGAACATTTTTAATGTCATTTTTTTCATCCTCACTGTTTGGACACAAACTGCGGTTGACAATTTTTGAAAGGGATCACTTGGTGTAACTGATAGTTTGCAATTAGTCATGCTAAGCTTTTTGATGCTAATGCCATTGTCATCGTAGGTTATTGATAACCCGACACAATTGGTTGCTCGACCCATGTCCTTCTTTTTTTTAAAGGTGGGGCGCAAAGTCTTCTTAATCGCATCCTTGATTTCACTGTTTGACCAAAATATAAGAATATCATCGGCATATGCGGCTAATATCAATTCTTTATCAGCAGAAGAGAAAACACAAGGATCGGTTTGTGACTGATGAAGACCAAATAGTTTGAGACATCCTACGAGCTTTTTGTTCCACTCTCTGCCACTTTGCTTCAGACCATAGATTGCTTTCTTGAGGCGACAAACTTTTCTGCTACCGTCGCTTGCACCATCAGGTTGTTCCATGAAAATTTCTTCTGATAAATCTCCCTGTAAAAAAGCCGTAGCTGCGTCCATTTGATCAATTTGCAAATTTGATTTGACCGCCAGAGCTACATATATGGTATCATGTTGATGTATAGCGTACAACTGGAGAAACGTTTCGTTGTAGTCCAATCCGTACTTTTGAGAACATCCCTTGGCTACAAGTCTAGCTTTATGCTTTATTACTTCACCGTTGGAATCAGTTTTTGTTTTAAATACCCACATGGATTTGATAGCTTTCTTGCCAAGTGGAAATATGCAGCCGCGTACGACCTACGACAAAAGTCTTCGAAATCGTTTAAGCAAAATTCACCTCCATTGTCAGAACGTATGATTTTGATCTTACGCTCACAATGATATTCGACCAACTTTTTGAACTGTTTGAACGTTTTAAGGACTTCGGACTTCATGTTCAAAAAATGAACAAATGTTTTTCGTGAAAAGTTGTCGATGAAAGATAAAATATACCGGGCGCCCTCATTCGATTTTATCTCCATTGGTCCACACAGATCGGAATGAATGATGAATCAAGTCAAGTTTATCTTTGGATCGACTTTCGGAACATCGGAATGGTTGTCTGGCTTGTTTTCCTCTCATGCATACTTCACAGAATTTTATTTCATTGGCATTACCAGTGAAGACTATGACTTTCACTGCTCCATCCCGCATTTTACATAGATCTCCATGATTCACATGTCCAAGCCTTCGGTGCCATTCCATAGCCTTTCCAGCTTGAGGGTGGACTTTCCACAGCCGGTAACAATTATCCCTTGATTGCTCGCTGTCGCGATTTTGCCAATTGGTGGTTCTATTCAGCCAACCGTTCTTGACAAATGCGTCAATCATCTTTCTTTAACACAAGGTCACTCTCATTCGAAAGTAATACTGCACTAAGCGCACTTTTGCCTTCTTGTTTAGCTTGCGGTTGTAGACGTTGTGTTGAATTTGCTCTTCGATTTTTGATTCTTGATTCGACATTCATTGGAGAGATGCCCCTTCTATCCACAGTTGTAGAAGGTTTTTCCATGGATGTTTGAATTCGGAAATTTAGCATTAATTTTACTGACAAATGCGTTACCTGTTTCCGTGTTGTATCCGCTATCTATTAATTTTGACTTCACAACCTCAGCAGTCGTTTTAATCCCAGAACCTTCAAAACCCATTGATATCGCTTTAAAATTGTCGGTTAGTTCGGCTAACATGATGGCTCCAACCAACTCGCCATCAATGCGTAGACCCAATCCATCTAACTTGTTTGCTGCTCCTGTAATTTGACTTACATAATCAGTCATAGAATCACAGTTCTCCAAACGAACGTTGATTAATTTCTGGATTAACCCAATCTTATGTGTGGCGTCTGTATTACGAAACAAATTTTCCAGCGCAATCCACATCTCCGACGCGTTTTTAGCGCTTTCTACGCGTACATAAAGCGACTCATCAATGCTAAGAAAAATGTCCCTTGGCCTTTTTCTGTTCATTTGTATCTGCAGCAGAAACCTCACCAACTTCAATGCATTTCTCCAAACTGTGCAATTCAAGCATGGCTTTCACAGCCATTGAACATGTATGATAATTTTCGGATCCTTTACTTTTATTTTCTACGAGAATGTACGACAGCTTTATTCGTACGATATTTTATTTTGCAGCGAATGCAAAGATTCCGCAGGTTTTACAAAATACTTTCAGTCGGAAAACAAATACAACAAACGCTGTTTAAAAATCGTCTTTTTCTATAACATCTGGTTATCTGAGCCCATAATCTGTTGAGCAGAGCGAATATTTTTGGTAGCAGAGCGTAGTTGAAATAAAAGTGACTTTTCGAGGGAACAAAAACAGAATGAATTTATTTAAATAATATTTTATAAAATAGAAATCACTATGATATACTGATTATTAAAAACATATAATGACAATGTGTGTTATTAAAAAATAAACACGGTGCATGAATAATATTTCTCAACGGAACTTTTCAGCTCTTAATAATCTTAGAGGTATTTTTGTATGCATTTTAACTTACCAAGAAGGATACCTACAGAATTAAGGAAAAACTCAAACTTTGTGACATTCTCCTTTCGTCGAATCGTCAACCTTCTAAGAGCTGCAATAGAAGAAATAAGTAGCTGCTCAATTCCTCGAAATTAGGACTTTTGTTATTTTTTTCTTTAATGACATGGCTATGGCTAAATCCCCTCTTATTTCCAGTTCAACTTTCCTGATGTAAAAAAGGCAACTATTTATATTTCTCCATCATTTTATTTTAATTCCTTCATCTTTCGGGAAAAGAGACCTCGAGGTAAACTTACTTCTCAGCATGGGGCATGTTAGCATCCTGAATGGCCACGATACGATCCTGGGTAACTCAGTCTACGTTGTCCCATACCTCGACTTCACTGTCAAATTTAAGACCGAATTCACTAGCAGAAATGCCAGGGAGTCAGGTGAGGTCTTAAATGCATCTGCAATAGAAATCTACAAAGGCGGATCAAAAACTGTATTTGGAGCAGGAGCAGGAGTCTTTTCCAGTCCTCTTGACCTGTGTATCTCCAAACGCCTGCCGGGCCACGCACTGTAGTGTTTTCCAAGCAGAAATAACAGCTGCTCGTGAAGCCGCGGCCTGGCTTTCAATTAACTCAATAGACTGGAGCGCTATTGTTTTCTATATATACACAGCTGCAATAAAAGCCTTGGAATCGCCAACGATACGATCCAAGTTGGTAGGCCAATGCCGCGAATCTCTCAATGAGATTGCTGTTAGGTTTTCGACGTATCCCGGATATTCCAGGTACCGGCAGAGCCGAAGATATATAACGGAACCGGCAGCACCCATAAACTCGATCAAGTTTCACCTGGACATCGAAACCATCACAATAGCAAAGAATAGGTAGAATAACATCAACACGTGTCTCTTTTCCAAAGACATCTGGCCAGTCCTTGATCGTAGGTAAACAGAGAGACTCATCTCCTTTAATGGGCTGAATCTTAGAAAGTTAATTGCGGCCCTTACAGGCCATGTCTGGTAGGGCGACATGCCCGACGACTTGGTGCTCCTTTTAACGATTTCTGCTAAAGTTGCAGAGATGAGGAAGAGGATGTTTCATCTTCTTTGTAACTGTCCCACCCTATCGGCCCTGAGAAGGAAAACTTTAGGGGAATACTTGACTCGATTTAAAAAGGGCAATGAGCTTTATCTCCGGGTCAAAATGGCTAAACGCCTAATTGTGAATCTTGCAAACCCACCTCCACCACATGAAAACTCTATGTGGGGGAGACAGCACCTACAGTGAAGCGCCAAATATCCCCCATCACTCGAACCTTACCTCCATCTACACCCAAGTTTTCCCAAAAGGACGGGCTCTTACCGCTTCGGTTGCCCACACCTCTCCGCTCTTATGGGAGCATCGGTACCAACCGGGAACAGAATAGTAGAATTCCTACAGTAATTGCCACCATATCCCAGGGTCTTCCCTTACAGGACTGGACCAGTATGGGCTTCTACCGGTTCGGTTGCCCTCGACCACTCCTCCCTTACGTTATCACCAACCAACACATAATCTCACTGGTACGGGCTCATACCGTTTCGGTAACCACCCATACCTTCCCATCACCACCACCCCAATTCTGACGTGACTCGGTTGTAGTTCGGGGTTACACCGAAGACGGTTACCCAGCAGCTTCCTGCCTAGCGGGGACAGCCACCTAACCTAACCTAACTTCTCAGCATCTTTCAGCTGTTTGAATGGAACTAAATAAAGATGCAGGGAGAGCTGATACTTAGCTTAGAGAGGTATTATACCCCTTCTATAGGGAAGAGATTGTTGATTGAATTGCGAGGTGGGAACCTAGTCGCCATAGATACTGATATCGTACGGCCACAGTAAGGGCCGCACTGAACTCCTTTAGTACTTAATTAACTTTATTTTTTGAGCCCGAATTGGAAATAAATCCGACTAAGTCCTTGAGTCGTGAGTTGAAGTGGCGTAGTTGGTTAGTGTATGTGGCAACTACGTGGGCCCCGAACGTCGGGGCTCGAATTGTACCTCTGCAACCTGAAATGAAAGTAAGACTCGATCTTTATCATATTGCACCCACCTACGCGAAGGAGTGACAAGCCCTCCGAGAATATAGCATATGACTAGAAAATTGTTAGAAACAACACACACAGCAAACATGGTTGAGAAGTTAGCCCTGGTTCACCTCGAGCTGTTGCGCCACTCTATTTATTTATGTTTTAAGTCCTTGAGTGATCTGGCTGTTATTTCTGCACATGTTATTTTGAACAATTTCCAAAGAAGACAAAAAGATTTCGGCTTGTCTGTTGCCTTCTATTTCCTTCCAGTGATGAAGTGCTTTTTCAATATGCATATGGCCCTGGCATTAGCATATTGAAGTTTGATGCTGCTGATGTTTTGGCAATAGCAGGGCGGGCCTTTCATTGCCCACATGTCCTCGTGTAGCTTTACCCTGGCACCCAAATGAGATGAAATCTCTGCTCTTGCTGACTAATCTTGGAGTTATCACTGAAGTTAAATTTTGGCAGAAACCTATCAGAGTGAAAGGTTTAGTGGATCACTCCGGTTTAGTTCTTGCGCGATGTCAGAGTTAACTAGTTTTGAGTAAGTGCCATGAACATAAAAGCGTTGACCAAAGCTTCTTTCTTGCCAAATGCTTTTTTAAGGTGAGGATTCCAGGCGAGCTTTACATCTAGGGCTAGTTCCAGATATTTAACCACCTAAGAGAATTCTAAGCTCTAACCAAAAAGTATTGGTTATCCGTTCGTCCGTTCGTCCAGTTATATTCTTTTTGTGAATACCAGTACCTTATTGTGGGGTGCCGTGGCGTAGTGGTTAGTGTGTGTGCTTACTACGCCGGAGGTCTGGGTTCGAATCCTGCCATCGTCACCTGAAAAAAAAAACTTGTTCTTTTTCACGGTCCCCACCTCCGCGAGGGTCTGACAAGCCCTCCGAGAGTATCATTTGTCTTGAAAAACTTCTCAAAGTGCCGTTCGGATTCGGCAAAAAATTGTAGGTCCCCTTGTATGTAAAAAAACTAACACACCAGCATACATTGTTGAGAAGTTGGCCCTGGTTCACCTCGAGCTGTTGCGCCACTCTATTTATTTATTTTATTTATAGTACCTTACTGTGACAGAAGAATCAGTCTTCTTAACATCGCATCTCTCCTGTGCCGTGTTAACGCCTGAAGTCGTTTGTCACCAATCTGATCAGCACATATCAATCAGTGTGGCTTTAGGCCAAGAAAGTCCACCATCGATCAAATATTCACCCTGCGGCAGATTATGCCAGAAAACCAAGCAATTCCAAATCGATACCCACCACCTTTTCATCCATTTAAGGCCGCGTGTAGCAGAATCTATAGAGGCAAACAATGTCTAGTTACATCCCTGCTAAATTCGTCAGTCTGTGCAGGTTGACGATGGAAAACTGACGCTAAGGTCGGTAAAGATTTCACCGACCCCTTTGTCGTTGTCAAAACTTTGTGCTGTCATGTCTCCGCGTGCTGTCAACTCACGCGCCAACATCAGAGGCACAATCTTTCAACTACTTGCATACGAAGACGACATCGACATAATTGGAAGAACAAAGCGTGTTGTCAGTGAAGCCTTCGTGAGTATTGGGATGGAAGCGACTGTCAACGAGGGCAAAACCAAGTTTATGCTTTGCCGAGTATTCCAATATGTTAACCATTCTTCAGTAAAAACTTTAAAATTGTCGTCGAAAGAGGCGATCAACTCAATGGTTCCATGGGAGACCTGTGGCCGGTGTACATAATATTTCGTTTATCAAAATATGTTTCATTCTGAGCAGATCGAAGGAATACGTTTAGCCTGCTCCATCTTTGCGCCACGATTTAAGGTCAATTTCTTTATAAATTTTGAATCTTCAAATTTTTCGTCAACCACGTCTATGTAGGTTCAACCTGTTCAACAAGTTACAGAAAAACGTTATTCCCTCGTGACCAGATACCCACATCGCACCAATTAAAGCTTAAACTTGTAACGTCGAGCGAATCTAACCACAATCAACTATGACTGCGGCGAGTCCTATGGTTGAGGAACAGCAAACAGACAACGCACAATTCCCCAATTGAATTGAGAGAGAAGAAAACATGCAAGCTGCCCACGGAATACATCCACGAACGAACCCATACACCCATTAGCCTCCGCAACGCAATTTTGCAATTGCAACAGCTATGGCATGTCCTGGCGTGATAAAAGACCTGAGAGCTATTTAATCCTTGCAGTGTGTACAGTACACCCCACACACGCACATACCCTAGTCCACTTTCCAAAGTGGATATGCTAATATCGTCCTTGGGTATATGCTAGGTTTTGAGCGTAAAGGACGCATGCTTTTTTGTCTTTTACCCTCGCCTGGCTTTAACCTCCACTGGGGGTTAGCCCCGCGCCATTCGCATATATCTCTCGTCAGAAAAGCAGGAATCGCGCACTTTCTTTTTTCCTAGCTACCGCAGTCCCGGACAGTATAGCTGGAGATGCAGGAAAGTCGTTGTCGGGACAGAAGGGAAAAAAATCGCCCTGGCATAAAAATACCATTTCTCACATGGACGTTTCCTGTGGTCCTTGCTGCAGAGCTTTGTGCACTCTCTCAGCGCCAAGAGTAGTACAACAGTTTGCTATTTGCTTTGAGTGCAGTCATTTTTTTCCCGCCGACACGAGGTCCTACATAGCTATACAGAGTGTTCAGCTTCTGGATATGATAGGGGTAAGCCGTTCCAAGCCGCTAAGGTGGCTCGTTTATAACACTGTAACAACACCGCACACTTTAAGGAGAACGCCATAGTTATACCGTAAGTCCGAAGGAGCTAGAGTAGAAGACCACCAACACCACCACCAGATCAGGCTAGAGATGAAAAATAATTATTACATTCAACATGTGCAACATTCGTAGCACTTTCTCATCCGTTTGTCGTCCTTCCATACCTTTGAACAAATGAATCTTGTTCACTTTCTAATCGAATAATTCTGATTCGCTTTTGTGTTTTCTTTTTGGTGGGTATTTAACTCTGTTCTTCTGGGCAAGGATTTTAACTTTGAAAGGAAAACATATGGATGGAAATCGAAGCAATCGATAGTTGGGAAAATTTTCATTCGAAGCAAGACAGCTTAATGAACTTTTGTCTAAGCCATAAAGTCAGCAAAGGTATTTTAAACTTGGAATTGGTACAGTTCGTTTTAGAACCTGAATTTAAAGAGATGCATCGATAAAGACTTTGAAGCGAATACTCGAGTTTGTGTGCAATATTTACTGGAAAGTGCTTACCAAGGTTTTTTTTGTGGCTGGAACTTTTGTGGCGATTTGGGCGATCTTTTGTGGCGATCTACTCCCCTCAGTTTTTTTTTTGGGTGACTAAACAGTTTATAAAATGACATGCTTTCAGCAGTGTTAAAAATTTCAAAGCTTTGCACGTCTTCTTGCCTTCAAACACTTTGGTGCAGTCGGAAAAAAGTTTTCCACGACTTAACAATTGATCAAAAAATCCTATAATTTGGAGTTCATGTTTAATTGTATCAAGATTTTGGCGCAGTCGGTAGTTTTCTTTCTATCATGAATACAATGTCAGGTGGCTCTCTCATCCAACTCAGCCAAAAAAAGCGGAAATCTCTCTGACAACTTCCCGATTTGGCCCGTTCTTGCCCTCAGACGTGTTGGCGCAGTCGGTTAAAAACTTTCCACGATTAATCAAATGCATGAGCAAGCTCTGTATAATTTTATCGATATTTGGACAACTTGTCTGTAGACCTAACAATTTGGAATCAATATTTACTTACGCCCAAATGTTGACGCAGTTGGTAAAAAGTGTATGTTTGAAAAAATCTTTGAAACCAATATCTGTCCCAGCTCAGCCAAACAAAAGTAGTATAACAGTAGAGGAGACCTTTTACTACTTCTCGATAGGGCGTCTTCCTGCGCCCAAAGATTTTAGCGCAGCAAAGAATTTTTCACGACCTTTCAATGGCACAAATAAGCTCGGAATAAGTTTATCGACGCTTGAATAATTGATCCTCAAAACTTATAATTTGGAACCAATATTTACTAACCTCTGATTCTGAAATATTTCAGTCCCCACTCAGTAATAATATCATATTACTAGTAACGGCGACCTATCGGAATATTTTCCTATGTAATTTAGCGTCTTTTTGCCCTTAAACATTTTGGCGCAGTCGGGAAGAAACTTCTCAAACGCACGAAAAAGCTCGGAATAATTTTATCGCGTAGAATTTATCCATAAATCTTACAATTTTGAATTAATATTAAAAAGCGACAAGATTTTTTGGTGCAGTCGTTAAAAATAATTTTGGCATCTTCCAAACCAATGTAAGACCACCTTTCCCACTTAGCCCGTTCCAAATAATATCACTGTGTTGAAAAGGGCTATCTAACAACGTTCCGATTGGGTACCTTCTTGTCCTCGAACATTTTGGCGCAGTCGAGTAATAACTAACTTCCCATGGCTACTCAAATGCGCAAACAAGCTGTGAAGGATTTTATCGAGATTTAAATAATTTATCCACAAACCTGTGCAAAAGCGGAAATCCAGCAGCTGGATCTTCCCGCTAAGGCGCCTTCTTGCTCTCAAATATTTTGGCGCAGTCGGGAATGATATTTTCACACCTACTCAAATGAATGAACAATTGATCCACACCCCTTATAATTTGAAACCAATATTCGGTTTTGTCAATATCTTAGCGCAATCCGTAAAAACCTTTGTTGGCACCAATTTTCGAAACTAATGGTAGGTGGTTGTCCCCCTTTATGCAAGTCCATTGTGATGCCTGGAAAGCGGAACACCAGCAGCGAAATATATCTCACTTCTTCCCGATTGAGTCATTTCTTACCCTCAAACATTTTGGCGCAGTCGAGTAAGTACTTTTCAAAACTATACTCAAATACACAAACAGTTTCTGAGTAATTGTATCGAAGTAATAATCGGAATAATTATTTCTGAGTAATTATTCGGATTCATTTTTACTTACGTTAAGATTTTGGCGCAGACGGCATAAATTTTTGTTCCCAAAAATCTTCGATGAAGGTGATGCCAAAATCTTCGTGACAAAGCTGACTATCCCCGCTCAGCCAGGTCCATTGTGTGGAAGATGTGGCAAAAAGGTATACCAGCAGGGTAAACCTTTCTGATTACTTTTCGAGAAGGTGCCTTCTTGCCCTTAAACATTCTGGCGTAGTCGGGCAAGAACTTTTCACGACTGCTCGCTCAAGTTCAAAACCAGTTCTGAATGATATTTTTGATTGCGGGAAATTCATCCAAAAAACCTGATAATTTCGAATCATTATTTATTTGTGTCAAGAATCCTTCGTCGTCCTTGCAACTCTTGTAGCAATTTTCAAACACTCTGATTATAGACAAGTTGTAGGAGTTTTTATAAAGGGCACCTGTGGTCCAAACGCAAGAAAACATGTCAAACTAAATGCAGTTTACTTCCAAGTGGCCACCAAGTTCGCATGGGGATAATGTGTCGAGCTCCGATGTTTGGCTGTCAGGGGACTCGATTTGATTTTCAAATAAGAATGTGGAATGTTCAATTTCACCAACAGGAGTCAAGGGAAACTATAGGCAGCTTCACGTACTCATCCTCGTTACGATAGGAAGTGAACCGTGAGACTGAAAACCATCTGCGTGCTATTTTATCTGAACATTACTTTTTGGTAATATTTCAGCCTACCACACATTTTTTAAACTCTTTTAAAATCTAGGACCAAAGAGATATCATCAGAAATTAAATCGTTTAACTTTTCGACTTATCGAAATATAAATTGCACTGAACCGGGCGGCCCATCACACAAATCCAGTGTTTATTTCGTGCCTGTTTGCAACATTTACCCCCGATAAGCTGCACGGCCCGAATAAAAACTTAAATGCCTGCGCGCTCACCTGAAAAGCATTACCTCCAGTTCATTACCTTGTGAAAAAGTAAGCATCACAGTCAGCTGCTTAACTGTCAAAACAATACGACACAACTATAAAGTAACTTACCTACCTACGGTTCTTTTTAACACCCCAATCTCCCCCGCCCGTCGACCACCGCTGCTCTGCACACACACGTATACAATTACATAATTCACAATGAAAGGAAATTTATGCGGATGCAAATTTAAAATCATAAAATGGGAAAATTTATATCACGTGTGCATCATCAACCACTCATTCTCATTCCCTTCGTCCGTCAGGAGTCAGGAGGACATTTCCATATCCTCCCACCCCCTGAGAGTACACGCAAAATTATGCGGAAAAGAGAGAACGAATTTAACAGAGAAAAATAATATTTTTTTCTCGTCCTTTGTCTCAGGATGTCCCCTTTAAAGAAGTCACCCTGCAGTGAGCACCGAGCACTGGACCTTTTTTGTTGTTGTTGTTGTGTAGCGAGGTATGTGCCATCTCCATGTCTGAGGCAATAACAGCACGATGCCAAGAAATCACATTTGCATTGTAAAACATCAACTTAACTGTCATACCAAACAATTTCCGGAAGTGGTTTACCTTAACTGATGGTATGTACAGCTTACAGCGCACAGAGGGCTGCTGCCTGAGACAACCTTGAACCGGCTTAAATCGCTTAAAAGCCATTAAGGCAGCGCAAAGAGGACTCAGGCAAGGAAACGAAACGAAAAGCAAAAAAAAAACTTTACAAGAGCTAATAGTCATCATGATTTTTTTCTCGGGATGGAATTACATTAAAGCGTATCAACGTCATCCATAAAAGAGATGACAATCGCAACAACAAGGGTTGAACGAAGAAACAAAGCAAAGTCACTTTCTCCCGCCCGGCTGACATAGTTTAGAGGGGGGTTCGATGCTGCTAAATGTCAATGTGCCGCTCCACATCGCTGATTTGTTTATAGGAAATAAAGGAAATGATCCTTAAATTACGGCTTTGTTTACCCGGGCGCAAAAGGAGCTCCTTGCTTCTGCCTTTTGCTGGGCCATTCTTGGGGTTGCTTCTGGGTGGGTAACAACCAACGTGGTGCAGACAAATAGCAGACGTTTTCGCAGATTCTGGTTGTTCGAACCTCCCCGCCTCCTGTGACTTCTTAAAGTTGGTAATAGTTTTAAATAGGATGGCAACGGGGAAATTCAATAAACTGCGAAAGTGCGGGTAAGCGCGTGGCTGCGGGTTTGCGATAGAGCCTTCCGGTCGCCATTTACCGGTGGCTGAACATTGGCGGTGTCAAACGCTGACAGCGGAAATGGCTTCGGTGTTGATTAAGTGGGAAATCTCTGGTAAATTTCTGCGGTCTATGGTCTATTGTGGGGTTTAGGATGGGCTATACCACTGAATGTGTTGCATTGAAGCGCGGCGGAATTAAAGGATTTACAGGAGTGATTTTACTGTCGCTCGATGAAAACTGTGCGGAAACTAGGTTGTCGTTATAGCTGACAGTGACGCATTGACAACGGAATCAATGCTGAATTGGCCTCTACAGAAAGTGAAAGTTTGATGGTGACTCAAAAATTCGATGGTGCGTCGTAGTCCATATTGAAGGACCCATTAGGCGATTCTTGTAAAGTGAACAACCCCTGCGGTATTTATTATGATTTTTTGAGCTGATCATATAGAAACTGTCGGAAAGCTTGTTTTTAAATAGTTTTTTATCTCATTCGACAACAATATATTGGACCAAATAGTTGCATGGGACTAAATCTTACACAAAAATCTGAGTTTGAAAGTATCCTGACCGTTTAAGAGAGGAGAAGAATCCTAGTACCCGGAGGATTACCCCTTGGATTTTGAGGTTCTATGCTGAAACACTTCGTAGGCATCAAAAAATATGTTTCTAACAGTTTAGGTTGAACATTTTATCTTACCAAAACTTTACCTAGAGCCCTGGTGTATAAAATAGTAACACTCACTAACGTGCCCAAGGTATTTGACAATTTCTCGAATGTATGCATCCGGTATAATGAAAAGTAGGTAAAAGGTAGGTACCCTTTTTTCAAAAAACGCAAAGCTAACGAGGGGTCCTTTATGGCTTGGTTTGTGTTAAAACGACCAAAATAATACGAATTTTGTTTAATTAATACTCGCACTCTAATGGCCCGTTTTTTAGCAGAGCTTAGACATGTTAATCCAGGAAAAAAACGAGTCTGGAGTAAACCCAGCAACCAGTGCACATCTAACTCCTTCGAAAAAGTTTTTAAAATGTTCGACTCTCGAAATAACTCTCCCAACTGTCACATCTCATATAGAAAATTCGCGCTAAAAACTTCGAGATGCTCTGAAGAGTTTGATCTTGGGTCGACACACTAAGTTTGGTGTGTTAAGCCTAGACCAAGCTCGGATGGAAATCGACTGGAAAACTCTTTGCGGCAATTAATCTCAGTTTAACTCCGAATATTTTGTAGGTACTGACGAACTGAACTGAACCGAAATTGTTTAAAGTAAACTTTCTGTAAAGAGGCGAAGCGTAAGATCTTGGCAACATCCAGGACAGAAGGTTCAGTTCTTTTCGCACTCAAAAAAGACTACAAAAAAAACTGATGTCCTGCCTTGGGTCTTTGAGCGTACAATTAGAGAATAAGAGAACTCAAACGGATATTTATCGGAATTGGAACCAGTTTCAGTTGGGATGCTTTAACGATTTTCACTTATATTCTCTACTAGAATTGGATTAAATTGTAATGTGGCGACAAGAAATAAAACGACATGCAGGAATCGCTGAATGTACCCATCGATTCACTTTACGAACACACCCAACTGTAATTCCAGTCAGCTGACAGCAAAATTTTTTTTTTTCCGTCGGTAGGAAAAACCTTCATAGGCACTACGAGGCCGCGCGTACTCATAGTAGTGTGAGATTCTTACTCACTAAAAAACCTCCCATTTTCCGTCAGACTACGACTAAGTTTCCTTAACAAGTAGTTCAAGCTTCTGTACTAATCGTGTGTGGCACGCTGCCTTCCAACGAAGGCACCTACAATACCGTCAATTTATGCGGTTTCAACTTATGTTGCTAGATCTAACGGTCTCATTCGTTGTAGTCGGCGCGTAAGATTTATCTGATCCAAAGTTCGGATAATTTCATTGTTGCAGTGTCCGCGAAGACGAGTACTAAGTTTGCGAGCAAAGTTTGTTACCTCGTCAGACACGGTTGCGATTCCTAGATCTCGGTGTAGATCGCTATTAGTTATGTACCATGGAGCATTAACGATTGCTCTGAGTGTCTTATTTTAGTACAACCCCAGAGTTGTATACCGTACGTCCAAGATGGTTTTAGCACTTGCTGATATAACGGGTGATTTTTTAGCTGGTTTGGTTTTGGCAACACTGGTTTTGACAGCTTACGTGTGTTTAGTACCTTGTGTCACTGTCAAACAGCTTCAGTTTGGTTTGCAATTTAACCATGGATCGTCTTACAAATGAACAACGCTTGCAAATTATTGAATTTTACTATCGAAATTCGTGCTCGGTTCGAAATGTTCATCGCGCGCTGCTTCCATTGAGTTTGGTGAACAGTTAATTTCACGTTTCGGGCCGGTCAATTGGCCGCCTAGATCGTGCGATTTGACACCATTAGATTATTTTTTGTGGGGGTATGTCAAGGCTAATGTCTATAGGCACAAGCCCGCTTCGATTGACGCACTGGAAGCCAACATCCATGCATTCATTTGTGAGATACCGGCCGATATGTGTGAAAGAGTATGCCAAAATTGGACTCAGCGGATGGGCTACCTGAGACGCAGCCGCGGTCAACATTTGCATGAAATTATCTTTAAACATTAAATTGCAAGGTTCAAACTATCGATTCAAATAAATATTTCATTAATTTTTTCGAATTTTTTGTGTTTTTTTTTTTTTTTTAATTTCTCAACCTCTTAAAAAATTACCCAGTTACAAAAGCAGTTTGTTATATTTGAATGTTACTTTCTCTCGTACAATAATAGGGTTTGGTTCAATTGGCAATATAAAAATTTTCAGTTTTCTTGTACGCAAGGTATTCTAGCTTTTGGTTAAGCCTGGAACATGCAAAGGTTAAGTTATGAACCCAGCTCAGTAACTTAAAATTGGAAAATTTGCACATTCATGCTTCTGGGGGGCATAAGGGGGACGATATGCTTAATTTCGAAAATCTTCCGATAAGCCAATACATTTCTCTTAACCTGATTTCGATCTTCGATCTCGATAAGAAGACCACGCCACGTTTCGTACTTGCTTTGAAGAGGACTCTGCCTCTTGTTGAATTGCGGCGTGAGCCCCAAAAAGTTTTTTTCGCGTTAAAGTCCCCGCTGATAATAGAGTTTGACCCAAGTGAGTTAAAGAGCGGAGCAAGATCGTCATCTGGCAGCCGATACTGCGGAATAAAATATCTCATCCCGATGTTGTAATCTATGTGACTTAATTTTACTGAGACTGAGGTTATTTGCCTAGAGTCAAGTTCTATTTCCTCGTTTTTGGATTGCTTAATGCAGTTTTTAATGTAGAAAGAAGATCCGCCTCTTGAATTTTCTGAAGGATGATGCGCGTGATAGTCGATGTAATCTTTTATTTTGGGCGCTGAACCTTTTTTAAAGTGGGTTTCCGGAATCAGGCATATGCCTATATTATTCTTCCATTCCGTGTAATTATTATCGACTGACTTTCCCATATTCATGATTTTTTGTTATATGTTTTTCGAGGTTTAAACTCGAGCTCGCTCAATTTGTTGAATATAACTTGATCAAGTTTTGTCTGTTGCTCAAGCTTTTCTAGAATCATGCCTAGACTTTAAGAGACCGAATCTGATGCGGCCGATTGTGGCTTACTTACACGTGGCACGACTTGAGCGTACCGTCTTGGACCAAAAAGTATATGGATTTTCCCTTTGGACTCCGAATGGGAACTTGGACCATCGACGTTTTCTTGCGCATTTTGAATTTTGCCTTTAATCAAACCCGTACCCTTATCGACTTAGGGGTTTTTGGCTTATCTATTTTAGGATGTTAGGTTTGGGCCCTAGCCTGTTGCCTTTCCGCTTGAGCTCGATTTTTACCTTGATGATTGATTGATGGATTGATTTAATTTTGTAGATTTCGTTAATATTCTCAGTTCTATCTGGAGAAAGCATAAAAATTTGCAAACCGCGTCGGATAACGGGGGAATCTTTGCCTTCGTCCGTACGTTGCTTCTCTTTCTTTATTATGTTCACGACGTCAAGAATTTTAAAGCCTTGGGCTTGAACGTCTTGTATTATTCCGTCCTTGGTACAGGATGGGTGTAGTCCCTTTGCGATAACCCGCAGCGGCTTTTCGAGGTGATTTTCATAAGTAATCCATTGGATTTTCTCTGAATTCAAATTTTGTGACAGTGACCGATAGGCTAAGAGTCATCGACGTTAACTTTCCATACGTTGTTCCGAAGTGATTTTAAGTTATATTTCGTCCCAAGAGTCTTTTTAAGGATGTTACGTAACTTTCCATAGTCCGCGATCCCAACGACATTTATTGCAGGTGGTCGGCGGTTTTTTTCTTGGGGTATTCCTGTCGCTTTGTTTGATACGACTGGTGTTTCTTCTTTTTGCTGTACGGTTTCTACTTCGGGTGAAGAACCGGCCTTTCGTTTCTTGGTAAGCCTTTTCCTAAAGACCGGATTCGTTTCGCGTGCAAGTTCTTCCTCGTCCGTCTGGTATTCACATTGACGTTTCGGCGTTTCCTCGCATACTTTAGTACCACGGGGGTTCCTTAAGGCTTCATTACGAATCTTAACGAATTATCGAATTACGAATCGTAACGAATCTACTTCGCTTTTAAGCTCATGTTAGAGACGTTCCATTTCATTAAGCTTAGCACGGAGTTCGTTGTTTTCCGCTTCAAAGCATTTCATTTTCGCTGAGTCCTGATTAACCGGCGGACTTCCTTTCCCGGAGACCTTCGATCCAGCTGGTGGAGATCGAGGCACCCTTGATTTTTTCAAAAAGGGATTTATAAGCAATAAATGGCTCTCCCCAGAATCCGTAGAGCCTACCTCCGAAGAGGATGGATTTGCCAGTGAAACTGGATTGCCACCTGGGGTAATAAAATCTTTTGTTTTGTCCATTGCATAGTTTGTATGCGCTACGCGCTCGGCATACGGAGGGTGGATTTTAGTCGCCTCTTACGACAGGCATGCCTTACCTCGGGTATATTCTAACTCCTACCCGAAGGGGAGGGAAATATGTAAAATTATTAAATATTAGTTGTCTTACTCATTTCAAGCTAATCTTTATAGAACCTATATTATATCAAGTCTTAAGCATATTTGTAAAAAACAGAAAGTAAACAATTAATTTGTTAATAAATAAAACAGATTAATTTTAATATCAAACGAAGTTGGTCCTTACTGAATAACCGGCGTTAGGTCTTATTCTTATCGCCCAAAACCACAATGCCCAAATTTTAAAAAGTCATACTGCCCAAAAAGCGACACATTGCCCAAATCTCAAGGTCTAAAGTGTCACAATGCATAAATGAAATGCCCAAATTGACGATTTTTTTACAATTACAATGTTAAGAACTGTTTTGGGCGTCATGACAATTTTAAATTTGGGCGTTGTGACTATGGGTGATAAGACCTAACACTCGGGCGCGTATGGTCTTATCGCCCAAAGCCATAACACCCAAATTTAAAGATGTCAAAACGAAAAAAAAAATTACATTTTTTTTAAGATTCCGCAATTTTTAAGCTTATCCCCGTTTCCGTTGGGTGGTTCTTAAAAAATAGACACCGGGTGTCTCTTCGACTCATAAGCCGAGCGACCTTCGACCTCACATGAAGGTGCTCAGTGTATGTCTAATTTTTGTATTTATTTTTAATTCTGCAGTTTTTAAGTTAATTTCCGAAAACAAAATGATACCTTATTATTTTGGCCTTATCGCCAAAAACCATAATGTCCAAATTTAAAAATGCCATAGCGCTAAAAAAGCGACATACCGCCCAAATCTCAAGGTGTAAAGCGTCACAAAGCCCAAATGAAATGTCGTATGGCCCAAATTAAATATTTTCTCAAAACAACAAATTGTTAAGAAATTTTTTGGGCGTTGTGACATTTTAAAACTTGAGCGTTGTGGTTTTGGGCGATAAGGCCGTATCTACGCCGAATAACCTTCTCCCACCTGTGTTATTTAGCCACTGTGGGTTGCTAGTCCAATCTTCTCTTTTCGGCATTCTAATTTATTGACACAGTAAGTAAGCTCTGCACTGAAAAACTACTCACTACTGTTTCGTGATTAACAGATCTCGGTTGAAACTAGGGTTTTGGTTATAAGCTCTTGGTTTAGGGTATATTCTGCACAGAAAAGCTGGCCCTTCGTAGCAAAACAAACTCTGCGGTTTACAATGAAGAGCAACTTTCGAAATAATTTACAATGATGATGGGTGTTGGGCAAGGTATAATCTTTAGTGCACCTGCCCGGACATGGATAGCTAAACCAACGATTTGTAGAACGTTTTGCAGATGTTACACGTTACCTCAAGCATAAGGACAAACCGTTTCTGTTTGCTTGTAGGATAACTAGATACATTGAGTTCTGGGGATGCAATCACACTATTCATTTTTCCAATCATTGATATTGTGCTTTTAAAGTCGCAGTTCATACGAAAAGTTTCCATTTTAACCTCCTTGAAGTTAGACTTTTTCTTGAAACCAATGGTAAAACAATGACCAGTTATATAAATTATTAGGTACTTATAAACCGTGTTAAAAGAGTGTTGGAGATAAAACTTGGCCCTGCCGTACGCCATTATAAACATGGTGGATATAAGATTTGCCGCCGTCCAGACCCACTTGGATAAATCGGTCAGAAAGAGGGGTTTTTTATCTTTTGAATAAGTAAGTGAGAAATTATACAGCGATATGGCATGAAAAATGTTATTAATCAAATTTCTCAAACTTTGATCTGATACGATCCTTAAGTTATCTTGGAGGCAGCTATTAAGATTCTTTTAAAACCGTACACAACCGTCGACAAACCTGCGACGTATGTTTAAACTCTCACAGTAAAATGGAAAACTCCTAACACATAAACGACATTAAAATTGAAGGAATGATCGTTTTTAGTTTCAAAAACCTAAGAATCTACCGTTTGTCTTTTGAGTTCGCGTAGTAAGATAGTTACAGAACGTATAAGCATCATCACGTGTCTTATGTCTTAACAATTTGAATGAGCGTTCTTTAAAGATTTCTAAACCAAATCCGGAAATCCCTAGTGCATCCTTGTCTCGTGGCACTGGCTGGTAATGTAACACGGAACGCCTGCCCCGGATGAATCCTCAAAAAAATTGCAGCAAATGGTTTTTTTTTTTCGAAGATCCCTCTTGCAGACCATCTGCTTGCGGATAGCATCAAACAAGGATAAGGAAATCAAATAAAACTCAAACTACCTTTTGTGCTCACTCCCGCCTACTCATCGCACTGTTTTTATTTTATTCACCCCCCTGAACTGACTGCTCACGTCACTGTGCTCTGTCTAATCAAATTGTTGTGGTATTCTGGGTGTTAAATTACCCCTCATCAAAGCAATCACATCGTACACACTTCCCAAAATGTAACAAGGACAAAAAAAAACCCTCGAAAAATAACACAAAACGATTGTTTAAGGGTGCCACACACATATCCAGACAGGAACGAGGGGGCAGCAACAACCATAGTCGGGGGAGAAAAAAAAATGGAACAAATGGTTACATTGGGTGTCGGATGTCGGGATGTCAGGGACTAACAAAACAACCAACAAAAAACAGTGGAGAATGAAAAATCGGGAAGCAATGAGCAAAGGAAATCCACGCTTACACAGGGTACCCGCAGCCAATCTTCTCACAGAGTTCACATACCGCCAGGATAACCATCGATTTTTTATTAGGATTCCGTTTTTTTTTTCAAAAAACCTAGCTCCATAGGCCCTAGCCTCAAAGCTAAAAAAAAATCTCAAAACAACAGCCCCAGCTCTAATGAAATGATAAATGAGGAATCCTTGTTAACGTTCCTTAAGTTCCGAACCCCAGCCTCGCGCGCACATCAGCAGGATAGACAAACATTCCGCATTCCTTTAGTTCTTACATTTCAATGTGAGTGCGGAGGGATGAGGCTGAGCGTGATGATGATGATTCCGGTTTCGGTAAAGTAAAGGTATTTATCGGATTTTCCGGAAACAGAGATGTGTCTCTCATTTTCGGGTAAGTAACGAATTACCAATTACCGTCAAAGACGGATGGGCTGATGCATGGAGCAGGAAGGCAGATCTCGGCGCGAGGGCGCTTAAATAAACAGCACTTGAAACCCGCCACACTGAATGAGGCTGTTTGATTGACAATTTATTTCTTGACACTTTTTTGTTCGCCTTTTCACTTCGGTGCGGATACAGTTTCGCTGCAGTCACAGTCAGTGATATAATCATGTCACACACGCACACATGAGTTGGAGGCAGTGGGTGTGTTAAGTGTTGTAATGATTAATTAGGATTAATAAATGTTTTGGGGAGAACATATGGAGCGTAAAGTGTTAAGTGAAATGAATGTTGCACTAAATGAGATACTAATGAGTTTGAGTGGTGACAAGGATTGTTTTGTTTCTTTATTGCTGTTTGAGGATGGAGCCATGAAGTGACTTATTGTTGTGCGTTGAATGGAGTGCGTCTTCTGTGCTGGTAAATGTCTAACCTTGGAGAACAGTTGGATTTTTATTCCTGACAAAGAAGTTTTGGACACAATTTGACTTGAGTGAAAGTCAAGAACCGGCTTGGTTTTTGATTGCAAAAATTTCAGTATTGTTTATGTCATTCCCAAGCAAACGCTCTAATTGAATGTTTTTAAACTATTGGGGTGGATAAAACGAAAAATTTTAACTAGGTCTAAGTTTAAGTCGCTTTCTTCTCGACCTAATGGGAACTTCAAATTTAGCTGTAAAAATAAATAAAAAATTACGTTTGGGTTTCAAGTGACTATTTTAGGTCGTAGGTACAATATTACTGATTTTAAATGAAGTTACCATCTGTCATTAATATCAGATGGCAAATCGGTAGGTATGTTATTGGATGAAAACCAATATTCGCGCCATTTGTTGGTTAAACCTTTGTCTAGCTTTAAATAGGGTGATTCAATAAAATGAGAGTGGCACCGCACCACTGTGCATACATGGTGGGTGCGACCAACATTGTTTAAAAAGAAACTTCTACAAGAAAAAAAAGGAAACATGCGGCTCCTGGATGCATGGATTTTAACTCATTTCGCCTTCTTAAGGTGAGTTAAGCTGTGCGTTGTGGCCCCACGTACAGTCTCTTTCTTCTTTTGAAAAACAGGTATGGTTATATATATACTCAGAAGATGTGACATGTTTTTTAAGACTTGTCGCAGCTGCGAAAGAAGTAGCTTATTCTATTGTCTTATTTTACAGCTTAAAGAAGTCATGAGCTCCTAAATTCCAATTATTTCAAATGTATGAAACTGGTACCTGGTTCCAAGTGCGACGACGATAATGGACCATACAAACCACAACTTTCGTCCAGTCCAAGCTGATGGCTGTTTTACAAAAAGCGCGAAAGAATGAGCTATGAGCGAGAGTCTCGGGAAAGTTGTCAATGAATTTCAATCAATGGCAACGTATGGAGTGATTCACAATTCCAGTATTATCGCTCTCGCACGTCGCTGCGTCCTTTTTAAAAATTTGAAAAGCCCCGATGATTATTCTGTCATTCGCTATTTCACGACAAGCGTATCGGCGTCAAAGCAGACCGGCAACGTCAACGTGTAGCTATTATTTGTTTGTAAACACCCAGCGCACTAAAGTCACGGACCCTCTTTCCGACCAATTCGATCGGCGTGCTCGGAAATGTAAGCTTTTTAAGGCGGAAGCTTGCGTAAGTAGAGTATACGAATTCTTAGCGCCGTTTTATCGACCAAACCCTACCTATGAAGCGCTCTTATTGAAGCGCTGTGTCTTGCGATAATCGATCTTATGCGGCCCTTACACCACGCAATATTATTGCGCAATACTAGGTATTGACCGTGTAAGGGCTTTATTGCGCAATAAATTGCGGCCAAAAATTCGGACACAATATTTTTGGTCAATATTTTGCGCAATAATATTGCGTGGTGTAAGGCCCGCATAACTAAAGTATCATACAGCAGGCAGCTCCCTTGCTATTTCTTTCTTTTAGTTTTTTCTTTTCCCCCAAGTTCTTACACACACCTAAGCATAACTAGCCAGGCTTTGCTGAAAAAAAGATTCTAAGCTTCTCCTCCTCCCATCAAGGAAAAAACATTAAAAAAAAAAAAGTTCCTACTTTTTATTCTACAAATACATTGATGATCGCATCTGTTCTGTATCACCTCACCCTTTTGTAGCGCCCCCGTCTACATCGTCTGCGTGACTTGGTGATACATGATTCTTCCAAGAGATGGCAATACTTGTACCATTTTGCCAATTATTTTGCAAAAAAGACTTAAAGAAAATATTATTTTTGGCAAATTTATTTCTTCTGCTGCAAATTTAATGCGTCCCCGCCCAATTCGACAAGCATTTCAAACTCTAAAACAACTCAATTCAAATCGGAAGTACCAGGGTAACATGCGCCAGCAGCAAGCAGCCTACTGCTAATTTAATTTTCACCGCCAATACATACAAGCGAAAATGTGAAATGTGAAATGTGAACGTAAACTTTCCGATCATGCCTTCTCTTTCAGGTGTTTCTTCTATTCAATATGTTGCTTTCTTTCACATATTGTCACATGCGGGTCTATGTTTTTCGACTCCGCCCAGTTAGTAGCGGGAGTTTTTGGATAGGAAATAGAAAGAACAAAATAAACTACAGGGTGCTATGAAATTTTCTGGAGCAGAATTTTTTTTAATATTCGAAAAATTTATAGTGTTCGATAGTATATAAAAAAATATTGATGATCATTACCATTACTCACTGACTGCAGAACTATAGATAAATCGATATAATATTTCACTCTTTAATTCTTATTTCGTTAGAGTCACGTGGACATGCCGTAAAAGTAGAAATTAATGCTAAAAAAACTAGCTTTTTCCTAAAAATTCCCCTGAGAGTAAGAAAGAAGCTCAGTATTTTGTCATACATGGTTTTTTGCTTAGCCCATTTTATGTCTAGGTACCTATGTTTTACAGAAGTATTGAATTTAAACCAAAAAAATAAATAAGTTATTACATATTAGTTATATACAAGTATTACGTCTCAAATTTATAGACAAGTCTATATCTGAATATTCTCAAATTTAGGACAAGTAGGCGAAATTTTTAGGTCCAATTCGTAGGGAGATACCACAATAATTGACTTCCTTACGTCTAAGTGGGCTCTATCAGTGCCGGCTTAAGCTAGCGCGGGGCCTGTAGCAAATTCTATTAAAGGACCCTTGGATTGGTTAGTGGTATATAGTAAAAGTATATAGTATATAGTAAAATCTATTAGATAAAAAACAAATTTTTTTGCATTTAGTTTGAGCAACGGCCATGCCCACTATTGGCTTCAATGTGAGAGAACCTCTATTACACATTTTTTTTCAAAATGCCTTTTGGTCAAGCTAGACAAGTCATAGGAACTTAAATTTTGGTACTAAGCAATATTGGCCCAAGACCTTTGGCCCCAAGACAAGGCGAAAATTGAACCGCCCACGATATCGACCATGCCCACTTTTAACATGTTAGATCTTTAAAAACCCGATTTCTCGGAAAGCTAATTCCAAATCGAAAAAAAATTATATAACAACAAGTGGGAAAGTGCACTTCCCACTTGTTGTTATATAATTCCCAAGTTATATCTTCCCAAGTGAAAGAGGGGGGGAGGAGTGTTCCCACTAAGGCACTTCTCCTTGCATCCGGACGGCAGCGGAGGAATTCCCCAGATGGAATCAACGGTGGCGTCCATAGTTTCAGTCAGGCCGAACTACTTAGTGAACACCTTATATGGGCTACTACGACGTATTCGGAGCTCAGGCCTATAAGGAGCGGGCTATCCGGCTCTCCGTCCTTAGAGCTAAGCAAAGGATCTGGTCCTCCAGGTTGGGGGTCGTGCCGTCGGGGTGACTTCCCGGCCACGTAAAGAAACACCAGTCACGAAGCGGAAACAAGCCTCGGATTCGGACGGATTTACTGTTAACGACCAATGCAAACGAGAAAAGGACAACGAGCTCCGGATCTGCACGTGGAATGTTAGGTCCCTTAACAGACCACGTGCAGCCGAGCAACTAGCGGAGGCCCTTAACGACTGCAAGGCAGACATTACTGCCATCCAAGAAATGCGGTGGGACGGGCCGGGCAAAAGAAGGATGAAAAACTGCGACATCTACTACGGCGACTGCTACCGGCATCAAAGACAGCGCCTATTTGGATGTGGTTTCGTTGTTGGAGGCAGACTTAGGCAAAAAGTCTTGAGCTTCAACCCTGTAAGCGAGCGCCTCGCGACGATCCGCATCAAGGCTAAATTCGCCAACATTAGCCTGATATGCGCACATGCCCCCACAGAGGAGAAAGATGACGAGACCAAAGATATGTTCTACGAGCTCCTGGACAAAACTTATGAGCAGTGCCCTAGCTACGACATTAAAATTGTCCTAGGCGATTTTAATGCCAAGCTAGGAAGGGAGGGCATCTTTGGTCGTACTGTCGGAAAGTATAGCCTGCACGACACGACCTCCGATAACGGATTCAGGCTGATCGACTTTGCTGCGGGGCGACACGTTGTGGTAGCTAGTACACAGTTCCCACATCTCAATATCCACAAAGGGACATGGAGATCTCCCGATCAATCAACCGTCAACCAGATTGACCATATTGCGATCGACGCAAGGCACTCCTCCAGTATCATGGATGTCCGAACTTTCCGAGGGGCCAACATTGACTCGGATCACTACCTTGTTGTAGCCAAGGTACGGCTGCGGATATCCCGACCAGCGCCAAGTAATGGAAATACTGTGAGGAAGTTTGACGTCGGCCGACTACAATCGCAAGAGATCGCCAGGTCCTTCTCCAACCGAGTCTCTCAAAACCTTCTACGAAGTCCTATGCAACCAGCATCAAGTATTGATAGCCAGTGGCAACATTGCCAAAATGCCATCAGAGACGCCGCCTCTGAAGTGCTGGGTTTCACACGGCCACCACAACGAAACCCCTGGTTTGACGATGAATGCCGGCAAGCACATGCAGCTAAACAGGAAGCATACAAAGCGGCGCTGCACAGAAGGACTAGAGCTGCTCGCGAGCTCTACGAGCAGAGGAGGAGAGAGGAGCACCGGCTTCTCCGAAGGAAAAAGAGAGAGCACGAGAAGCGCGCGGTTGAAGAGATAGAGAGATGTTACAACAGGAATGAGGTTAGAAAGTTTTACCAAAGGATCAAAAGGTCCTGCCAAGGGTATAAACTTCGAACTGAAGCCTGTAAGGACCATCAAGGGAACATCGTTGTAGAATCGCAGTCGGTGCTGAGGATTTGGAAAGACCACTTCTGCAGACTGTATAACGGCGAGGAAGAACCAAATACCGCTGTCAGGCAGAATGAACCATTCAACCCGGGCGAAGACGTTACCGACGAAGCATACGAACGATACCGCCCACCCGACCTGGAGGAGGTGAAAGTAGCTGTGTCTAAGCTCAAGTGCAACAAAGCAGCCGGAGCAGACGGCCTAGCTGCCGAACTTTTTAAATCCGCTGGCGATGAGCTGGTTAGGAGCATGCACCAGCTCATCTGCAAGATATGGTCGGAAGAAAGCATGCCCGACGAATGGAACCTCAGCATTGTTTGCCCGATCCTGAAGAAAGGAGACCCTCTGAGTTGTGCCAACTACAGAGGCATAAGTCTTCTTAACATCGCATACAAGATCTTTTCTGCTGTACTGTGTGAACGCCTGAAGCCGTTTGTCAACAATCTGATAGGCACATATCAGTGTGGCTTTAGGCCAGGAAAGTCCACCATCGATCAAATATTCACACTGCGGCAGATCTTGGAGAAAACCCAGGAATTCCAAATCGATACACACCACCTCTTCATCGATTTCAAGGCCGCGTATGACAGCATCTATAGAGACGAGCTATATAGCGCAATGTCTAGTTTTGGCATCCCTGCCAAACTCGTCAGTCTGTGCAGGATGACGATGGAAAACTCACGCTGTTCCGTCAAGGTCGGCAAAGACCTCACCGACCCCTTTGATGTCAAAAAAGGATTTAGACAAGGCGACGCGCTGTCATGCGACTTCTTTAACATCATACTTGAGAGAATTGTGCAGAACTCTCGCGCCAACACCAGAGGTACAATCTTTCAAAAGTCCGTTCAACTACTTGCATACGCAGACGACATTGACATAATCGGTAGAACAAAGCGTGATGTCAGTGAAGCCTTCGTGAGTATTGGGACGGAAGCGGCGAATATGGGTTTAGCAGTCAATGAGGGCAAAACCAAGTATATGCTGTCATCAAGAAAAGACACCCAACACCGACGTCTTGGACAAAACATCACCATCGACATCTATAGCTTTGAGGTAGTTAGGGACTTTGTCTACCTGGGTTCCGCTATCAATTCAGACAATGACACCAGCGCTGAAATCAAACGAAGGATAACTCTTGCCAATCGCTGTTTCTTTGGGCTAAGAAGGTAATTGAGTAGCAAAGCCCTCTCTCGAGCAACTAAAGTGTCCATGTATAAGACCCTCATCATCCCAGTCCTGCTGTACGGTGCAGAAGCATGGACTCTGTCAAAGGCGGATGAAAACACTTTAGGCTGCTTCGAGAGGAAAATTCTTCGGACGATTTACGGTCCCGTCTGCATAGACGGAGAGTGGAGGAGGAGATATAACATCGAACTGTACGGGCTGTACAGCGATACCGACCTAGCCAAAAGAGTCAAAACACAACGTCTACGATGGCTGGGTCATCTAGAGCGGATGGACACCAACGCCCCGGCCCGGAAAATCTTCGAATCCACACCGCAGGGACGACGCGGTAGAGGAGCACCGAGACTCAGGTGGCGCACGCAAGTGGAAGGGGACCTCAGCCAACTTCGCGTGCGAAACTGGAGACGGCTAGCTAGAGACAGAGCTGGCTGGCGAAGCTTGTTGGCTGAGGCCCAGGTCCACCCCGGACTGTAGCGCCACCTTAAGTAAGTAAGTAAGTAAGTAAGTGGGAAAGTGCAACAGTGCGTATGCAAAAGCTTCAGTCCATCTACGATGGATTGCAAAATACCCGACCATACAACAAAAAAAAAAAAAATGCCACACCTCCAAAAAGTGGGCGGGATATAGAATATAACTCTTGAATGCTTTGGTGGTTGCATACATTTCGGCCTAAAACTCCGCCTTTTTAACTAAAAATCACTTTTTAAAGCCACGCCCAAAAGTGGGCGGAAGCACATACTACATATACATGAAAGTTAGAAAATGGTAACATATACAACCTTTGTCATATAATTTTTAGTCAAATTTCATATATATTTATTGAAAAACAGTCATTTTAAGCTAAGATCCCTTAAAAAAAGAACGTGGTCAATGAAAAGGCCAAACTTTTTTGGCTACTTCAAAGACAATCACAAGGCAATGTTACATACCTAAAATTAATGCGCTAGCTCCATTGTAACATACCTAAAATTGGGAAGAAGTATTTTTTGAAATTAGAGATTGTCGTACATACAGGCCTGTAGTGGGTGTGTCTGTGGGCGGATTCAGCTAATTTTCAAACTTGATCTGAAGGACTGTACTTCCAGCCATACCACAAAATTTCAGCTCTCTACCTTAAAATTTAAGGCCTAAAAGTTGTTTACATACGGACGGACAGACATGGCTTAATCGATTCTCCTGTCGGTCCCATTCATATCTCTAAAAGGTCTTAGGGGTCTAAGGTGATTATTTCACCGCTTAACAAGCTATACAGCAAACTTAATATACCCTGGGTCGGGTATAAACACTAATGATATTACTATTAGTAAAGTTTGGTCTATACAAATTTTGAGCTCCGCCCACTTTAAGGGGGCGTTTTTAGGAAAAAACTGTTTTATTTTTCTGATATAATTTACGGTTTTAACGCATTTTGTAATGAATCTATATAATCTATATAATCTTTGTATAATCTTGGCCTATACAAATTATATATGAACTCGGGACAAAAAATTTTAAGACTTGGTGTTACACGGCATATAGGGTCGTGTATATAGAAGTTTTAAGAAGTAAAAAAACGATTTTTCATGCTGTTATCTGAAGTTTTTGACCACACTACAACCGAAAAATTGGGCACAAAAAAGCACACAAAAGCATCAATTTTGAATTTTTTTGGAACGAATGTTTGTAAAAATGAATGAAATCGTTCGATAGCTGAAATCATTTAGTAACTAACTATCGATAGTTGAATTCATTCGATAGTTCCCAACACTAATTTTTACCTTGGTTTCTAACTTTTTTTCGTTTTGGGGTTTATTTTCATTATTTTCGGTTGTGTCAGTGCTAAATTTTACTATTACATACCTCCTTTTCTTACATGAAAAAATTCTTCATTGAAGGTACCTTTCAATTTCCTGATGGGTACCATGGCTTGTGTGTTGAACCCGGGTCTTTGACTAAAGAACACTTATTCACAAAACTTGGTTTTGCAGATTTTCTGACAGCCGCCACGATCCAACCTAACTTGCTCATGCAAATCTCTTAAAAATAAAACTTGAGGAACCAATTAGTTGAAAATTCCAACCATAAATCTCCACCAAATCGACTAAATCCGCTTTAACTTTGACACCATTAAAAAACAGGAACCCCGAACAAAACTAATAACTCTTGTAATAAGCGATTCGAGGTCATAAGTCATAAACTCCATTCCAATTTCATCTCAGTAAACAATGACACTCTCCATCCGAGAAGCGCAACCCCATTAAAATGTCATTAAACCGTCTTGCCGCCTCCATCGTGTCTCGTAAAGTATAAAATCCGTAATCGAAACGACATCGTAAACCAAACCGACAACCGAGACATCGTCCCCATCCGCAAAAGGAGTTAAACCCCTGTCGTTGTCGTCGCCCTCTGTAATTTGTGTTTTACCAATAAAAGTTGAATTTCCAAAAATTTTCCCAAAGGGACCGCCACTAAATCTGGTGCATAATTAATATCATAAGATGCCACTGTACTCACCATTATTGGCTATAATCGCATTGGAGGAACCGACGGCTGCTCCGGAACCAGCTCCGCTGCCGCCATTCACACTGTTGCTCATCGCAGATGACGTTGAATCACTTGCCGCTATTAAAACTGCCATGAAGTACACAGCCAGCATTATGCAGAACCACGTCATTTGTTCTGTCATTTTGTTTTAGATCTTAAAACTGATTTTAATTATCAATTAAAATAAAATAAAAACTGAGGGAAATTAAGTTTTCCTTTTTTAGCACATGGGGTTTTCCCCGAATCAACTTTTTTTTGAAAAACAAAAACTTTTGTTCCTGATATTTGCTACAAGTAAAAATTAAATATTTTGATTTGAATTTTTTTTAATTCCCGCGCGGTGCTAGTCCTTTTTATTATGGTTCTACGTTTTCATGTGCGCTGACCCTTGTTATTGGAAATTTGCAATATCCTTTTTTTGTTTTCCTGCGAATGAAAGGGGAAAAAGTAAAATTTTGAGTAGGTAAAACGAAGTTTTGCGTCAATAATTTTTTATTTTATTTTATTTTGAAGAGGATGGAAATAATTAAAGGATTTCATTTCACAATTTGTTGCCCATTTAATCCGATTATATATGCAAAAATAGTGATGCAATTGGGGGGTGTATGTCCCCCACCCACAGGGTCTGAAAACTGAAAACGACCCCTGAGAGCAAAAAAAAATATACCAAAAGCGCCACGAACGCAACAGATATATTATGCAGTGTGTGTAGGTGTGGATGCATATGTGGTTAATACAAAGTTCTCGGATATGTGCGGTGTCCTCGAGCGAGATAATGAATTATTTGCTCATCCAGAATTGTTATTTCGGACGAGAGAACGGTGATGGATATATATTTATTTTTTTGTTAACACACAAGTATACGTGCGAGTTAAATTGATTGATGTGTCGAAAATGTGAATTGGGAACGCACCGCGCGCGTTTCCTCGTATAGACGACGCCGACGAAGGGCAAATGAGAGGGTAAACTGTCCCTTTGTTTGAGCTTAATGTGAACCGTTTTCACAGATTAACAACTTTTTGAACTCTTCAACAGGACTGAATTGCGAGAGGATAATGTGTTTTGGACAGATTGTCGAAAGTGAAATGGATTTTAAAGCATTACTGAAATCGCGAAATCGAAAATGATGTGGCGTAAGTAAGCAAGATTTCAGAATGGTCCTTTGGGTGAAATTGATCCTGAATATTATTCGGGTTAAAACAGGTCGATAGTATTATCATATAAATCAAATTGTGCAGTCGGTAATGTGATTTGCTTTGTTTGAAAAAAAAGCTCATATTGATTCAACAAAATTCAACATTTCAGTCAAATGCATTCAACTTGTCTCTGCATTCAGGATTTTGTCAAATTGGAAAAAAAACTCTCAATGTTCTTGTCCTTTGTTATTTCGTACGTTTAAATGAGTTTTACCGTGTTGACAGAAGAAAACCCAAGGCAGCGCTGTCAAAATATGTTTAAGCAAAACGCTGTAAATTATTTTAGTGCCATGTCTCCACTGGGCACTAATCCGCAATTAGTATAAATCTCTATTAAATCGCCTGATTTGTAGAGGATTTGGTAAAGACAATATTAATCTAAAGGACCATACAAATTTAAGTCCTCTCGGCGAGCGATAAAAAATAAATCCTCTCAATAATTCCATTTTCTGCACCTTTGTACCTAACTGTTTAAGAATCAAAAAAGGAAAATGAAACTGTCCCTGTATGGCAGATCTGTCACAAGTAGGTACGTTTTCTATTGTGATTCTTACGGTGAAAATCGCTTTTCGCTCCTGGGACATGACATCGCCACTCTATTTTGATAGAGTGGCGATGTCATGACAGTAAAATAACAGACACAGAGTGTTCGTGTCAAATTAAACCTATATATGTCCGGTGGAGCCACTTTGGGATTTATTTATAATCGTCTCTCGTTAATCCTCTTTTAGTTGCCAGTGGAGACATAGTATTAAGCACAATGCACAGTCTCGTATGCTTTGCTTGCGAACTGTTTCCGCTGTATTGATGTTTGAGAGATTAGACAATTTAGACTGGCTGACAATGTCGAAGTCAAATGTGGAAATTCCAGTACCTATAACCAGCAAAATGACATGAATCCTTTTATGACGAAATGATAAAATGTTGAATTTCGGAGCAATTAGGTAGAATGGTTGCTGACAGCTCAATACTATGTTTCCACCGGCAATAATACAAGGATTATTAAGAATAAATCCAAAAGTGGTTTCACCGGGCAAATATGAAATTGAAATTGTTACTCTGACAGATCTGTCATACTTGGACAGTTTTAGTGTTCTTTTCCGATTAAAAAAGTTTTTCGAAAGTGTTCCTGAAAAGAGGTTTCTAAAAAGGGTGAATGATATTCATGCAGGGGATTTATTTTTAATGACTTGCGTATAAGTGCCCGGTGGTAACATGGTATAACGCGAAGTTACCTACCCTATAAAAAAAAACCATCGAAACGACAAAAATTTTGCATATGTGCAGAGTTAAGCCCGAGTTAAACCGAGATCTGTTGATGTCGATTGTTGAAGAGCAGCGACAAGATGGCAACACTCCAAAAGGCGTCGAATCAACAAAAGTAGAAACAGACGCCGATCATACGTAAGAAGAAATGTCAAATCCCGAACATGAGCTTTTCTCTTTTAGTTCTAGTCTTTTTCCGTTTTTTGCTGAGAATGAACGTGTTCTAACGTGTTTGAGTTTCGCCTATTCTTTTTTTTAGATTACTTACAGATTTATCTTAAACACCTATACCAAACAAATCTTAAGTTAAAAGGAGCAGTTTTTCAGTGCAGAGTTTACTTCTTAAAAAAGTTATCGAAATCTTCGACGTTCGACCTTGGAAATGATTGGCTCTCCCAACACTTACTTCTCATAAAAAGAAACAGGAAAAGAAGTTCGAACTATTCACCGGGGTTTGATCCCGGGTTCACGCACCAAATTTGACGGGCTTAACGGAAATGATCCCGCATCGAAATTTCTTTAAAACCAGTTTCGGGGGCTAACCTCAGTCTGACTCTAGAACTCGGATAATATCGCCCTGAAAAACTGCCCCTTAGTTTGCTTATGTCAGGTGTCTCAAATTTTTGAAGATAAAATTGGCCAAGTCGAAGTTTTTGGCTCAAATTTACTATAATCGTCAGCGCTACGCTTGCAAGGGCCAAGCTCTCTTAACTCCTCAAAAAAGCATTGTGAAAGAAGTTGAAGCCATTGCCTGCTTCCAGTACTGGTATAGGAGGTGTCCAAAGTAGCACACTCTGAAACTATAAGCATTGGTTTTATAATTTTGGGCTTTTGGGCTTGCTCAAAATGCTCTCCAGGAACACTTATGGTTTAGTAAGGATTAGAAAGAGAGGAAAAGGAGAAGAGGCACCGATGCGCTCTTGTTTTGAATTGCTGCATGTTGTTATGGGTAGGAAAGACTGATTGTGTTAGCACATTCGTGTTGCACGGCTTATGAAAGAACCTCGGAACTTCACCGTACGTCCGAAAGAGGGCTCGAGGGTGAATTGATGCGCATTCGATCTTTGACGAGTATTACGGCTGCAAGTCTTGAGGGGCGAAATGCAATTGGCTATTTCGCTGGAACACTGGATAAAACAACGATAAAACAATGACAGGCATAACTTGCGTCGATGTTCAAGTGAGTCAAATGACTTCGCAATATTGGTGTCACCAATTAGTTTTAACGCCCGCTTTTGAATCCTATCCAGCAGGTGCGGTGCAGTTTTCGGGGCACCTGCCCAGAGATGGGAGTTATATTCCAGCTTAGGGCGAATGTAAGCCTTATGCAAAAATAGCAAGATCAACTTAAGTTTTTATTGACGTACATACCGAGGATGGAAAGCTTTTCGGTTTCATCGATGCAAGTGCCGGCCATGGATAACGGCTGGGTATTACGGTTTTGCTTCAATGACAGAAGACAGCATTGAGTTTTAGAAGCATTAAACTCCACTCTGTTTAGAGATCTCCCTGATACTATGCTGTCAAGGTCAGAGTTTAATGAGTTTGACATACGCTGCCGTTCCCGCAGCGCAGGGGCGAGGAACCGAGAACGAACATGATAAACTGAGGGTACTGTCATCGGCAAAGGAGTGGATACTTGTATAAACCCAAACTTTTGTAACTTAAGGTTTCATAAAGCGGTGCTGTGAAGGTAACCGTGACCATAACAAATCATTCTGTGTAACTTGGGGTTTCACATATTATTTCGCTTAGGGTAATGGCAGCCTCTGCAAATGTAGTTCGAAAAATTTTTGGGCTCGGAACTTAAAATATACTGCTGCCTCTGAAAGGCCATTACACTTTTTTATGCTTACAACTATGCATCTGCTTTGGATTTTTTCACCGGCCTAGCCTAGACCCTATCCCAGGTACGGGCGATAAAGATACCCTCCTGGCAACGGACTGAGCACCTGGCTTGAAAATTAAGACTATCAGTTCCAAGTGCGGAAGGTATTAGGGTCGCATCGCCAAAACCTCCTTTCGGCTTTGTCAGACTGGTCGTCGACGTTGGCCGTATCGGCCGATCTCGATTTTCAATCCTTCATAACAAACGGGCAAATGACCCAGATACTAGAGAGGAGTTACATGATGGATTTTAACGTCGGATGACTAATGTAAGTCTGTGCGGATGCATCCACTGCAGACAGGATGAAAACAACTTCGCTAAGATAAAGGAGGAATGGTGGTTAGAGGTGATTCTTTTAGGAGAGTACACCGCTCACCGGGAATCAACAAAAGCTCTATATGAAGCGAGTCATTGAGGTGAAGGATATGGTCTTATACTGGTTCAAGCTAATCCTTAAAACTCCGGACGAAAGTAGCGTCTCAGAGTTACGTACCAAAGCGCAGATTCAACTTCAAAGGGGGAAGCTAGCGGCATAGTCAAAGCTTCCGCGAAAAAAGCCGCGACCAGCGGTAGGTACAGATGCACCAGAGGCCGCAAAACCTACAAGCCAGTAACTCACTTAAACTGGAGCTAGACCACCCTACAACCCTCGGCGCTTCTGGTTGGAGAAAGCAATAAAGTGGTCCCCAGAAAAGCCGGGGTCCGAGAGGTAATAGTAGTGGTACTTCAGAACAGGGTGTCATAACAAGTAAGGATGCGATAACAAACACTATAGAGATCCAATCAAACATACTGTGTGAGCGTCTTAAGCCGTTCTGCAACACACTAATCATCACCTATTAGTGTATTGCTTCCGAGCCGGCATATCGACCATACCAGGTCTTCACACTGAGGCAAATCCTGGAAAAGACCAATGAATTTGAATTCGAGATATAAACCATCTTTTTATCGACTTTTTAGCCGCATGTGACAGCATTTATCATCAGGAGAGCTTTACTTGGCGATAGCCAAATTCAAGATCCCGACAAAACACGAATGACACCATCCAGCCAAGAATGTTTTCGAATCTAAGCCCGCTAGGTTCGAGACAGCCGTCTCGGTAGACCGAAGCTCCGTTTAAATGATCAAGCCACCACGGATGCTTGATCTGGACAGTTTCAAGCGGCAGTATCGTGCCCAGTATCATCAGAGGATAGAAAGCTACGGGAGCCCGATACTCTTTATGTCCTAGTGTACCTAGCATGAGCCCGATCCTTGCCTAAAAACGTACCCAAAGTATACTCTTGGAATACCAAGGACACATCCACACTGCATTTGGGGAAAACCACTGGCAATTTGCTATGGAACCTCCAGCATTATAAGTAGAAGATAGATACTTTCATTGATGTATGTTACTGTTTTTTTGCCCGAAAGCTCCTTAAGTTATTGTTTTTTTGAATCTTCCCTTAAAACTAGAAAGCACCTGACTACACCTATCAAGGGAAATTAAAATTCCTTCTTTCAAAAAATATTAATCATTTGCTTCTCAAAAAAGACCTTTGCTAAATTTTCTACGACAATATCTGAGTGATGGATTTTTAGTCTTGTAATTTAGTCCCCGAATCCCTAAGCAAAAAAGACACAAAAGCGAAAAAACGGAACTCATTTTGAATTGTATATATTTCGCTCAAGGTTTTCAAAATGAAGCAATCAGCAATTGTCAATTTTTTCTTTGTTATCGGCTAAGAACCTTAAATCCTATCTACTCAAAAAGTCAGGTATTGCAATCCAACCTCGTATGCATTTCACACTCATAAAAGGTTGAAGTTTTTCGTAGGAAGTGTATGGCGTTTACTGCTCTCATTTTTTGTTATTTAATTCGTACAAAAATCTTTAAACTCTCCTTGATCTAGTTCAATAGGACAAGTATTTAAGCCACCATACCTTGCAGTGTTTATAAAAAAAAACAACAATTTTTTGCTTGAAGATGCCTTAACTAAACCCGCCGGAAAATTGTGTTTTCTCTTATATTTTTCCTGCACAATTCCCTCAAGGAAAAACCGCTCGATCCAAGTGTCACTCTTATTTTTATTCTCCCGCAAAATTTTGTTCGCTACATCAAATTTTGTAGACTATCCATCCACCTTCTGCGCGCCCTCCCTTTTCCTTGTGTCATTTCTTATCCTTGGGTTAACTGCAATCCTTAAAGGAAAACACAGTTCTTCGTTCAACTTAAAAAATACGAAAATGAAGACAGGGGGGGGGGGGGGCGTAAAAGTCCGCCCGCCCGCAATATACATTTCAAATGTTCATCTGTAGAAACAACTGTTCGCGTTATCCGAGTCGTATATGAGTGGGAAGCTTTCCCCATGGCAGACTCCCGTCAATCACTTGCGGGTCTTTTCCGACATATAAACCAAGTTTTCTATCTCTTAAACTTTGACGACATTCTAACCGTGTAGAGTCGTCATCTCCGTCGCGTGAGTGCGAATCCTTGAAACAATAAAAATTTAAAGTTTTTAAGCAAAAACAAAAAGAAAACAGTGGGAAAAAATTATTGCCACTATGGCAGAGGCAAGGACGCTGGTTCTTGTTGCATGTGTTGCGTCGTGCTTATCTCTCATCCCCAGGACACTTTCTTTCAAAATGCAAATTACGAATAAATAATGATCCGGGCTTTTGGGGCTACCCGCTGTGATTTTTAACAACACACCAAAAATGTGTAAATCCTTAAATTATCATCCTCGAGGTATTTTCACTCGCCCCTCGCACTTCGAACTGCATTTTAAGGATATAATAATAATAAAACAAAGAAAAGATATGCATGGAAAGAGTGCGAAGCGAACCCTTTTAGGGCAGCCGTAGTAGCGGTTTGGTTTGGTTTGGTAGACCTGCTTAGACCAACATCGAGCACGACGTCTTTTGCACTAATTGAGACCTGTCATCCGCGTGCTATTTTTTCTCTTGCAGCACACTGTTTCATGATTACATTCATCTGAGTCATTATCCCCTTTGAAAAGGGTTAAATTGGAACAACAAATTCGAAGTGGATGGGTTCCTTCCTTTTATTTTTCGCGAAAAAAAAAAATATATGAAAGACCCTGCAAGCTACGAGGACGACGACGCACATACCTACAACAAGACGGGAAGTATGTGAGACTGTGTGCTGCTTGCCAGTTTCTAATGAACGCGGTGGTAAAAAAAAGAACTTCCCAGATAATTAGTGCAAGGATTCGCATTGATATTGAAAGTTGGGAAGTAGGCAAAGCGCACGAGGTCTTGTCCTTTATGTTATTTCCTTGTGCGGCAAATGAAAAAGATATGCGCCGTCAAAGGCGAAAAAATATTGTGATTATGTTTTTTTCGCTCGCTTTTGGAGGGTAAGGTCGCATAAAATTTAAAGTTTAAGGTAAACGAGATAATAATGTTGTTCAGGATTAAGAAATTCTTATCCACTGGGAAACGCATGGACTAAGACACAAAGACATGAAGTTAAGTGATTTCTGGCCAAGTTTAGTCCATTTGAAGGAAGAAGATAAAGTATAATGTTAAATACATAAGTCGAATTAATCTATATAAATGGCTTCGTCTTACGGGGGTTTTTTGTTCCCAATTTGACCTCAAAAGGTACCGATAATAAATTTTCCAGGTCGGGCCAAAGTTAGCATAAGCACAAAGAGAAATCCAGCCGCACCTGTCGCAAACATAGCTCGATTCTTGTAGGCTTCTGTTCTGTTATATGATTATTTCGCTGGAGTTCTGTGTTTAGGCCCAAACTTTCATGATGAGCTCAGGCAACTTGTTAAAATTTGAAAAAATCACAATGAGCCTAACATGTGGTCGCTCATTGTGATCATCAGAAAAAGATATAACTAAGTAGTTCCCATCTGCCATAAGAGCTCTATTTGGATATACCAACAGATTCAATTTAACTTTTGGGGAATTTGGGGGAACTTCCAAATTTCCAATATAAAGAACACACGAAATGTTCCTAAAAAGCCAAATAATGTTACTTTCCGACGAAAATTATGTCTCAATGGGCCTTCCTCTAATAACCTAGTAATTAAAAGTCATATTTTTTTCTTTTTGTGGCTGCTTGTCCATTAAGATGGCTGCATCGCTTATAGACTCTAACTAATAACAGTTGGCATTCTCTTTCTTCTTTTCTCGTTCGTTCTGATTGAGCATCAGTTGCCTCAGAGGCGAAACCCAAACGGGTTGCAGAAGTGGTCTGGGACTTGTCGTGTTCTGAACCATAAATTAAAAGTATAAGAAATCAAAGTGTAGCTTTTGTCTAGATAGCTTAGCGTTCTTGTGTACTAAGTTCCTTTCAAAATTGTTTAAAGGTATTACACACATAATACCAAAAGGTTTTTCATTCAAAGTTTCCTGCGGAATGCATATACAATCCCCACAAAAATAAGTCTAGTACAAACGGATAAAGTCGCACGATCTCGGTTGCCATTTTACGTCTCCCAGACGTGAGTTCATAAATATACTCGGAAAGCGGTCGGAAAAAATGTCGTTTGCGCCATGAGTTGGGTGACAAGTAGCGCCGTCCTGTTGACATAACATGTCTTCATATCAGTCTTCATATGATCCTATTTGAGCCGAAAGAAATTTTGTAGTTGTGAACCTGGCTAACTTAACTCTTATGGTGTCGCTCTTATGGTCTTGACGAAACCATTCCTAGAGAAGGGCGTGGAATTTTTCTCCAACACAACGAGAATAATTAAATAATTTTCACTAGGTTTTTGAACAAGCCAGACTTAAAAAACAGTTGGATAGATTCAGCTTCAAAAAAATAGGTCAATGCTTGTCAAAGTTCGAAAACCCCTATTCGGCTAACCATAAGCTTATTTATGTCTTAAGAGTAAGCAACTTCAAGATGAAATTCGAACTTGCAACTACCCATACAAGGTACATAAATACAGTTTCCAACGAACAAAACGTCTGTTCTACTTCATCGAAGTATTTGAGGTATGGACCACCTGGGAATTCAATGTAGCAAGTATACAGTATCGCCTTTCATTTATGCACCTGCACAGACATGAAAGTTTTTCAAAATTATAACAAAATATATATGCAGCGACGCCAAATGCGGTCATTCCTACTTTCATTTTTGTTCATACTTATAATGGCGATACGAGAAAAGGTTTGTGCAAAGCGTACATAGAATACAAAGCATACAGCTAGAGGTGCTTAGAAAAAGGAAATAAAGGGTGTGAGGTGCCGAAGAGTAGTGGTCAGAGCATGTGCTTTCTACGCGGAAGGTCTGAGTTTGAATCCTACTTCTGCCACCTTTTTTTATAATTTACTCCCGCTCAAGGGTTTATGGCTACCCTGATGATGAGTTAAGACAGCGCGATGAAAAGGATAAGAGGAGAGAGAGGAGAGTCCCTTCTACATCCGTGTTGTTCTGTTAAAGAACGAATTCCAGTACAATGCAGAACGACCAAAGCTAGGCTCTAGGTTGAATTCATGGACATTCGCTCTTGCACGTTTGTTGCGGTTGAATTCTTTCAGAGGTAGGATGAAAAAAGACTTGTTTCAGAACTATTGAATGATCCTGAAAAATTACTCTTTTTTTTTAAAGTTCCTACCTTTGCGAGGGTAATTTTACACTCGATATTTCTAATCAATTTGATGGACTTTGGCTCTTTTATAAAAAAAACTGCGTTTACTTGCAACAGACGCAACGCTTGTTAGATAGAATAAGAAGTATGAAGATCCGAGGAAGCCTCCGCGTTAAAGAACCCATCTCCAGGAAGATAAAACACGACCGGTTCAGTTCATATTGCCATGTTCAAAGGAGAGATCCTACGAACCCTGTAAAAAAAGCAATTTCAATCAACGAGAGGAACCCCTAAACAGTCATGGATCACACAAATGCAACGCAAAAAGCATTTAATTGTACTCAGTGAAGAAGTGATCCAAAACCGGGTGGCCTGCTAGTATATTCTGAGATCCAATCAGCGTACCCCATAAGCGGACCATTAGGAATGCAGTTAGAGTGCGAGGGCTACGATCCCTAATTCAGATCATAACCTTACGGTTGCGCCTACAAGAAAAGAAGAAAAAAAAAGACGCAACGCTTGTTAAATAGATTGCGGTGGGAAGTTATCTTTCGAAGCGCTCAAGTCGAGTAGTATAGTAGAAAACCGATATCCACCATATAAATGCTGGTGTGCCAAAAACAGAGAGCTGAGTTATCCCCAACACTTTTTCTGATAATTACTTGCGTAACGTTCTTCTTCCTACCACTTGCAATGCAAGTGTATGAGTCTCAATGAATGAATGAGTGTATCATTCGACGGACGGCAGTACCCAAAGAGTTCCATACTCATTCCAAAAAAAAAACGTTCGTTTCCAGCTGATGTAGAAATGGCAAGGCTAGGCAAGGCTATAATAAACTCTTTAAATTTCGACACAAGTGACTAGTGGGCGGGCATTTTGCTTTTTTCGGTCCGAGCAAAACTCGAATTGTCAAAACAAAAAATTGGTGTCATTTTTTGTTCAGCGCAGGCAAAATTCGTGCTTCTTTTTTCGCTCAGAGCATGATCAGATCACGCTCAATGAGCTCGGAATAATTTGACCAAGCATTCTGAGCTAGCTGTCAAGCGCAGCGAAATGACAGAAGAGTGTAAAGAAAAAATTGTATTTTTTGTTAATTAAAAAGCGTACCGAACGTATCGTTGCTTATATAGGGGAGCGGCCCCTATAGCAAAGCCATACAAAATTAAATTTAATATTGACAAGTGAAAAATTACAACAATTTACAATTCTACAAACATTATAATAATGCCTAGTCCTGTGATCATAGGGCTAAGAATGGCTAGTCCTATGATCATAGGACTAGCCATTATTATATTGTTTGTAGAATTGAAAATTGTTGTAATTTTTCACTTTTCTGTATTTTTGTATTGTATTGTATAATTGTATTATGTATTTTCGAAAATTATAACAAATTGAAATGGCGGACGAGGATTGTAGTTCTAAGGGTGAATAAGCGAAATAATTGTTTTTTTTATTATTGCATGTGAAATACGCAACAAATATTTTGTCAATTTGTCTGAGTTTTTTATTTTATTTTGCATTCTGACAGATAACCAAAAAAATATGCTCAAATGCATTTCAAAATCAGTACAGTGTACTCTTCGTGCACTTCATTCAGGGGACGCTTAGGTTGCTCAGGATTTGCTCAGTGCTCTACAATAAAAAATGCCGACTATCTTAAGATGCGGCTCCTTAAAAATAATGAAATCAGAAACCCAGTGTTGTTAACTGCCCTAAAAAACGCCTTTTAACCATTTACCATGAAGGCACTGCCATAGCAAAAACCCTGAAAACTTTTAATTCTTGGCATGAATGATAACTTGCTTTGGAACGACCACATATTAGATGGGGCTCAGAATTCCGTGAATTGCAAGAAATTTTTATCACCATTCGATTTGGCATACAAAGCATTTACCTAAGTTACAATACAGCTCTCAAGTCAGTACTGGAGCACCAAAGACAACGCCGCACCTACCGTTTAGGATTTAGAAGTGAGCGGAAAAACTGGTATAGGTGATCCAACATAGCAAAGTAACTTGATTCAATTTAGACGATTAGACCATCGTTGCAACGTCTGTCTTTCGTTCCGCATCTAAAAGAATTTAACCGTTGCGTTGTACTCGTGGAAGAACTAATGCTTATTGTAATATCCGAAGTTAGACTCTATGAGTTAACCCTTGAATATCTAACTTCGGACGTACGGCAACAGCTGTGCATGTACTGCAAGCTACAACTCTTTATGAGTGCAGTGTTCGCAGTGTTCGCCAGTGTCTCTTCTGTCATCCTTTCCACTCTTATCTTAACTTAGTTTAAGGGTAACCATAGAAGACGGACGAAAGTGAATGATAAAAAAAACATACAAACTAAAATTGCGGCCATTCTCTCTATTTTTTCAAAAAACCATTTGAGTTTCAGATTTGTGCTTGCAACAGAAGCGTTGGTGGTCACACGAGCAAAGTTGTAGTTCATTCACAATTGCCAAAGACTGTATTTCATTAATCAATAAGAATTTTTACTGATTTCACAGTAAGTGTACTTAAAATTTATTTAAAACTTCCACACTGGCTGTTAAATCATCGTTTATGATTGATTTTAATTTTGAAACACCCCGTAGATACTGCACTATTCTTAAAGTCTCACTTCTACATAACTATTATTCTTTGGAATTCACTATAAAGGTGGTGCTAAGAATCAGCTCGGCAACTATAGACCAATATCCATCCTTCCACTAGTAGAAAAGTGCTAAGAAGGCGTTGTTTCAAGAAGGCTACAAAGTTTTATTGTCAAACACTCACTAATACATAAAAGCCAATATGGGTTCCAAGAAATGAAGAATTCAGGAAAACTGCTTTGCGAATTTGCCAATTGTGTAAATGAAAATTTAAATAAATGCCATCATCTCTTAGTGCTGTTCATGGACTTCAGTAAAGCTTTCGACACACTTAACCATGATTTGTAGCTTAATAGAAACGCTACAGCGGATTGGGATTCGAGGAGTAATAGCTTGAGTATCTGTATCTGTGTCTGTGTCTCGCAGTTCAGCTTACGGGAACACGTATGTAGCGACACAATGGGTATCTCGCTGTGTCTCTGATTTTAGGTGAAAAATGTGGCGAGACACAGCGACAGACACAGCCACAGACACACATTGTGCCCGGCTTGTCCTGGCTGATTGGCTAAGCTATTACTTATACGACAGGTGGTTTTGTGTCAAGATTAAGGGAGTAGTTAGCGAAAAAAAGACGTGAAGTATGGAGTTCCACAGGGATCAAAACTTGGCCCGATTCTTTTTATTCTCTACACCAACGAACTACTTCGTGTTTTTAAGCATAACATCCCATTTTCTTTTGCTGATGATACGGCAATTGTGCTCTCGCACAGTTGTCTTGACACGGGGATAAGTATACTGCAGGGCGAGTTCTAATGGCTTAGTTATCAATGCTTCGAAAACTAAAATGATGCACATTCGAAGCCCGCAATTCAAACCTACCCAGAGTAGGATATACCTTAACAACGATGCCTATCCTAACACCGCAAACGAGATTATTGAATTAGTTGAAAGCCACAAATATCTTGAAGTTATTATTGACTGCCACGTCGGGACAAACACGTCGATAAACTACGTATGGAGCTTAAAAAAGCTTTATATGCCTTATCGCATTTGCGAAACCATGCCACTGAACCTGTCCTAAGGCAAGCTTACTTTGCATTAGTGGAGTCAAAATTACGATACGGTATACTTGCTTAGGGAAACGCAGCTGCAACACACATTCAAAAGTTACAGAGACTCCAAAACGCAGCACTTAAACAAGTTAAAAATAATAATCAACGAAGTCATGACAGCGGTTTTAAGGCTCTTCGACTTGACCACATCTTTAAAATGACGCTAATTCTGGAGTAATACGACGATAGGCGCTTTATTCAACCGCTTGATCATCGATTCAACACAAGACATCGGGCCCAAGGCATGCTCAAAGTACCTAGAAACTACAACAATTATGGTAGACGACAACTAAAATTCATTGTTCCTACAATAATAAATTAATTGCCAAGAGATTTAGTAATTATTGAAAATTTACCCTTAAAATAGATGCCACGCCCACTAGAGGAGGTTTACCAATTAAATTTGTCTTTTTTGGGTCTTATATTCACTAAGAGATGCTAAGTGTCAAATTTCAGCCTTTTAGAACGTCTTACAGTTTCGAAAAATCTGGAGGTAGTTGCATATTTAGACCGATTGTGGGCGTGTCTTTGGGCGGATTTCAAAAATTTTTACACTTGTACTGCTTCGCATGACGTGCACCTGACGTACGAGGTTTCAGCACCCTAGCTCAAAATTTAAGGCCTAAAAACATGTGACATACAGACGGACGGATGGACGGACATGGCTCATTCGATTCAGAATCCGGTCTCGATCATATGCCCTTAAGGTCTTGGGGGTCTACCATTATTATTTCACCGTGTTACAAACTATGTGACAAACTTAATATACCTCCTATCCTATGGGATGGGGTATAAAAAAAAACACTTCTACAACTCCTATCGGACCTTAAGAACTGGGTTAAAATAAACTCCGTTCAAGTACGACGACTGTTAAAGTACATCCGTCAATTCCCTGTACCAATCGATTGACGTTTCATTATTATTTTTTCAAATATTCACCCGACATTCAAGCGCCAATTGGGCTCTCGAAGTTTATTCAAATTTTTATTGACAATACCTGACATTGAAAATATTTTAAAGAACAATGTATGCCTTCCCCTTCCGCCACAGTTGACTGGCATCATAGATTTTTGTACAGGTTTTCCCAGAATACGAAATAAAACGGAAATGAATTTATGAAATTCAAAAGGAACATGATCTTCATTAAGTCTTTGACGCCATTTCCAAAGAAGTGCTTCTAAAATCATTTCAATTTAAAATTCTGCTGGAAATAGAATAGATTCATGTTTTAATAAGAGGCTGCTGTGACTCTGCTGTACTTATGCATCGTCAGAGAGAATGCATCAAGGCCATCTTCCAAGTAACCCTTGCAACTTCTTCGAAAATCAGGATTTGGAATGAATGCTAAGACGACTTGCAAGAAGAAGTTTTTTTTTTTTAATAAATATTCACTCTGTCATTTCGGGATGTAATAAAAATTCCAGGGACTCGTTTTCGAAAAAGCAAATGTGGGTACATTCGCTTACAGGACCAATTAATCTACGATTATGGGAGGATTCATCCATTGTTTACTCAAACTCGTAAGTCGAAACAATTACTTTTAAAAAGGTCAAGACCCATAGATTAGCTTTGTCTCGAATCACGTTCAGCTTCTTGACAACTAATCGGCTTTTCGAAGAAGCCCCTTCAAACTAACCTACGTTAACACAGATATTTATATATACTTTCATTACAGTAGCCAGTCAGAAAACGATGATAATCCTCAGACAATGGTTTTCCAATTATGTACCCGCATTTAATTTTGAATATTGTTGCCAGGTTATTAATAATTCGGTTCTTATTTGTTTTTTTTAAGCGAAATAATAAATAAATTATTGCATACTTATCGATTGAGTGAATTTCAATACTCCGCCACAATCCCACATGAAAATATTTCACTTTCGTATCATTCAATCGGGTTTCACATTAATATTTATTAATCCGTTTGTTTTTTGAATTGCTACGCGTAATTAAGCCGCCCTTCATTAAATTATCCACAACAAAATAAAAAATAAATTGAACGGGAGTCAACCAGGCAGGATAAAGTCATTTATTGGCGATTAATTGCCACGAGTAGGAGATGGTGTTGTATTTTTTTTCTGCACCAAAGGACAACGAAAAAGAAAAAAGTTAACAGACCCTTGGCATTAAATCGATGTACATTTATCGCGTGCCAATTTTTGGCGCTGTTAATATTTTTTTTTTCAATAATCCCCCAAAACACTGGCTCAATACCCTGTCGAGTTGGGTACACAGTTTTGATAAACGCACTTCACCGAACTCATTGGAAAGGCCAAAACAACACTTCTCCGACTTTGAGGGAAAACTTTTTGTTTATTTTTGAAGTGGAATCCAACACGTGCGACAGATCGTTTTCGAAAAACCGACAAATATTCCAACATCCAATTGTGTAGGCGACCGAAATGGCACTAACTCTGGCTGGCCGCACAGAAATCTCATCGGCAGCAGCAGCATCCACCACATCCAAACGAAAAGCCGAAATGTTTTCACATCTTTGAGATACAAACAACGGGTGATGGGATGGATATACCATGGCGGCTGCTGTGATGCTGCTGGTAGATTCTGTTGCGGATAAATTTAGAAATTGTGTGCTCCGTGTTAACAGACCGCGAGAGCGTAAGAAGAGCGAGAGCTGAAAGAATTGTCGTCATCGTAATCATCAGTTTTGGGAACATTATATCAACATTAGCATTAGCAGAGTCCTCATCTTTATAATCATCTCATCGTCGTCCTCGTCGGCAGCAAAATAATTTTCCACAGCCAACAAAGCATCTCGTAGAACTGCAATTGTACGGTGTTACTTGGGATGGTAGCCGCACCACCCTCTCGATTGCGAAGTGAAAGTCGGAAAATATCTTCTCTCTCATCGTGTTGCAAAAACCACCACCTCCGTGTGTTGCCAGCAGCTTGTTGGCGCAGACTTTAGATAGCAGCTCTGTAAATAACAGAGAAATTATACAGAGGAAAATTTATGTCAAGTTTCTGAAGAGAAAATAATGTAAACTGTGAAGAGTTTTCCCGATTACCTTAAGAAATATGTCTGCCGTTGAAGAGAATTTATCGTGTTAACAAAAGTTTGCAGACATAATTTAATTGAATGTCTATAGACTTGGAGTTAAGCAGGCTGAACAAAAGCATTTATTACGCCCGTGATCAAAACAACCAAATGTTTGCCTATAGATTCTCACTACCATTCCGTGGAGAAAATACAACTTTTTGTCAAATTCGAATTGCGTCTTAAAAACCTTTGATGACATGCTTAATTCTTGGAGGCTTTTCGCGCATCCACTTCCATCTCGGGTGCATTAAGAATGTTCATGTGTCCTCTGCATAAATAGACCTCATAAGCCAACAACGAGGCTTTCGCTTTAAGCTGAAATAAATTGCTCGACTGCAATTTCTACACATTTCGCACACCAAAAATTTAGAAAAAAAGAATGCCTCTTAGGTTAGTTCGGTAGGGTTGCTAGCAACCAAAGCTACCAGCTCGCATAGGCCTACGGGGACCTTCAGCGTCCCTTATGGGGACAACCTGTATATGGGATAGAAATGTTAGTGTGATACTTAGTTAGTTGAAGTATCCTGAGCTTTGAAGAGAAACTTGGCCCAACCGGAGACCCTGCTGAACTTCACCATATTCGCCACCGGTATTCTTGCAAGCTTTTCTTGCATCTTGACAGAGGAGGTGTATCGCATCTTCCGCTTCGTGGGAACTCCTGCAAATGTAGTTGCGTGTTAATGATCCTTAATTTTGCTGAGTGTTTTCTCAACAGGTTGTGGCCTGTGGCTATGGCCCATTGTGATACCCAGTGGTTGACAATCCTTGTTGTTTGGATACTTTCACTTCCTTCTTACGCCGTGTTAAGTTTCTTGAGCCACATTGTGGACTTACATACCTGGAAAGAGACGTAAGTGCTGCGTTTCAAAGTTCTGAAATGTCGTGGAAGAAGTAGCTTCTTCGAAAGAAAGAAGTTCTTTTCGTCAACTGACTTAAACTGGGACAGTGGCACAGAAAGTGAGGTGTGTCCTCGCAGCAATCCGTATAGCCACATCCTCTGCATGTCCCAAAAGATTGTGTCCGGTAAGTATACCTACTAGTAACGACAGAGAGTTCCTGTTGCTCTTGATGAGCGCGTTAGTTCGGGACATTGACAGAGGAGGTGTATCACATCTTCCGCTCGCTTCGGAATTGCAACAACCTCTGCAAATGCTGTCCACCTGTGAAATCTCAACATTTGCCTTAAGATTTCACAGGTGGACAAGGATGTTCATCTTGTATGTGGTTTCATCCGGATCTTGTTTTTCACCCGCCTTCTTAGGTCACAGAGTGGGGGTTTGATCCATTGAAGGGCTTTTTGAGGTTCTCATCCATGTCCTGCAAGCTCATCGGCTTTTCATCGCCACGAAAGTTCCTGTGACCAGGAACCCAGCAGAGTCTTACATTGTGTTCTGAGCCAAGAACTTAGCACTTTGCGACATCACTTAACAAGTTCTGCTTGTTAGGATACCGAGTTTCTCAAAGCATATACTTGCCCCAGTACCCTTCCTTAATTTTGAATCATCTATATAGATTGCTATCCCGGAGTGGATTACCAGCATCCAGTCTTCTCTGCTCGGAACGTCAAATGAGTAGTCTTGATTCAAGTCAAGATAAGGTGTTATATATGGTCTGTTGTACCGAAAAAGCAACCTAGTGTGTGTAGGATTGAGCTATGCCTTGTGGATCGCATACTCGGTACTCCAATTGAAGTCTTATAGCACTTTTTGCGGCGCTTTCTTCAATGAACAGATCTATAGGCGGTAGGAGGGAATCTTAGAGCACCTGTGTTGACGAGCCAAGCCTTTCTTTAGACCTTAGTTAACGCTTTGAGATTTTTCTGTTTGGTTATAGCTGGCCACCAGACGCAGCATTCATACGTGAGTATGGTTCTTACTATAGCTGTGTAGAGCAAGTTTCTTTAGCGGAAGGACACCGTTTTTTTCGAAAATTCGGTTGCACGTATAGGGCTGTATACCTATGCTTTTTTAACGCTTTTATCTTTGTTTAAGTTCCAGCTGAGCTTACTGTCTAGGATGATACCCAGATACTTAGCGCTTTTAGATAATTGAAGAGCTGCCGAGCCTTCGAGTGTTGGTAGCTCTACATCCGGAACTGACCTCTTGTTCGTAAAGAGGACAAACTCCGTTTTTGACGGGTTGACGACGCTAAGGCCGAATGATCCGGTCTATCGTCTGAGTCCTTTTAATGCAACCTGGAATTAAATCAACAAGTGTTGGCAAGAATTCGGCACAAAATGAGCACAAGTTTGTCGGTGAGCCTGGCCACACACTACGCTCGAACTCTAATTCGATTTTCCTTAAATGAATAAGACATAGAGTAAATGCGGTTAATATGGCTCACCCTAAAAAAAACTTTTACCTCAATTAAGATCTCATGTCAAATATGGCCTACCGTGTAACATTGCAAGCACTGAGACTAAAAAAACTAAAACTTTATTTTTTTATTTAAAAGGGTGGGCCATATTTGATGCACCTTCTCCATGTTTTGTACCTTTAAGAAAAATCGAGTTTGAGCTCGTGACGGTGGGCCATATTATACGCACTTTTGTTTTTATACTAATTTTAATTTTTAGCATTTTTGAATTCACAAAAAATAAGAAAAATTGAGCTTGATTAAATATAATGCAAACATACACGAAATTCTGTATACAAAAATACGGCCCTACGAACCAACTTCCAAATGACTTAACTCCCAATGAACTAACTCCCAACAAAAATGGGATTTAGTTCATATAAACCAACTCCCATTTTTTTGGTACTAAGTCCCAACAAAAAATTAACTAACTCCCAACAAAAAAAATAACTAAGTCTCAGCGGTGGGACTAACTTCCAAAGAACTAACTCCCAATTTTATGAACTAACTCCCACCACGAAATCGGGTGGGAGTTAGTTCATTTTAGCAAGTTGGAGTTAGGTCACTTGGGGGTTAGTTCATAGGACGTTCGTAGCACTACGAACTAACTCCCAAATGAACTACCTCCTAATTAACTAACTCCCAACAAAAATGGGACTTAGTTCATATGAACAAACTCCCATTTTTTTTTTTTTTGGAATTAAGTTCCAACATGAAATGAACTAACTCCCAAAAAAGTCCCAACAAAAAATGAGCTAACTCCCAACAAAAAAAAAATAACTAAGTCCCAGCAGTAGGGCTTAGTTCATATGAACTAACTCCCAATGAACTAACTCCCAATTTTATGAAACTAACTCCCACCACAAAATTGGGTGGGAGTTAGTTCATTTTAGCTAGTTGGAGTTGGGTCACTTGGGAGTTAGTTCATAGGACGTTCGTAGCCCTACGAACTAACTCCCAAATGAACTACCTCCCAATGAACTAACTCCCAACAAAAATGGGACTTAGTTCATATGAACCAACTCCCATTTTTTTGGAACTAAGTCCCAACAAAAAATGAACTAACTCCCAACAAAAAAAAATAACTAAGTCCCAGCGGTGGGACTTAGTTCATATGAACTAACTCCCAAAGAACTAACTCCCAATTTTATGAACTAACTCCCACCACGAAATTGGGTGGGAGTTAGTTCATTTTAGCAAGTTGGAGTTTGGTCACTTGGGAGTTAGTTCATAGGACTAGGTCCCAGCAGTGGGACTTAGTTCATATGAACTAACTCCCAAAAAACTAACTCCCAATTTTATGAACTGATTCCCACCACGAAATTGGGTGGGAGTAAGTTCATTTTAGCAAGTTGGAGTTAGGTCACTTGGGAGTTAGTTCATAGGACGTTCGTAGCCCTACGAACTAACTCCCAAATAAACTACCTCCTAATTAACTAACTCCCAACAAGAGAAGAGAATCAATTAAAGAACCACCCAAAATCGTTTAAGAACCACCCAAACGTTTTCTTCTCCGGGTGTCTCTTCGACTCATAGGCCGGCCTTAGCCCTCACATGCAGGTGCTCAGGGCGTCACTACTCGGCGCTTGTCCAATTAACCGTTACTTGAAAGTCTCGCGGTTTTTTAGTTTTTTTTGCGAAATCAAAGAGTGTTTTGGTGGTTTTTTAAAAAAAAAGACTCCGGTGTCTCTTTGACTCATACGCCGGACGGCCTTCGGCCTCACATGCAGGTGCTCAGGTTAAGAAATAAACTAACTCCCAACAAAAAAATTAACTGAGTCCCAGCAGTGGGACTTAGTTCATATGAACTAAGTTCCAATGAACTAACTCCCACCACAAATTCAGTGGGAGTTAGTTCATTTTAGGTAGTTGGAGTTAGGTCATTTGGGAGTTTGTTCGTAGGGCCAAAAGTACTTAGCAAAATTTATCAAAATATCAGAAGAAAATCGAATAAAAATTTAAACGTTCAACGATTTATCACAGGCTCTGACAAAACCGGGTTGTACTGTTTTTAGCTGATTGCGCTGTTTTATTTGAAAAATATAATTGTGAGCCATATAATACCTATCTGAGCCATTAAAGAAATTCTTACATCAGGAAGTTCGTTTCATGTTGATTAAAATGAATAAAAATCATCATGAAACGTAAATTACGTTTAGGCACAACTTTGATTGTTGTCAATTTTATACTTTTAAAGAAAATCAAATCAGAGTTCGATTATTTTTAAAAATATTGAAAAGATTTCGAGAAATGAAGACTTGAAAATGGGTGACTTTTTTCAAAGTTTTTGAGGTCGTAACTATTGAACCGCTAAGCGCACAAAGCCAATATTGAACACGCGTATAAAACAATTCAAAATTAACCAATTGCTTAAGTCATATTTTTCAGAAAAAGTTTTAATACAGTTTGAACGCATTTACGAAAAAAAAATCGCAAACGTGTGTAAATGAAAAATGAACAAACGTGTGCCCAGCCCAAATTATTAGATGCTGATGTTATAGTTATTTTTTGACATTTTATAAGTAACGAAAACTTCAAAAGTTGCGTGGTCCTACCGCCCCTAACTACAAACTATCAACATTAACACAGATATTTCCGCTTTAAGTTACGCTTAAAGGTATGTAAAAATGCAATTTTTTGGTTAACATTCAATATTTTTGAAAAACCTACCCCTAGGTTTGATTTCTTACATTCATTAGGATGTTAAATGTAAAATTTCAGCTTTTCACGACGTCTTACAGTTTTGAAAGCACCGGAGGTAGTTGCACATTTAGACCTATTGGGGGCGGATTTTAAAAATTTGAGCACTTGTATTGATGATGACTTCGGATGACAGAGAGCCTACGGATAAAATTTCAGCTTTCTAGCTCAAGATTAAAGGCCTAAAAATTGGTGACATACGGACGGACGGACGGACTGACGAACATGGCTCATTCAACTCAGAATTCGGTCTCGATCAAGCTCTTAAGCTCTTGAAGGTCTTCGCCTGTATCAAGCTTAATATACTCCATTCCTGTGGAACAGGGTATAAAAATGGTAAAAGTCCAAGAAATCGCATGTCCTTAGAAAGTAAAAAAAATATATATATAACAGTTTTTAAATAGTAAACGGCTTCCTAGATGTGCTTAAAAACACTTTAGTTAACTGACTAAACTGACTAAAATATATCGTAACTTCTGAGCCACTTATTTTACACGAAACAAATTTGACACATGAACTTCAAGTAGCTTACTCATAAAGCTTTGAAAACCAAAAAAAAAAAAACAATAAGCTTGTAATCGTGTTTTTTACGAAATATATATGTACAAAATAATTTTTTTGTCACCCTGTTTAAGAGGAGCGAAACTAAAAAATAACCCATTATAAGTACAGTAGACTACAAACTACGAAAAAAGTATACCTACAACATAATGTAAAATATATCAAGAAATAATTTTAATAAACAAATAGAATTTTACACAAACTGAATACATAATAAAGATTAGCTAAACCTTGAAAAAAAGCCGACGGACCGCTCCGCGTATGCAATCATACTTTTTATTATTTTTTATTTTATCATTTCTTTGCCTTTGTTAAAATACTCTACGTATGAATAGGATTGGGTAACTCCTATTAAAAACTGCCGAAAGCATTCTCGTCGCACAACTTAGTCCTTAAATCTGCGCACTTTTTTCATAGAACATGTTTCACGTCTCATCATAAAAAAACCAAGTGTGAAGGAAGTACCTAAGAACCCATGAGATAAATCACCAAATTTTTGGAGTACCCGTTTCTGTCGGAAACGAAATATAACCACTCACTCATTTTTCTTGGCCTTTTTGAGTTTAGCCTGCAGGTTGCAAAAAAAAATCTCAACTGGCTAGTGTCTACAGCTCAGCTGCACGCAGTTTTACTCTCGTCTCAGTAAGCTTATCAGTTATCTCTCTTCGGTATGCTATTATCCGCTGCTCAGTGAGCTACATATACGAATTGAGCTTGAGTGGAGTCTGCTGACAGATCAAGTTAACTGATCAATTGTTGAGTTTTCATTCATCATACACAAACGATACCTGCGGGACTTCCAAATTGTGTTGACGAGTAATGTTTGTTGTTTTTTTTCGTTCTCGTGTTTTATTAAATCGTTTATAACTATTGTTCGTTCGGCTGTGCAATAGGAACTGTTATTAAAACAATAACGAATATCGCCTGTGCAAGTTTTGTACCTACTGTCATTTATCAAATAGATTTTTGTTGCTTTCTTTAAAGTTACACACAAAATAACAATTTGATTGCTTGTTTTTTTGCTAAAGTGATCCAGGTTCCGTTAATTTTTACTACTAAATAGTGATCAATAAATAGTGTGGTTTATTTCATAATTTCAATTGTGCTAACAAAATTTGACATGCTCAAACTTCAAGACTTCAAGACAAGGAGATGCATATCTACAGGACACGGGGATGTAAGTATTTTTTTACTCTCACTCAATGCATACAATAATATTAAAAAGTGCAAGATACATGCATACTACAGTGCAACAAACACCCGCAAATAATTTCTAAGAGATCTTAATGTAAAGGTTGCTCATAATAGAGGCAGTGATGCCAAATCTTATTTTTGCCACAGAAACAAAACTTGGCATCTATATGTAGATTATGTTTTTAGCGGTCAGTCCAAAAATGGAAAAAGGACCTTTTTCCACTTTTGCGATACCATACGCTCTGTTGTCCGTCCGTCCGCATCTGTAACTTTTGATCGGTAAGTCGTAGAAAGATGAAATTTCGAAACAAAATCGAATTTTTGCAAAATATTGAAAAGTTTTTAAAAATGGAATAAGGAATGGAAAAAAGATACCCATTTTCGACGTGTTTAAGGTCATAACTTTTTCATCACTTCATTTAAAATCCCGATTAAGTTTTCATGTAAGGTCTTTCAAAAATGACTTTTCTAACTTAAAATGTTCATTTAAGATCTTTCAAAAATGATTTTTCTAACTTAAAATTTTCTGAAACGGTTTAAAAAAAAAAAACAAATTAAAAAACGCGGCTCTCATCGTTGGTAACAAAAAAAATCCGTGCTCTGAGTATTTGAAAAAAGTATCCGTTGTTGGTGCAACGGTAAATGAGAGGAAAAAAAATATAACGGTTCGGAATAGAAGTTTTATAAATTATAAATAAAAAAAAATAAAAAAATGCGTGTCCCCCCGCGAATATATCGATACCGGTGACATTGTACCGTTTTGCAAAAAATATTAGACTTGGACAATTTTTGGGGGTTCGAAAGAAAAATATAGAGGGGCTGAAATATTTTGTGGTTTTGAGATATGCTTAAAATCATTTGAGCTGATTTACTAAAATGGTGCTAAAAATGCCTATAACTTCTATATAGTTGTTTCACTGGGGAAGAAAGCAAAATATTTAAAAAGATTTAAAAACCAAAAACCCATTTGTAATTTTTTTTAGTTTTTTTACAAAAAAAAAAATAGTTTGTCACCCTGCGTTTCAATTAAAATTTGGCCCTACGAACTAACTCCCAAATGACTTAAATCCCAATGAACTAACTCCCAACAAAAATGGGACTTATTTCATATGAACCAACTCCCATTTACTTTTGGAAATGTCCCAACATGAAATGAACTAATTCCCAAAAAAAAAATTATTTAAGTCCCAGCAATGTGATTTAGTTCATATGAAATTAGCCCCAATGAACTAACTCCCAATTTTATGAACTAACTCCCATCACGAAATTTAGTGCCAGTTAGTTCATTTTATCTAGTGGGGGTTAGGTCATGTGTGAGTTAGTTCGTAGGGCCAAAACGGCTCTACGAACTAACTCCCAAATGAATTAACTCCCAATGAACTAACTCCCAACAAAAATGGGAATTAGTTCATATGAACAAACTCCCATTTTTTTTGGAACTAAGTCCCAACTTGAAATGAACTAACTCAAAAAAAAAATTAATTAAGTCCCAACTCTTAAGGCTCTTAGTTCATATGAAATTAGCCCCAATGAACTAACTCCCAATTTTATGAACTAACTCCCGTCACGAAATTCTGTGGGAGTTAAGTCATTTAGGATTTAGTTCGTAGGGCCTAAAATTTCAGTACCTAAACTTTAGATTCGGCTAAAATAAGTACACTAGACTTAAAAAAAATATTAACAGTACCTAGAGTAAAATTAATGAAAAAATATCTGTTTTAAGAATTTTAAACCCGAATATCGGGCAAAGAGTCAACAAAATCTTCCCTTTATTTACTAAACTGCGGCAGCATTTAGTAACTCGTATACACAAATCTTATGCAAAATAATCTCCTTAAAATTGCACTCGATATAATTCTATAAATCAGCGGTTATCAATCTTTTTCGGTCGCGGAGCACTTTAAAAGGAGGAGCATTAAGAAGAGCACTTCAAGGGAGATCTCGGCGGCGGCGCACTAAAACGTACGTTTTTTTTATAAGATACAAAAAAATGAACTGTTTCGAATAAAAAAAGGAACATGACAAAAAACATATAAAAACGCATTGTAATAAGTAAGGCAACTTATTTTAGAAAGTATGCAACTTTTGCCCTGGTTCACCCCGAGCTGTTGCGCCACTCTATTTTATTGGCGATGCAACTGTTTTAATCGGTACAAGGCGGTTTGCTGGTGTTGAATTTTAGATTGAGATATCTGCTACCGAAAATGTGTGCTTCTTTTTCTGCGTCACATAGTGACGGACGTAATCTATGCATATATTAATTTTGTGCGAAAGCATACCACAGGTTCTGATCCACAAATTTCAAAGATGAATCAACAGATGGTTTCTGTTTAGTGAAATCAGATTTTAATATATGTTTCAAATGTCTAGCAACATTTTTTTTAATTTTATTTGTGGGAGACGTAGTTTTTTCAAAACTGCAATTCGCGGGAGACGATTAAACAAAAATCCCGTTTAGTGTCTCTACAGGACTAACATCAGATTAACTTAACGCACGAATACTTTTTTGACGTTTTCGCTCTTCAAAAATAGTGACAGTGACATTTCCCAGGAGCAAAAAAGTTATTTCATTGTTCACCTGCCAACAAAATCATGTTTGTGAAAGATCTATCATTCGTGGTTAGTTTCTGTTTTCTTTGTCCTAAACTGGTTCTAAATGTGTGCGAAAACAGTTAAAAGTGGCACGGGTTAAAAGAGGAGATTTTGGAGGAGAATTATTTTTAATTATTCGCCGAGGGTTAAAATTTGTATGGAAAGTCTCTAACTTTGTTAGAGATTAGTTGAAGATTTCTGTAAATTGCGGATTTGTGTCCGGTGGAAACAAAGTATTACTATGTAGCAATCTTACTACGAAAATGGGCGACCAGTTAACATTTGCTATCGAATTTTATCTTTTCTGATAAAGTAAAATTTTGGAAAGATGTGTACCTGATGGCAATAAACAAAGTTGTCGTTTTTTGGAACTGGTAGACTTATACGACCTTTACTTAATCTTAGGCATACATCCAAGTCTGCGCAGAAACGCTATAATCTGACTCTTCGACTCCATCCGCAAAGCATAATCGAGTCGACTCAAACCGTGTTTCCATGCAAGCCGGGTTCGACTCTGCATGGTTACGCGATAATAATAGATAATAGTTTCGTTTTTGCAACAAAACTTTGGATTCGGCCCAGGGATCCGAAACAATTTTTTGGCTGTTGTGTTCTTCTTGCCTTAATGTCACGATTGACAAAACATATCTTGACTTAATGTCAAGATAGACAAAACATTTACATTTTTCAAAATATCTACGAGAAACTCTAACAATAAAATCCTTAACATAACCTCTCATAACTATCAGAAACGGTGTTACCTCAACCCTTATTGTAAGGCAGCCATCGATTAAAAATTTTGACTTTCTAATTTTTTCATAATGTGTTTTTTTAATTTTTTTTACTTATCTGTTCGCGGAGCACACTTTGGGAACCGCGGATTCAAACCATTACACAGCGACGGAAATTGAACCGCTCACACCAGCTACTTCTTCCTCTTAAATACCTACATTATTAGGATAAATGTGGCTTAGAGACCTCGAAAATGTATATCGATACGCATATGAAACTTGGCTTCCATATAGGTGTATGAACCACGCCACGATGGCACATGGACCGACAACAGATACGTCCACATCGCATACCGCGTATAACATGCACTAATCATGTCTGTTTTAGTTTAAAGCAAGAAGCTGTGTTCACCTTTATAGACTACAAAAACTTGACATCCTCCAGCTTTCTTTGTTTTTGAAGTAAAAGCAGTCGAGCGCCTATAATAACAGATTTGTGTACCGACAACAAACATCCTCTAACAGCTGTTCACAGGTCACAGAAACGGAAATAGGACAAGTGTTTTATATCTATGATGGATTTCTGACTTATTTTTAGAAATTCTTCTTTGTTCTGGAAGTGGCATAATCATTTTTGTAAATTTAAAATGATTGAAGGACAAAGAACCGCATCATATCTATCAATAATACTGGGATATTTATTTAAACACTGTACGAACTCTTAAATCTTCCCCTAACTTCCCCAGCTTTCGAACAAACATTTGTAAAAGAGTCTGGGTACTTTTAAAGAGAAGACCTTGATTTGGTTTATTATTATTACGTGAATTAATTAAGTAATTTTTAAGTTTTTTCCTACCTTAATATTATATAGTAAGAAGCAAATAATGAGAATTATAAAATTTAAGATGTTTCTTTAGGAAGATTGGGTGTTGGCTCAAATATCGTGTTGTGAACAGGTTCTTCCCTCCGAGGATTCCGTTTTGCTGTTGCATGTTAAAAAAGCCAACCAGGCCAATACCACCATAGCAACTAACCAATCAAAAGTTAGGTGGTACGTGTTTCTAGTTTTGGTCAGTTGTTTTATAACTTTAAAACAAGTGTTTTTGGGCTTTGGTATAATCAAATTTGTATCATTTAGAAAGCTCTAGCTTTCTCTTAAATTTTCCCCACTTGGGGTTGACGCGCATTCATCTAATGTCATCACGTACCTAACATGAGCTAGAACTTTAAGTTTAAATACCAATGTTCGAAAAAATATATTATTCAGCTTCGAAAAATAAGAACACAACACCGACGACAGCCGGCAAATAATATCAAAAACAAATGGAAGTGAAAGCAAAAAGAAATTCTGCCCACCAAAAAGCTAAGCGGTGGGTTTTCGAGAAATGAGTGTGCGTCGTTGTGTCGCAGAGGAGAAAAACCCGCATGTGGATATTCCTTGAGGAGGGGGCATCGTCAAGCACATGTCAGTCTGGGGGATGAAAGTTCAATCAGCTGACCAATGATATGCCTGTAAAGTATCTTCAGCTTTTTTTTGTGGTGGGGGGACATAGAAAAAAAGAAGAAAAATCCACACACAGACGGATGCCTGCGACTTGGAACTTAGTTAATTGTTGGGTATATGTTAACATCCTGTATAGAATGAAAGATTGTGGGGGTGGTGTTCCTTTACTGGAGTCCTACTTTCGGTGTTGTTATTGCACTACAACATTTTTGCGCTGGATGGTTAGATGACGGCTTTGCTTTTACAAAACAGAAAGAACTCACTTTAGGTAGTTAAGACTGACAATCACTAGCTAAGATTTCGAGATCAAATTAAGCAGTGATCTATAAGCTTAGTGGTAGAAGATACCACCTTAAGTCTTAAAAGCTGGTTGGTTGTACCCTGCCGAAAGACGCGCTTGCCTTCTCGTTACAATGGCTCGGTTACAGCTCGGGGACCCTTTTCCACTATTGCACTATAATTGACACTATAATTCCTGTTTGCGAATCGCTAGGCGATTTCACTCTATCCCTGGATACGTGTCAGTCACTTAGCACCTTCTTACTCGTTTCCTTGAGTATTTTGGGTCGGATTTCGTAAGCTCCAGCAGACTTGCCAACTTTTTACGACTTAATCACGACAGTGACTTCATCTACAGTGGGACTATTCTCCGCTCTAATATTGACAGCACTGGGATTCTCATCTTTAGTGCCCTGTTGGAGGTTGAGCAGCTCCGAAAAGTGTGCCATTAGCGTAAGATATGCCACTCGTTTAAAAAAAGTGTACCTACTGTTTACCGTCCCTGATTCAACCCTGCGTACGGTTAACTTACTTCCTCCAGGGAGGTGAATTTAGTATGCTGGAACATATTGATTGCAGATCTGTTATCGTAATCCAACCGCTCGTCCAAATTTTTCAATGTTTATTTCTTGGCTGCCCTGACTGCCAGATTAAAAGTTCTTCGTGCTTCATTGTGCCGGGCAAAGAAAGTTAAGTTCCTTTAGACCTTTTCTCAGCACGCACCACCCACCAACACACCAAGCCGCTTCACTCAACAATTATTTCTTTCCATTTTAACTAAATCTTAGCAATATCACTGTTTCCGTTAAGACACCAGAAGATTTTATAGAATTGTTTTTGAAAATGTTTTCTCAAAAGCGATGTAAATCTCAGAAGTTTTTGAAACTTCAAAATTCGCTACAGTTTTTCTTGTTTTGATCATTTATGACCAGTGTGATTTTTTTAAAATCATTTCTCCAAATAAATAACACCGGAGATAAGGGTCACACACACATGTTTTTTAATGCATTTTTGCGATTTTTTTTTTCTCAATCACGTGAAAACGACAGTATTGAAAGTCTTTCAGACAAATATGACTCAAGCTCTGATTTCACTTTGAGTTGTTTTACAACTATTTTCAAAGTACGGCTTGTTGCACTAAGCGGTTCGAAAGCTTTGTCCTCAAACACTTTGAAAAAAGTCATAAATTGTCAGCTCTTCGTTTCTCAAAAAAAAAAAAATGATGTTATTGTTAAAGTTCAATATTTACTAGACGTTAGTTTCGTTGTTCTAGTTCTTGTCTGCAAAACTTCTCAAAATAAGTACTGAAAAACATTTAGTCTATTTTCCCATAAAATTTCAATTAAATCGTTTTGCGTGCGTAAAAAAATTTCCGTAGTAGGCACCTATGCGTTCTCGGAATTTTTCCTTAGTTTAAAAGCACACCAAATTTTGTTTTTCTACGACTTACCGTTCAGAAGTTTTACCGCACAGACGGACGGACAACGTAGTTATACCAAAAGAGGTCATACCAGACCCCTAAAATTAAAGTTCTATACATATATCCTAGCATAAAAAAATACGCCTATTATTATAAATCAGCCTAATATATTTTTTAAAATTTTATTTAATTTAAGTTACTAAACAAAAATTAAATATGATAAAGTAATTGTAATCTTTCATTCCTTTTTTTGCAGATAAAAATTAACTGATGCCTGAATGAACTATTTTCTGTGAGTGAGTACATAAAACTTTTTCATGTTCCTCAAATTTTTTCTGTATATATATAACTACACAGATACAATTATGTTCTATCAGCAAGGTGAATTCAGTATAAGCGTATGTATTTAATTTTTCCATCGAATTTTGTAGGATAGTTTGCTTCCTAAGTGTGCATAGTTTGTAACATAGAGAAATAATCACCGTAGAGCCATGTCCGTCCCTCCGTTCGTGTGTCGGTAATTTTTAGGCCTTAAATTTTGAGCTAGGAGCTTGAAACTTAATATTTGTTCTTTCTAGGTCCCGAACCCGTACAAGTGTAAAAATTTTTAAAATCCGCGCACTGACGCCCACTTTACTTAATAACATGAAAATTCAAAGTTGTCGTAGGAAGCTGAAAGTTGGTACGCGTTATGCTCCCTTAAGTGTATTGCGATTGACATTTCAAAAAAAGGAAAAAAACCCGCCCCCTTTTGGGCGTGGTCATACTACATTTGCATTTTAATAAACGGTTTTTATTCGATATATTTTTTTTGAATCCAAAAAACTTGCGCTATAAAATGTTCAGATATGTGTGAAAGCTATCAACTGAAATGTATAAATTTTTGCCACGCCCACTTTCGGGGGCGTTTTTAAGTATAAACCAAATTTTTAATGTGAAAATGCAATCAAGACGTGTATACCACTTCTGATAAAAAATGTAAACAAAAAAACCATGTTATTGAAAAGGGGTGGATGCCACGCCCCTTTCTTAGGGAGAAGATTCTTAACTGAGAGCTTCTAAATGCTATTGAAGTTAAATGAAACCGAAATTTAACAACCAAGGTTTATGACACAATTCGGAGCTTGACAGTCGTCAATTTGGATGGGGTATCCAACGATTCGCCTAAGCGGATTGTAACCCTCCCACTAGTTTAATATATTACTGATTTACTTTTATTTGATTTTTTAATATTTGCCTTCTGCTTGGGAGAGTTGGGACAGCTTGACTGCAAAAAATTAAGTTCACTTTAAAAACAAGTGAGTAAGTGCAAGATTTCGACTGTGACAAACTTCTATATACCCTATCCTATACACCGTGTAACACCAAGTCCTTAAAGTTTTTTGTTCGGAATTCATAAATTATTTGTATCCTCCAAAAGTGGACCTGGGCTAAAAATTGAATTCAATTAATTGTAGTTTCGAAATAATCATGACAACATGCGTTTAAGCCGAAAATTATTTCGGAAAAACAGTTTTTTTTTTTCGTAAAAACGCCCCTAAAAGTGGGCGGAGCTCAAAACTTTATTATATTTGTCATATAATTTTATCTCGATTTGGAAAAAAACTTTCCGCAAAATCACGTTTTTAAAGATCTAACATGTTAAAAGTGGGCATGGTCGATATTGTGAGCGGCTTTCTCAAAACCTTCTCAAAGGTTTTGGGCCATTATAAGTCTGTACTAAAATTTGAGTTTTCACGTCTTGACCAAAAGGCATTTTGAAAGAAAGTTTGAAATAGAGGTTTTCTTACATTGAAGCCAGTAGTGGGCGTGGCCGTGGGGGGATTCAACCGATTTTCACACTTTGTCTGTACAAAATAAGAAACAAGTTACACTCGAAGTTTTAGCGTCCTAGTTCAATTTTAAAGACCTAAGAACTTCACACACACGGACAAACGGACGGGCGGATGGACGGACATGGCTTAAACGATTCACCTGTCGGTCTCGTTCTCCCTAAAAGGTACTGTTAATTTTTTTTTAACCCTACTGTTCTTATTAAAGGCAAATTTAAAGTATGTGTACCTACTCTAATTTTTATCGAAACGCAGGGTGACAAACAAATGCTTTTCATTTTTATTTTTGTTAAAAAGAAAAAAAAACATAACAAACGGGTTTGTTGTTTTAAATGTTTTTTTCATATTTTTGCTTGATAGGTACTCAAGTGGTTTATGTTTGAGTAAATTTTAATTAATAAGATGGAAACAACTCTGAGATTGGAGGCATTTTTTAGCACTACCATTTTAGTAAATCAACTTAAATGCTTTTACGCGTAGTTATCTCAAAAACTGTCTAATATTTCAGCTCCGTTACATATTTTTTTGGAGCCCCCAAAAAAATGTCTATGTCGGAGATTTTTTCGAAATATTATATATGACCGTTACCGAAATAGTTGGGGGACATGCAGTTTTTTAGTTTGTTTTTTTCTGCATTTTTTATTTAAAATCCATAAAACGACTATTCAGAACGGTTGATTATTTTTTTAACTGTCTTTTTCATGTAGATACCTTACGCAATGACTATTTTTTCCTAATACTCTTGGAAGGTTCAGGTACTTTAGTTATCGGTTATAAATGAGATCAGAACATTTTAAGTTAGAAACGTCATATTTGAAAGATCTTAAAAGTTTTAGAAATGTCTTCATACGTTTTATATACAAACCAAATTTGATTATACATAATCGGTTTAACAGTAAAGATACCAGTATAATTGAAAAATAGTTTTTGAAATGTTGATAAAGCTTTCGGGTTAAATCCCACAATCTGGTAAGTATTTGAAATTACCAATTATTATATTACGCAATTTTTTCAAATCATTGGCCTTATAGCATCAGAGGTATTAGTGGGGACAAAATTTTTTTTACGATATTTTTTTCGAAAAAATGTCAAAACCGCAGTTTTAAAACGGTTAAACCAAAATTTGATATGTTTGCCAATATCGGCTTTTTTAATTAAGTTATTAAAAAGATATGACCTTAAACACGTTGAAAACGGCCGCATGTTTTCCATTCCTTATTTTTTAAAAACTTTTGAACACTTTGAAAAAAATCGAAATTGTTATGAAAATTCAATACTTGTTTAGTGTATGTTTCATTTTTCTTCTTTCTGGCTGTAAAAACTTTTTGAGATAAGCATCAAAACACTTTTTGCCCTTTTTACTGTCAAAATTCAAAGTGTAGCCGTTGTTCGTGTGTATAAAAAATTGTCCTTGTATGCGTTCTCATTTTTTTTTTACGGACTTTATAAAAGTACTAAATCTAAACTTCATCTTTTTACGACTGACTCACTGTTCAGAAGTCACAGGTGCGGACGGTACGGTTTTTCAATGCGAGATCATCCGACATTCCGAGTTAAACTGAGATTAATTCCAGAAATGAGTTTTTTAGTGAACTTAGATTTGGCATAAATCTCGACTTAACTCACCAAGTTAAGTTAATAACAGTATGACTTCTTTGAATGTTTTTTCTGTGTGGAATGGCAGTTGATTTGCGTATTTCTGGGAAAAATTGCATCTGAGAATAGCTCAAACTTCTTTTCCTGTGGCTTTCTAAGTGAAGTGAGCGTTGGGAGAGTCAATAATTTCGAGAGCCGAAGAATTTGACAACTTTTTTGACGGAGTTAACTCTGCACTGAAAAACTGCTCGCTAGGTTAACTTCAGATTCGTTTTGTTACGGAATAAACAGATCTCGGCTTGAGCTGGGCTTAACTCAGCACTGAAAAACCGGCCCCCAAGAGGTCGTTTTTAGATTTTTTGACGGACGGTGGTAAAAAAAGAGCTCGTAAGATTGAGAAAATGCAAGTCTTTTTCGATTCTGTCTTCTTTTTTCAGTTTAGCCTGGCCTTTTACACGAGCGACGAAAATGGTTTTGGTTACATTGAGAATTACCACAGGCCCTTAACGAGCAACAACTGTCGTCGTCTATCACTAATATTAAACCCAATAGTTTTCGAGCTTATCCCGAGTGGCGACGGCGACTGTTCTGTCGCTCTTGTAAAAAGCGACTCTCAGGTGAAGCTATGATCTAAAGAGTCTAAGGGATCATTATAACCCCCCCTTTTTCTGCTTTTCTAGTGGTCCGCTAGCGGGGTTCATCCGTTGGATCAAACAAGATATACGGGCCGGCAAGATCTACTCAGCTGTTCAGCACTGATTCCAATTAAACTGAGTTTTTGTTGCATTTGGGCCATCCATGAATTTTTTGGCCTCTAATTTTTCTAGTTATTGCCTCTTTGATAGGGTTTGAAAGTCTCTCCCGCCTTGTTCAGCATGGCAATACCAACTGATCTGAAAGACTTCTCGTATCTTTGTGCTTCGTTTTCTACACGGCTTTGTTACTCCTTTTATGTATTTATGGGCCAAAGGAAGATAGTCTTCGCACCTTCATACATAGGCCTATAATGTTCCGCACGTTTTCTAATAGAACTCCTCGTTTGCTTAGCGCCACCTTTATCAGATTTCGTGGTAGCTTATCGAATTTTCTTTTTTTTAAATCAATCAGCAACGTTATGATGCCGGGCGCCTTGAATTGCATTGGCGACTGACTTACCAACGATTAAATCCGCCCGGTCTTCTGGCAGTCATTTTAATTTTTTTTGTATTGAGTGTTCTAGTAAAGCTCACAATCTCTTTGGTATAAGGGCAGGCTCAGAACAAAATTAGTAATAAGATTTGTTGAATTTAAAAAAATATATTTTTTTTTGTTATTTTTATAAACCCACTTTTTGGAGAACTGGTGATTTCTTTTTTCAAACAAAGCAGGGCATTTTGCAATCTGTTGCAGACTGATTGAAACATTTATCTATGCGCTGTTGAATTTTCCCATTAGTCTTGATTATTTTTCATCAATCGTTTTTCTTCTCTTCATTTATGCACTTTTGTTTAGCTTTTCTAAACTCTGTTCCCGTAGATTTTCATACAACCATAGTTCAACTTCTTGCTAATACATAGTTCGTAGTTTTTTATGCCACTACTTTAAGGAAGTCAGATTGATTCATAATGTTCAAAGTTTAATTTGTGCTTTTCAACCTTACAACGAAACCTCTCTTCCGAACGAAGGAATATTCGTCAAATTTGTGTGGTGATGAATAAAGTGAAATAATCCACCTCTACCATGCTGAAAAAAGAAAAACAACAAATGCCAACCGGCCGTCAAAACGACAAAACATTGTCAGGAGGCATGCGCCAGAAGTCAACCCTCCACCTTTAACTTATGACAGACAATACTGTTTTGTTCAATCTTTGTCTACAAATCAGCTGGTGAATATCAAACGAAATATTTCCTGCTCGAACGTCACTCTTTTAAGATTTCCGTCAATATTGGTCATAAATTATTCAGCCCATAGACGGATACAGTAATCAATCGAAAAAAAATTGTTTTCAATAGTTAAAAATAGAAACATTCTCGTCGCCTTAACATTCCATATACATATCTTCCAGCGAAGGATTCTTCGATGTTATTGTGATAAAATGTTACCATCATATTATTACCATAATTTTTAGTCACTATCCTGATACCTTGACGATTTGCTAAAAGGATGCTCAATAATGGACAATTTTGAAGGCACTAATGGAGTCGCAGCTGGATAGAAGACACGACCTTCCAGCTTCACCATTAACACCACCACAGCAACCTCGAGAACCCCTGAGAATGGGTGCTTGTATGGGTCGCTGTATTACGGAAAAGAGTTCCTGTTTAAAAAGGTGAGTCTGTAGACCAATATACGAGCAGTTTTAAAAAGTCTCAAGCTCTACGGCACACTGATTAAATCGATACGCACGTTTCAGGCTTTTGTGTTTATATTATCATCCACACACCACATCCTTTCACTTCCTGCTGTGTGCTCTGTTCCCGTATTTAATTACAATTAATTTCCACCCCCTCTTAAGTGCTGTTGACCGGATGGGCTGCAAGTTGATCCAATTTAATTAGGAACAAAATTAAAACTGGAACAAAAACGCTCTTTGCGTTGTTGCATGTACCGCATTTGTTCTTGTTTTGTATAGCTTGTCTATAATTAAGTTAAAAATGGCTGGGAGTGTGCAGTTTGAAATTCCATTTTCACCCTTTGTCCTCACTTTGAAAGCCCCTCGCACAAATGCAGCTCTGACGGTCTTGAGCATCCTTGAACTGATTTTTGAGTTTGTAGTTTTTACCCACGCAGATTCATTTTTCGATTTATTTTTGTCATTTCTTGCAATCAACTGTCTTCTTCACGACACCACTAGATGGCGTTCTACAGATGAGCACGAGACTGAATTGATGACGGACGAAGAAGAGGGCAAATCACAGAGGAGAAAGAAAAAGGAACGAAAACTTATATTTAGAATAATCAAATTTAAACGAAAGGTGAGTGGATTCGTTGATTAGGGAGGGTCTAGGGACCACTTAACATTAAGACTGTGAAAGAGCAGAGTGCATACAATAAAAGGTGGAGTTTGACTGGGATGAAAAGGCCTTTTGTCCCTTTTGAAAATATTTGTTGATACAAGAAGTTCAAGTGTTCTTTTCAAGCAAAAGTAGTTGTTGCAAAATATAAATCCATACCTAAGGGATGGTTTTTTAGAGGAGAATTCGGAAACAGTGTTAATGTTGGCTATAACCTTATAAGGGTTACTAAGATAAGAACCAATTTTATCCATCATCTAAATTCTGATTTGCAGAAAACTTCGTTACTTACTTCACTTTAAAGGCGGCGCTAGAGTGAGCGGTTGCCGTGTAGGCTTCACTCCACGTTTCGCCACCTTGTCTTAATGTTGCCTATCCTGCTTATCACGCGAAGTTGGCTGCGGTCTACGCGAGTCTCAGTGCTCCTCTTTTCTTTCCCGCGGGGTAAGACCATCGTAAAATCACTCTTCTGGCTGCAGGTGGGTCTCGATGTACAGTCCCACAGTTTGACCTAGTTTCCTACACCAGACGGGACCAACAATTTTTCGTTAGTTGTTAAAAAATATGGTTAACCATAGAAAAAAACTGTGTTAACTTCTTTTCGGGGTGAATGTGAGTTTCAATTCAAGGGCCTAATCAGAACGCGTTGCTGTGGCTGTAGCTGCAGCTGAAGCTTGTAGTGTAGCGTGCCATTTATATCGGTCAGAATGCGGCGTTGCAGTCGCGTTTCAGCCTTAGCTACTACGCATTCGAATCAGCTAAGAATATCTGCTTGAGCGAGGAGGTTTTGTTACTTTATAAGCTTATAGCTATAGACTTATAATTTCTTTATTCTAGCCGCTTGCTTTCACAAACGCGTTAAACGTGTCAACTGGCACTGATCCTCCAATTTTAAACTAAAGGCTTCATCACAATCGGGATAGATCTGCAGGACTTGTAGTGAAATTATTATTATTTCAAAAGTAAAGGATCAGTCCTATTAGTAAGATCCTTTATATATAGATACTACCATTCTTCTACTTCTTTTCTGATCGGGAAGTATCGTCTCAATTCATATAACTTCTAAGTCCTATAGATCGACGAAAAAAGATACTTACTGTTTTCCCCATCATCTCAACGTTTTGTCGTACCTTATTGACAACTTCAGGCGAATTTTCTTTCCTTCTATTTATAAATTACTACATTGATAATGTTATATTTTTGCCTGGTATTCCTCCAATATAACTCAATATTACTTTTGTAATTACTCATCGAAACACTTTATATCTCAAACACAAATTCTATTTAAGTTCAATAATTATTCAACTTCGACGCAATTCAAATGCAAAGCTTTTGTTTTAATTCAGTCACTGTTTGCTTTATCTCTCGCTGTTCATAATTCATCGATTTAAAAACAACTGTCGCTGGCAGAGTCAGCTTTTTCGCCCCTTTTTACACAAAATCAACCAAATTCTCGGAATTTAGCTTTTTTCGGATTTCCATATATCGCAATTCGAATTTTGTTAGTTTGCGTTCAGCTGTCTGGAATGACAGTACAATGGTGGGTGGGTGTGCTCAGTGAGTGATTCGATGCGTGTGGACAGTCTTTTCTCAATGCATGTTCTAAAATTCGGCACATTTTGTCGCGGCATCACATTGCCCCCCTCTTGGTTTTGTTTGTCCCGGGCAAGCACATTATTGTTGCAAATTGTTTTACCATTCCATTGCTGGTTATTCTGTTTAAGGGGTGTAGCCCGTGTCTTCTATTAGTCCGCTAAGTGTGCATACTTCCTGGAATATCTTTGAATGAAAGTTTCGTCCCTTACCGGAGTGTTATTTCATAGGCACATCGAACCTGCAGACCCAGTTGTCTCCTATATGGTCAACAACGGTTTAAATTCTTTTTAAATAGAAAATGGCTCAGGCAATTAGCTGAAGTAGTCGCACATTACAAGGATGCAGCGATTACCGTTTTCAGTGTCCGGAAACGGGACTGCTCAAATGGTGCACCCACGCTGTACTGGTGAATTTAACCTCTTGGCTTTGCGTCCCTGGCTTAAAGCACACGTTGTACACTTTCAACACCAGCTCTCGACGTCATTTCTTGCGCTTAGCGTTCCCTTACCTTTTCCAGAGTCTTGTTAATTCCCAAATGCTCGTCAGCTCAGTATGCAGTGTGCATTTACCGCAGAATCTCCTGGGCTCTCGATAGTGAAGCCACAAACTGCATCTTGAGGGATCTTCCATCCGAAATTCTTCACCTTCGCCGCATCTTCTACGTGGAATGTGTCTCACTGTGCTAAGTTTCCTTTGAGTTAGGGCTTTTTGCCTCCGTCAAGTCGAAGTACACAACTAACAATGCAGTTATGCCTTCAGCCCAATTAATCCGTTGCATCAGTTGCGTCGAAGTACACAACTGACAACTCAGTGAAATACATACGTTCTTATGGGAAGCGGCCCATATACAAAAAGTGCGCAGAGAATTCATTGGTCTTCGGGCTTTATTCGCTGAACAGAAATACCTTCGTCATTTTTCTCTTTTTGGACGCATTGTTTACAAATCCTTCGGATCCTTCGGAGATCATCCGAGTTTCTGAGTAAAACTGAGATTTACCCCAGAAATGAGTTTTTCAGTCAATTTCGATTTGGGTTAATCAATTTCAATTTGGGGTAACTCTGGAGAACAGTATGAACTTCTTTGAATGTTTTTCTGTGTGAAATGGCAGTTGATTTGCGTGTTTCTGTGAAAAATGGCATCTGAGGATAACTCGAACATCTTTGCCTGTGGTTTTCTATGTGAATATAGAGTTGGGAAGGTCAATAATTTCGAGAGTCGAAAATTTTGACAACTTTGCTGACGGAGTTAACACAGCACTAAAAAATTCCAGATTCGTTTTGTTACGGGAATAACTGATCTTGGTTTAAGCTGGGCTTAACTCAGCACTGAAAACCGAGCCTATGTCATAAACCTGCAATTGTTCGACCCATCTTGATACTTGTTCCTCAGGTTTTCAAACTGAAGTAACCAATTGAGAGCTGACAGGTCTAGGTCAGCTCGACAGGTCTAGGTCATACTAGAATCAGCGTCAACAATAAATGTCTTCTACTGTTGCTTGTGGTGGAGTAAGCTAGTATCGGTGCCTCGCAAAGTCGTTGTTTTAGATGTTGAAAGCTTCTTTCGCACTCATTTAAACTGACTTTCTTTCTCTTGGCAACACTTGGCAATTCCGATACTTCACGAATCTCCTGTTATAGGTGGCAAGGGCGAGAAACATCCTTAGCTTGAGTATGTCTTTGGGAATTGGCCAACTCGGATGTATCTGCCTTTACTCCATCTGCCTACTCAGCATGCCCCAACTACTTATCTTCCGCTCTGAAGAAGGCACACTTCTTCGATTGAGGTTCAAGTGTGTTGCTCTTAGTCGTGTAAATACATCCCGCAGGTAGCCCGAGGTTCAGAAAAAGTCTTTGTCCAAGTACAAACCGTCCAAGTACACCATACACCCATACACGTTTTTCACATAAGACCATGTCAGACCCTTCCCTTAAGACGCTTAAAGTAGTAGAAGTAGTGGTAGTTTGTTAGTTTTCATTAAAAAAGTCAAAAGTTTCGCAGTCTTCTCTTGGTCGTCTGGGTAGATCTGTCTATCTGCCAGTGTCCATCTTTCAGGTCAAGGGTGACGTGGAAAACCATTTGGCTGAGAAGTGTGTTGACCGAAGCCGTTTTAAGCGCGCTGTTGCACTTTATCATTAATTTTGTGTTTAAAATAATTATTGAGAAGTAGAAAAAAGGATTTTAGATCCTTCGGGAATGACAACTCAAGTTCGACCTAGAGCCTAAGAAAATTATTTACATCAAAGCACTTAAACGGCTTGTACCAGACCAGCATGTTTATAAAGTCCTAAAAACAAAGTTCGAAACCTTCGACACTCGTAGTTTGATCCAATCAATGAGAAAGTGGTTCGCATAATTAAGGAGAAAATTTAATTTATACAAATTCTTAAATATCGGTTCAATGTTGTACCGCAGTATCAAAGAGCTGTCGGTCTTTCGTGTCAGGCTGCTGTCAAGTTCTGCTCAGGGTCCGGGCAGTGAATTTCTTTTCAAGGAAGTGGTTTCGTGTAGTCCTGACAAAACCTGAAAGTGTACCATGGGAGGAGAGTCATATTACTCCAAGCCTTTTTAAAATGCATCTTCTTACCAGCCTCTAATAATAAATGCCAAAAGGAGTTAATCTGGATGGTTGGCCCTGGAGATTAAAAAATCTGGTTTATTGTAATAAAATTTGAAAACTTTTCAGAACCGTAAGCAGTTCCTGGAAAAGTTGTGTGAACATCAGGACTTGAACTATTCAAGGCTTAGCCGAGCACCAACTGCTGAACTGTGAGATTAATTATTTATTCATTAATGAACAGGTTCATAACGAGTAATGCTTGTTCTAGCACGGACATACAGCTACAGAGTCTTGACGCGCAGACCCTTCTAGTGACCGCAGCGAATAACATCACCACGACCAATACCTTTATACCGGCGGCAGCTTCTCGCACGAGCTCGTCTCTTGATCTCGAATGGGAGCACGAATACGGCCAACACAATCACCAGCGAGTACTCTCACGATCGTGGCTCTTTATAGACGGTGCGGCGGCAGATACTCTCATCGATGACGGCGAGACAAGTGATGACAACAAACCTTTGTTCAATTCACCACCTTCGGAGGAAGGATGCCTTCGGGATGAACTCCTTCCGAAGCAACACACAAAGCAAACGCAAATGGCCAAAAGCAATTCGATTCAGCAGCCGAATTTCACACGTACCTCATCGCGGACAAGTTGGTCGCATATCTCGACACCGGAATCACTAGAGTGGGACATTGACGAGGAACAGAGAAATCAAATGCACCTGGAGGACGATAATCTGGATCATGAAACCCTCGAACTGTTGCATCAAATCGAGATGCTCAAGAACAAGGTACTTAACGAGACCGGCGATGGTCTGGGTGGGATCGAGTTTCGCAATAATGGTGCGAGTCGCGACAGTTGATTAAATTAGATGTCGAAAGTTGCTAAAATAATGTGACTAAATGAAGAGTATAATTGTTGTGGTTCTCATAGGAATTTGCAAGGATTTTTATTTTTTTTATTTTTTGCTATGCCGTCCATTTTGTCTCAGGTGTTTTTATACACATATTTTTTTTATAATTTTGATATTTTAAGTGCTTGTACTTATTTGCTACTGGATTTAGGTTAGCTTAAGTATTGTTGTAGAATTTATAACCTCTGTAGGACTGTAAAAACGGTTTGCTGACTTTGTGAGGATCATACAAGGGCTACCGTTTATGTTTTAATTTTTTTTTTATTTTTATAAGTGTCATGTTTCAGGGACTCTTTATTATGTGGGATAAGGCTATGACTTATGTTTGTGCACTGTTTTTCAAAAATTTATCACTACACATATCTTGTGCTTTCTTTTTGTCCATAAAAATAATCATGATCAAACTTTTTCATAAATCCATTACGCAGTTTATAATCATCTTTCAATTTTTCCGATTTTTAGTCTGATTTTGAAGTATCATGTGGTAGAGATTTCTTACCTGGTCTTTTATCATAGTTTTTTCAAATAGGACATGTCTGAAGTCAAATTGGTGCAAGGAACAAAAAATAAGTTAATTTAAGTATTTTAAATTTAAAACAAACTTTAAAAAAAAAAATGTTTTTACCAAGAGCGTTTGCTATAGAATTTAATTGAAAAAATCTTGAAAAGTTCGCGTAATTTTTACAGCTTTTGAGCGTTTTCGAAAGCTTGATAATTCTCTGGGTGATTTTACTTGTAAATGGTGGAAAATTGTTAGGGTCTGTCATAAGTTGCAATCTTTCGAGAGGTGTTCCCTAGTGGATTTTACACTTGGTTTTTCCAGAATAAATGTTTAGATACTTTTAAGTCCCTTTTATTTTGCTTAAAAAAACAGTGTCTTATAATTTTTTCAGCTCGTAAATATATCTTTCTATAAATTTTTACGGAGCTTTAAAGGAGAAGCAGATTTTTATTGAAAAGGCAGAATTTTGAAAACGGAATTATGACCTTGTGTATTCTCGTCACGTTACATGGTTGGATTCCGAGCCAAAAACCACCGCGGAAAATTACGATAAGAAAACTTCATACAAACTTTGACAGTTGAATAACGATGTGTAGAATTTCTGCAACTAACGGGGCTTATCAGAGTTTAATACAATATCTCCACCGGACACTACTCCGCGATTAACATAAATTTTTAACTACTCTTCCTCAAATCTCAAGATTTACCACACAAATTTAAATCCTCTCGGCAAGCGATCAAATGAATCCACTTTTAATACCATGTTTCCACCGGACACTAATGGGCGACTAATATAAATCTTCATTAAATCCTCTACAAATTACGCCATTAGCCATACAAATTTAAATCCTCTCGGCAAGCGATTAAAAATAAATCCTATCACTATTCACAAACCACTTTTAACCCTTTTCGAACACCTTTTTTACAGTTTGAGAATCGAAAAAGGACACTGAAGAAGATAGTGTCGAGAAAGAAGACACTGTCCTAGCACGAGGGGTCAGATTTACGATTTCTATAGGGATGTTTACAACGGAAATATTTTTTCGCTCCTAGAAAATGACATCGTCAAAAAGAGTGCGCATGTCAAATTAATCCTATATTTGCGTGGAGGATTCACTTTGGGATTTATTATTAATCGACTCCCACTAATCTTCACTTTATTGGCGGTGGAAACATGTTATAAATCTTATTCACTTATTCCACCTTCAACCGTTTTCGCACACCTTTGTAACAGATCGAGAATCGGAAATGAAAACTGAAACATATGACAGATCTCTCAAAAATACATTTTATTGAAATCTTTTTTAGCTCTTGAGAAATGTCATCGTGACTATCTTTTCAGAGCCAAGCATGAGTGCTCGTGTCAAATTAATCCTATGTTATTTTTAATTATCTCCCGCTTATTGCAGTTTTATGGCCGGTGGAAACATAGTACTACGCGTTTAAGTAAGTGCGTAAATTCTTATTTTGTATATCTACATTCGTTTTCTTTCTTTTTGTTTTTCACACCATCGAAAATTGTTAAGCCTTGGAGTAACCCGTCTTACTTTATGTACGATACTAGTAAGGAAGCCTGTGTGACAGCGGAACAATGTCACACATAGATTAAAACTAACAAAGAAAAAACTTTTGCCCTTGACGGGATTTGAACTTGAGTCAACGGCCGGCGTGCCGTTAACACTCTCACAGTGAGCCACCAATTATTTTCGGCTGTCATTTTCTAGTAGGATGTGACATACTCATGCACTTAGCGCTTTATAACTTATGTGATGCATACCTAGTCCTAGTGGGGTGCCGTGGCGTAGTGGCTAGTGTGTGTGCTTACTACGCCAGAGGTCTGGGTTCGAATCCTGCCATCGTCACCTGAAAAAAAGACTCGTTCTCCGCGAGGGTCTGACAAGCCCTCCGAGAGTACGCTTGTCTTGAAAAACTTCTCAAAGTGCCGTTCGGATTTGGCGAAAAATTGTAGGTCCCCTTGTATGTAAAGAAATTAACACACACAGCATATATTGTTGAGAAGTTGGCCCTGGTTCACCTCGAGCCGTTGATCCACTCTATGCTTAGCCCCCAGGGCGAAATCTCGCAGCGCCTTTTCGAACCTATTTTTATACATAAACTAGTTTTGTTTTGGAAAGTCTGCAACATGAACATGTTGCTTGGCTTGGTAGAACCCCAAAGTTGTATACCATGTGTCGAGGACGGCTTTAAGAACTGCCAATAAATTTCTTTGAGCCTAATTTCGAGCTCGTCACGCTTCTTCCACCTAAATTTAGCGTCTAGGGTCATTCATAGGTTTTTCGCGCATAAGACACACTTTATCAACAGAGCTAAATTGTTAACCCTTCTTTACGTAAAATTAAATGTGTTGACTTTTTCTCATTAAGACCGGTTCGCCAAGTCTTCGTCCAGTCACAAATTCTGTCCAATGCTCGTTGGAGGCTTCTCGTTACTGCCTTTGACTTGACTGATTCACATGTTGCCAGGATGACCGTGTCGTGCACAAGCGTGGCCAAACTGTCCGAACATCTTGAGATATGTCTCTTTTGTAGAGCAGAAACAAACAGGGTCAGGGCGAGGACGCTTCCCTGTTGTACACCAGCTCGAATTTCTTGGAATACCGCAGAAGCGATATGGGCCTAAAAGATTTTTTGTCATTTGCACATTTCCCCGGTTTTGGAACCACTATGACTTTCAGCAGCTTTGCAATGCTTTGAAAAGCATAAAAGTCTAAGAGAAGCGTTAATCATAAAAGGAAGCTTGACTTCTTTCAAGATTTCGCCAGTGATCAGGTCGTAACCAGGGGTCGTATTATTTTCAAGTTTGCTCGCAATCGAAGTTCAACTAACGGCCCTTTTTCATTCTTAAGCTATTAAGTTCCGCGTTGTTGTTTTGAACGTGAGCCCACGGCGGACCTTTGCGGTCACTCGGGCGACACGGCTTGAATGTTTCTTCTTAGTCTTCGGCCGATAAATCGGCTTTTTCTTTGACTTTTTTGCCCATTCGTCGTTAACTTTCGATTAAATGTTTCTTGATGGACTAAACTGCTTCCAATGGACTAAACTGCGAGTAGTTCGAGCTCCTATCTGCCGATAAAGCCTTCAAGGTATTCAGTGAATACCTTCATGACTTAAGAGGGTTTTGTCTGGCGGTACCCTCGTACGTTGCCATCTTTTATATGCTTTTCTCTTTTCGCGAATTAGTTAGATATGTTCTGCGTACATCCCCGTCAGTGCTTATGCTTACCTCTGTCTTTTGGAAAGAACTGTTGTTCCGAGCAGCGCTCTGAAATGCTTCAATGAATTTTTCAACCTCGGTTTCTAACTCGAAAGGAGTTCTCAATGGCATATTCCAGCGAACGTACCCTCCTTACAGTCCTTTCTGGTTCCTTTTTTTTTGGTTCTGGTTATGTTTCTGTTTTACTTTAGCGTCGTTCCCATGCTGTAGCTCATTCGGTGTAGTTTAATTATGAAAAAATTTTCTTTAACAAATTTCAAAAAAATTACAATTTTTTTTTTACACATTTTCAGTACCTAGTTTTTTAAAAGAGTCTCTTAAATGTCTCTGGTATATTTAACTATAGTCTCGGTGGCATAAAGACGCTTTATTAAAAGGAATCTGACGAGAAATATTTTTTCAAAACTTTTATACAAATTTAATTAATTTTGCCAATTGTAATATATCCAATACTTTTTGTTCAATTGCTTAAAATAATTTTAAACGATTATTAGTGAGCACCTTGCCGAGGCATCCTACTTTAAGTTCAGACATCCGCTAACAATTCATTTTTTCTTTAGTTTTTCATCAAGCACGTTCTTTCATAAAATCATCTTAATAGAAAATAAAAAGTGCCTAGTATAAGAAAGCATAAAAAATAAATAAAATAATGTTATTTAATAAATTAAATATTGTTTTCAATTGAAAAAAAAGTAAAAAAAAAATCTTCCACTTTCGAATTATTGTAAAAAGTGTATAAAATGTTATTGATGTTTTCACATGTGAATCGGTTTGTATAACCAACATCAACATAAAGATATTAATAGTACATAATTTTAGTTTCAAAAGAAAATTAAAAAAAAAAAACATAAGTATTTAAAATAATATTGGATGAACTACATTAAAACCCACCCAAAAAAGAGAAAACTAAGAAGCCCCCATCCTTTATCATTGTTAATTGTTTTTCTTGCCTAAACTTTAAACATATCTCCAGTCCAACATAAAATTATTTATTAATTATAAATAAAAGAATTTACTTGTGGAAGAATTTCATAGATTTAAAGAATGTCCAACGGGATTAAAATGGTTCTCATTAATATTTTATTTTTTGCTTAATAAAAAAAAGTACAGAATCGGTTCTGGAAAGAATTGAATTAAGTTTATAAATAAAAAAATTTATAAACCCGAAAAAAATTGTAGGGAAAAGAATCGTAAATATTTTGTATCGAATACATATTTCTGAAATAAAAATTTTAAATCAAGTCGTTGTATTTGAAAATAAAAAATCTTTTTTTCCTAAATTATTTTTTGTTTATTTTTTAAATCACTCTTTTGTTTACAATATTTCGTAATTTGTTTTTTTTTTTTATAAAACTTTTTTTCGATAACTTAAAAATTATATAATTATGTGTTATGCATTAAATTTTTAAAACAAATATTATGAAATTTCATCCAGTCTCGTTTTTAGCCAAACCACGACTTTGCTGACGTTTTCAATTTACCCCAGACTGACTTCTCTGTTTCAGCTTCGGCTGCAACAATCTAAAAAAAGAAAAAAATTTAAATTAAAAAACTTGTTTTTTTTGCTCTTATAGAGTTCCCTTACCGTTTCTTCTGTTGCCTGATTTGTTTGTGAAACTTCTGTCGATGATTTTTGACTAGCGTATGCTGACTCTTCGTGAGAGTCTTCTTGAACGACTTGCTGTTGACCAAGGTCTTGATCGGTGTAGTGGCCCAGCTCCACCTGCTGCTGTTGGCCAAAATCTTCGAGCTTCTCACTTTTTTGGCCGGAATTGTCGGTGTAGGAGTTCCAGTCCTCAACTTGAACTTGTTGTTGGCCACCGTCATCACTTTGGTCGTTTTGTGTAAGGGAACCCACTGCCATCGATCCGTATGATGGCCCACGGCCCTGTGAGTAACGGTTTTGGTAACCGGTTCTCGCGCTTGGGTCAACAGGCTCCACCACGGGAACAGTGAAGCTGTATTCTTTTTTTCGGTGTATCCTCTGCGACTCGATGCGAGAGTCCGAATCCGGGTAGTAAGTGGTTGGAGGAGGCTCACGGTGTGGTGGGCCGTGTCCATGACCGTGCCTGTGACCATAAGCATGGCCGTGACCATGTCCATGAGGAGGCCCGTGACCACGTGGTGGTCCACCATAGGGTTCTTCGGGCAGTTGAACCATTGGAGCATTTACATCCGAAGGACTTCCCAAGTTTGGTTCAGACTCCTCAAACTCTTCCTGGTATACTTGTGGCGGCTGATCACCTCGATCCTTGCTGATTGTTTCATTCCTCTTACCCGAAGCTGAAGTGTTTGTGTTAAGTTCGATGCCGCCGTAGCCGCCCTCATTAAAGTCCAAATCGATGAGTCCTTGAGCCAAGAGGAACAACTTTCTGCGCCACTTATCCAACTGAGCACCAGACAAACCTGTGCGGCCTGCAAGAGTGTTCAAACGAGCCTCTTCGCGGGCTTCCCACCTCTGTATGTCACCCTCTGAGAGGGAGGACTGGTGAGCAGCAATGTTTAGTCTTTCCAATTCTCCATGCCTAAAGTCCTCCAATCGGTTCAGCGTCATTTTGTAGTGCTTCGCCACCTCTTCGATTCTCTGCATTTCTTGGTACTGCCAATTCTTGATGGTTTCAGCTGGAATACGGTACAGCGAAGCAATCATGTTCAGGCGATCGCGTCTCTGCCATTCTCTGAGATTCTTTGATGAGAAGCTCTGGGTGCGTATCAGACTATAAAGACGATCGCGTTCACGTCGCTGCCAATCCTCCAGGTGCTTTAGGGTAATCGTCTCGAGAACACCCTCCGTTTTCATGTTTTGCAATTCTTGTCCTTGAAATGACTTCAGCTCTTCCTGTGATACATTGTACTTCTGGGTCAGATTGCCTTGGAAGTTCGAATCAGCAACCAGGAATTCCCAAAGCTCCTCCTTGGTGATGATCACCTTGACGGGAATGGCTCGTAGGCGTTTCTTCTCGGCAATCTGCCAAGAAGTTAAATTTCCAGACTCGAACTTTTTGCCTAAACCAAGGTTGGTCAAGCGACCAAGTTCCTTTCGCTGCCACTCGATCAATTGATCGACGGTAATTCGATACTGAGCAGCAAGCTGTCTCAAGGTGTTACGGTCCCTAGCCAGTTGCTTTTCGAGCTCCTCAATGCTTATTTGTTGCTGCTTAATGGTTAAGTACAGTCGCTCCTTCTCGCGTTTCTGCCAGTCTGTCAGATTCTCTGAGTAAACCTTCTTCTGTTGAAGCAACTTCATTAGTTCCATTATGTACCACTGTTCAACCTGGTCGATTGTGATGCGATACTGATCTGCCAATTGCTGTAGGCGAGCACGATCTTCACGCAGCTTTCGTTCTAGTTCTTCAATGGACCAAGTGCGCTCTTGCAAGAGCTGTTGGATGTGTTGTTGCTCGTTAACTTGCCATTGAGCAACAGTGTCTATATCTTGTTCATCGCCCTCGGCGATTAGTTTCAATCTGGCGAGACGCTGGACTTCACCACGTAAGAACTCAATGATATCCTCTACACTGATTTGGTAGTGATTGGCGACGTTCTCCATTCTCTGTTGGTCCTGTGTAAGATGCTGCTCAAAGTTGTTCTGTGTCACGAGTTTGCTTTGTGCCAGAGCAACCAGGTACTCGCGTTCGTGCTGCTGCCATTGAAGCAGATTGTCGCTTGCTACGGGCTTGATAAGCTTGCGCCCCTGATTGATAATCCATTCTTCAATTTCCTCAACAGTTATGTGGTACCGATAGGCTAACTGCTGGAGGCGTCCTCGATCATTTTTGAGTTGCTGCTTGAGCTCTTCAATGGTGAGATTGTTCTGTTGAATCAACTGAACAAGGCGATCGCGTTCGCTACGTTGCCATTCCGTTAGCTGTACGGGCTTTATGAGCTTCTGACCCTCAGTGATGATCCATTCTTCGATTTCTTCAATGGTCACATGGTACTGATATGCCAATTGCTGAAGACGGCCACGATCAGTCTTCAATTGTTGCTTTAGTTCTTCTATTGTGAGATCGTTTTGCGTGATTAATTGAAGGAGACGATCGCGCTCGTTGCGCTGCCATTCGTTAAGCTGAACAGGTTTGAATGCGCGGTTGCCTTCCTTCCGAATCCATTCTTCAACTTCTTCTATGGTGACATGGTATTGTCGAGCCAACTGCTGAAGACGATTACGATCCGTCCTAAACTGAGTTTGCCATTCTTCAATGGTAAGACCAGGACGCTGTCGGATCTGTTCCTGAATACGTTTGCGTTCATTCTCTTGCCAAACAGTTAGAGACTCAGGCTTTATAAGGCGTTTGCCTTCCTTTCTAATCCATTCTTCGACTTCCTCGATCGTGACGTGATATTGCTGTGCGACTTGTTGCAGACGGTAACGATTTGCTTTCAGCTGTTCTTCCAAATCGTCAATTGTCAGACTTTGAGGTTGCTGAAGCTGTTGCAGCAAACGTTGACGCTCGCTTTGTTGCCACAATGTTAATGATTCAGGCTTGATCAGACGCTTGCCCTCCTTTCGTATCCATTCTTCGACCTCCTCGATGGTCACGCGGTATTGTTGGGCTATTTGGTTAAGTCTAGTCCTTTCGGTTTTCAACTGCCTTTCCAGCTCCTCCAGAGTAAGGTCTTGAGCCTGAATTAAGTTTCGCAGCCTTTGCTGTTCGTTTTGTTGCCAGATCGTGAGTGGTGCAGGTTTGATTTGGCGATTGCCCTCTTTCAATATCCATTCTTCGACCTCCTCGACGGTAACATGGTACTGTACTGCCAATTGCTGCAGTCTTCCGTGATCGGTTTTGATCTTATTTTCAAATTCTTCAATGGTCACATTGTTTTGCTTGATTTGATCTTTAATCCTCAACCTTTCCAACTTTTGCCAGTCCCTAAGATCGCCAATGATGCCTTGATTCTCGAGACGCTCTGATTCCTTTCTAATCCAGTTTTCGATCTCCTGGATTGTGACATGGTACTGTGCTGCCAGTGCTTCCAATCGCCTACGGTCAGCGATCAGCTTCTCCTCAAACTCAATCGATGAGAGTTGGCTCTGCTGTTTAGCCAGCTCGAGAAGGCGATCACGTTCGTTCTTTTGCCAAGCTGTAAGGCTCTCAATTTGCTGCTTACCGTCGTTCCTTAAGCGTATCAATTCCTTCTTTATCCATTCTTCAACCTCCTCAACTTGAACGTGATTCTGCCACGCGAGCTGCTGGAGTCTATTCCTGTCGGCCTTAAGCTGGTTCTCAAATTCCTCGACAGTAAGATCACTATTCTGTAAGACGATTTGCTGGATTCGTTGTCTTTCATTGATTTGCCAATCGGTGAGGTTTCCAATATGGAGTTCCCCCTGATTTCTGAGTCTCTGAGCTTCCTTTCTTATCCACTCTTCTACCTCCTCTATTTGGATGTGATACTGCCATGCAAGCTGTTGAAGTCGGTTGCGGTCAGCCATAAGCTGCTTCTCAACCTCAGCCACACTCAACTGAGACTGTTGTTTGATCAGCTCCTGCAAACGATCACGTTCCGTAAGTTGCCATGCGGTAAGGTTCTCGATTTGAAGTTTTCCCTGATCGCGAAGTTTCTGAACCTCTTTTCTGATCCATTCTTCAACCTCTTCAACTTCAATATGATACTGCCAGGCAAGTTTTTGCAATCTATTTCTGTCCGCTTGCAGCTTCTTTTCCAATTCAGCCGCACTGAGATCGCTCTGTTGCTGCGCGAGCACCAACAAACGATCACGTTCGTTCTTTTGCCATTCGGTGAGATTTTCAATTTCGAGTTGACCCTGATTCTTCATGCGTTGCAGTTCCTTGTGGATCCATTCTTCGATCTCCTTTACTTGAACGTTGTTTTGCCAAGCAAGATTTTGCAAGCGCTGCCGATCGGCCTTGAGTTGTTTCTCAAACTCGTCCACGGAGAATCCGCTTTGCTGTTGGGCCGCTAAAACAGCCAGATGGTTACGTTCCTTTTGCTGCCACTCTTTCAATTGCTCGATTTGGACCAAGCCTTGATTTTGAAGACGCTGCAGTTCCTTTTTGATCCATTCCTCGATTTCTTGTACCTGAACTTTGTATTCTTGAGCTACACTGTATAGATGTGCACGGTCGTTCTTTAGTCGCTCCTCCAACTGGTCAAGTGAAAGCTGATCTTGTCCCTGAACAATCTGAAGCACATGATCGCGTTCAACTTCCTGCCATTCGGTGAGTGGCGCATTAGGCTTGATCAATCCAAGACTCTCGAGACGGCTGCCTTCGTTCTTAGCCCATTCCTCCACTTCCTCGATTTCCACGTGATATTGCATGGCCAATTGCTGGAGATATGCACGATCGGCCCTTAGTTTCTGCGTAAATTCATCAATGGTGAGTTCATTTTGGTTAGCCAGACTCACGAGACGCTGCCTCTCGATCTTTTGCCAGTCATTCAGGTTTGCCGTGTCAAGTTTTGCTTGGTTCTGAAGGCGCACGACTTCGGTCTTTAGCCACTCTTCGATTTCTTCAACACGCACTGAATACTGACGAGCCAACGCATAAAGATGCGCCTGATCAGTCTTTATTTTCTTCTCCAGATCATCAATTGACAGCTCGTTCTTGAGGATGAGTGCTGACAAGCGATCACGTTCCACCCTCTGCCATTCGGTAAGTTTCTCTTGCTCAATCAATCCTAAGCTCTGGAGCCGATCAGATTCGCGACGAAGCCAAGCTTCAATGTCCTTCAATTCTACATGATATTGTGTAGCCAACTGCTGTAGTCGGTTTTTGTCACTGAGTAAACGCTTCTCAAAGTCCTCCACTGTCAGCTTGTTGTCATGGACCAAACTAACGAGCCTCTCTCTTTCGATTTTTTGCCAATCTTGCAGATCTTCGATCTTCACCAGACCTTGGCTCTGCAAACGAACCAATTCCTTCTTCAACCAGTCCTCAATCTCCTCCACTCGAACTTGATAGGTGTTCGCCAGACCATAAAGCCTCGTTTGGTCATTCTTAATCTTGTTTTGCAACTCCTCGATTGTGAGCTCGTTGCTCTGCACTATGGCTTGAAGACGATCACGTTCCTGTTGCTGCCATAATGTCAAATTCTTCTGGACGTCAGAGAAAACTCCTTGGTTCTTAAGTCGCTGAGCCTCTTCTCGAAGCCATCTTTCGATTTCTTCAACTTGCACCTGATACATGGAGGCCAGTTTTTGTAACCGAGCACGATCATTTCCGATCTTCGATTCGTACTCCTCAATAGTGAGATCATTTTTCTGTATAATGGCCAACATTCGGTCGCGTTCCTGTTGCTGCCACACTTCAAGCTCCTTCTGCAAGTTCACCTTTCCGCTCTCGTGCAGCCGATCAAGTTCTGATCGTTGCCATTTTTCGAGTTCCTCCAAACTTATGTGGTATTTCTGAGCCAAACCCTGCAGGTAGCTGCGATCAAGCTTCATTTTTTGCTCCAACTCTTCAACGGTCAGGTTGTGATGGCGTACGATGTCCTCCAAGCGGGTTCTCTCCGATCGCTGCCAGTCGGTGATCCTCTTCATTTCTTCTTGTTGCTGATTGATAACGTCGGTCAGGCGTTTGAGCTCATTTTTGAAAAATTTTTCCATATCTTCTACATTGAGGCGGTACTGCTGGGCTAAATCCTTGTACCGATCCTGGTCACGACGGATTTGCTCCTGCAGCTGATCCACTGTGGTGTTATGCTGCAGCAATATGTTATTTAGGCGATTGCTCTCTTGTTGCTGGAAGACTTGCAGGTTGTTGCTACTGATCTGCGAGTTTTGCTGGTTGAAGATAACATGAAGACGCTCCAGTTCTTTGCGCTGGTATTCTTTGAGCTCTTCAATCGAAATGCGATACTGTCGTGCCAAGACTTGTAGTTTTTGCAGGTTTTCCCTCTGCCAGCGCTCCAGCTCCTCGCGAGTTACTCCATTTTGGTGGATGAGCCAGTCGATGCGACCACGTTCAGTCCGCTGCCATTCGGTAAGGTCAGTACTTACAACACTGTACTGATTGACAAGAGCACTGTAGCGTTCCAGCTCTTGCCTCTGCCATTCCTCGATCTCCTCCAGAGTTTTGTTCGACCGATATGCTAGACCGAGTAGACGTTCCTCTTGATTCCTCTGCCACTCCTCGAGATCACGGATGGTGACCGATCCTTTCTGGAATAGCCAAAACAACCTTTCCCTTTCTTCTCGCTTCCACATATCGTCTTTTGTCCAGCTTACATTGCCGAAAGGCGCTGCATAGTTGTACACCAGTTGGCCATTGTCCCAAACGGACTTGCTTTCACTGCCAGTCACAATGGGCTTGCCATCGGGTCCAGTTATGATGGTCCGGTTGTACTTCCTGATGGTAACTGTGTGACCAGGACGAATGCCGTACTGATTTCCAATGCCAAAGAGTTCACTCTGATCACCGCCTTCGACGGGGATAACAATTGGAGGAGGATAGGAGTTCATGTGGTTCATACCGAGGACAAGGCTGTCGTCGACTGTCACTTCGGGCGAATAATTTGGGACTCCAATATCCTGCTTTTGCAGATGCTTGTAGATGTTGTGCTCCTGATTGGTAACAAACGGCTGAGAGATGCTGCTTCCTTGGGAGACATACAACGGCACAGTTGTGTGCGTGGTAGTTCTGTTGACACGAACTGTTGTGACAACCGGATTCAATGCCGATCCTCCACGAAGGGTCGCAGTTGTGCAGTTTTTGTTCGTCACATAGGTCTGACCGTTGACAACCTTCACTTCAGTAGGATAGTTTACATGCTGCACCTGGTCAAACTTGCTTAGGTCGGTAGCTGCAATTTGTGGCACTACCGGCTCGTAAAGCTCGACTTGCTGCTGCTGATTATCAATATACTCGGCATCTTCAGTGAGTTTCTCTAGTGCGGCAGCTGCCTTGGACTCGAAGAAATTCGGTTGAGCAATCATTCCGTACCCCAGTCGGCCACTTTGCATGTCGGCAATGATTTCTTGGGAAAGCTGCCGAGAGATGGCGTTGATATCCTCGTTTGTCTTACCAATGGAATTGGCAAAGTTTCCTACAAAAGAGAGGTTTTTTACGATTGTTACATCTTTGGACATTTTTTTGGTACTTACCACTCCACTCCTGGTTGGTGTAGCGTCCTGCATAACCCCCACCAGAAGATCTCGCGTTATAGTCCTGCCTAAGTCGGTCGGCCACTTGCCGGACTATGTCCATATTCTGATACGCCCATGGTGACAACTGGCAACAAGCTGCCGATGAGCCTGCTGTCGCGCCGGCCCATGCTCCCGCTGACGACGATGACGCAGAAGAAGAGCTTACAGATCTACTGTAAGTATGGTATGCATCACTCCAGCTGCTCGTGCACAGCAGCACTAGTGCTAGGATGAAGGACTTCATTGGGGAAGTGCCCTGGTAAAAAAAAAAAGAAAAACCAATGCTTTAAACACTTTCCAAACTTCAGCGGTCCGGTGTTTCTTTTCGACTGTGCTCCAAGACGTGATAAGACAACTTTAAATAGAAAAACAGATTTGCCAAAAGCGCCAGCCAGCCTTATATGATAGCCAAGCTAGTTCAGAAGGCCACTCGACGATGCCGATAAGGCAGACAATTAATTAATTTTTTTTTTCTTTTTCACTGGAAATTAATGCCATCAATATTTTTCATACGAAGCTTCTTGTTGATAAGATTTAAATAAACCTACCTACATGCGTACGTAGTTTCGCGGTTCCTCATATTCTTTTATAAGTTGCATTTGAATACCTCTTCTTACCCTATTAAAAATTTTTGTTTTGTTTGGTAAAGAGCGCTTAATAAGTGACAGGTACGTTGACAGGAGTAAAAATTGTTACTCATTGTAACTCTTATCGTATGAACTCACATAAACCAGAAAGATTAAAAAAAACTATTCTAAAACGTAAAATTAATTCTGGACATTGCAGTGTTGACATATTTTCCCTCGCACAACTTCAAATGTGTACATAACAGCAGATGTCATCATTTTTTTAGCATTTTTATCAGCTCCTTAAGTCATCTTTTGCTTAGAGATAGCGAACCTCTGACGTTTGAGCTATTTTCGATAGCAGTCATCCATAGGTATATGCACTTATTTGGTTCCACAATATTATCTTTGCGCCATTGAAAAAAGTTATAAAAAAGACTGATTTGGGGGGCCGCAAGGTTGCCTCTTATCTGCTGTTCTTTTTTCGCACTTTATGCTTCGAAGGAACATACACAGCGAGTATAAGGCATGTTTTTATGTTGCAACTGCTGTTATTAACTCATTTCCAAGTGAACGTGTTTCGCCTTCGTTTTCGAATGCTCCACTTCGCTTTACGATGTGCCTAACTGAAAATTCCTAATTCTATAGAAGCTGTAAATGGAGTTTGTGTAACACATTCCATGATGCTTTCTATTCCATCTCAAACGAAAATAGCTCACGAAAATAGTTTTTCGAAAATCAACACACTAAATGCATTGAATTCAAACTTTTGTCATTTGGTGTATAAACTGTCGCGTGCATGACAGCCGGAGGCGGTGCGAAGTACGGTTTATTTTTAAACTCGATTCTAAATCAAACAGAAATGGTGGCCATAGATTTTTCACATTTTAAACTCTGACACCTTTTACCAACTTATGTCAAGCAATAGTCACGTCTTCCATCATTTGATGAGACTTTCAGATTTATTTTTGAAAATACCAAAACGCATAAATTAATGTGTTAAGAGTATTTGTGAGGACATTTGACAGGTTTTATTAGCAAATAAAAATGCTTTCTTTAATTTATTTACAATTTACCTTTCGCTTTTTTATACTTATGTGGGAAGGTCGAAGTGTGTAGTTATGTTCTTATTAAAATTGCGACAAAGGTTGATGACATTCATTAATATCACAATTTTGATGTTTTTGATGTTTATGTCGCCTACACTCTTTTGTTAGAATTATGTTTTACGTTTTCGTTTAAATGGGAAGATGTGTCGAGAAAAAGATTGGACATTGCTGACTAAGTTGCCCATAAAGGAAATCATAACATTTTATAGTCTTTTTGTGAAATTTTTGTATGCATCTGCTTTAAATTTTATACTCTGTCGAAGTATTACTTAGGTAAAATGACAAAGCAATCATAGAATAGTTTACATAAATTTTATAAATGTTCTTATTCCCACTATAAAGTTATAGTTTTAAGAGAATAATTATAGCTCGGCTTTTCTGGATTTCGGGATTCTGTCTCTGACCCCAAGGAAAAAAAACGATTCTGTAACCCAAATATTTTGAGACATATGACACGGAACTTAAAAGAATATGTAAGCAGAGTGGTTGGAAGGCAGCGCATGCTACCCACACATAATCAAACGTTGCATAAACCCAACCTAGCACCCATCCCAAATCCTGCAGCGGGCTCATTCAGTGGGGCTTTCTATTGCTGGTACCTATGTTTTTTTATACTTTATCCAGGGTTCCGCCCTTAAAAATAGAGCTGAGAAGGTGAAACTTAAGGTATATAGCTTCGTTTTTATTGTCGTCAAATCATGCCCAATTTGGTCGTCTGCGCAAAATTGGGCATTATAGTGCCATGTCTCCCGCACTGGCCATTAAACTGCGACTAGCGGGAGACGATTAAAAATAAATCCAGAAGGTTCTCCACTGGACAAACATAGGATTAATTTGACCCGAGCACTCATTTTTGTCATTTGAACTCTTAAAGGAGAGTAACGAACGACATCTCCCACTAGCGAAAAAACTATTGCGTCGTTAAAATCCCAATAGAAAATGTATTTTTGAGTGACCTGTCTTAGGTGGACAATTTCAGTTTCAAAGAGGCGTTTTATTTTTAGGAAAAACATTTTTTCGACATTAATTGACGCTTTCAACGCACTAGCGTCTTAAGTCGAAACCCAACTAACAGGCACGTCCGTTACCAGTGTGGCTTACGGCGTCGTAAGTCGATTACACTCAGTCTGAACAATACGTCAAAAGCTTGAAAATAATCAACGAGTTTCAGCTCGGTAGGCAACAACTTTTCGTCAACTACAAAAGCATTTATCGTGTAGTTTTCGACCACCAAAACTTTTGAGATTTATTCCTCACAAACGTCAACGCCCTTGATACTCCGTCCGCGAGCATAAGCTCGTGTTATAAGATCTAAACATGATCCTGTAGGTATCGCTTTTCTTTAAAAGAGTGTTACTCTAATAGCGCTTAGCTCTTACAATACGAGCATATTTAGACTCTTATACAATTCTTTAGTTTTACAAGAGTCGTAGTCTTATTATAAGAATTTATAAGACCTAAAGTCCTGTAATAAGAGTGCAACTCTGGTAAAGATACGTGAACTCTGATTTTTTATTTTATTGAAACTGTTTGTCTTTAACAAAAAACTTATATTGAATTACAAATTATTATCTAAGGTAAAAACATTTTTAAGCAAATTGCAAGCAAGATGTCATTCTGCAGTAATGATTATTATAAGATCTTTATAAGGCAACTTCATTTCATGGGCCATTGCCTGTAAAAACAAGTTACACTTTTTCTTTCTGAAAAGAAGACATATTAGACTTTTAATAATTTCGAGGCCCCTTATTTTCAGAAGCAAAGTTCGGACCTTGGTTGATATATTTTTAACCGCACCATTGTGCATGTTAATGCAAGAAAAATCTATTTTAAAGCTTAGTTCTACAATGGCAGTTGTGTTTCTTGACAAGGAGCTAAATAGCTTAATACCTCTAATAACAAGAGTAGACGATTTTTTAAGACGCTTGCTAAATGCTGTCATAAAAATCTGATAACACTATACAAGGGTAAAATTCCAAGAGCTTTACTCTTATAAGAATCTTGTAGGGGCTTAACTATTAGTTGGGGAGTCTTTAGTCCGGAGGACCGATGTTCGCCGCCCCAGTTTTCCTGACAACACCCGGAAACTAAGCTTTTCACGGATTTTCATTTTGTGCCAGATTTTCATGGCACCATATGATACTAGCTATGACCGAATCTATCCAAACTTGCACCAGACTTCGGAAAGGACCGATTTAATTCCATTCAATTTTCTTGTGAAGAAACACTTAGGCAAAATGAAAGCAACTTGCTGCTTTTAGAGTTCTTAGGCACTGGTAGACGCAGATGATATTGATCAATGACGTAGCTAGAGGGGGGCAGAGGAGGTATTTAAAATTGTCGCGAAAAAAGAAACCGAAAAGTATATTCGATGACGCCACTAACAATTTTCCAAATCTTAAAGCTAGGAAGGACGGACTTTAAGTTTGTAGGTACAAATAAATGAAGTTTACACAAATAAAGTGTAAAAAATTAGCAAATTTTTGTTCTGCTTATTTTTAACTTTTATTTAAATTCCTATGAAAATTCGTTTTTGATGTATAACAGTTATATTTTATTTATTTTACTGTTGTTGTTTCATTCTGGGGGGGTACCTCATAATTGCCACATCGTATGCCCTAAGCCACTGATATTGAATCATAAATGTCTATTATTATTATAAGTCTGGTAATAAAAGCTTTTGCCACAGCTATAGAAAGTGCAAGTAGCTCTTAGATTCCATTTAAAAATGCGACTAAATTATCGTCTTCAAAAGCTTAGATCAGCTTCAAAAAACATTAAGTGTTACGATAGGCAATTATTGTTCGTGAAAGGACTCTAGTAAGACTTAATCTACCCGGATCAGACTAAATCACTGTTTTGATGCTTATTTAAGGTCCTGCTTATAATTCACGAGAATAAAACGAAATAAATCGGCATATTCATTATTTTCTACTGCCTACCGCTTTTCCATTAAAATGAAGGCGAAGCGAGTGCGGCAAACTAGGCCTTTCATACTTCCCGTTCGATCCTCTGCCACCAACTCAAGAACCTCAGAGACAAAACCCTTATGCGAATGAGGGTTGAGAATGTTCTCTACCCTGGTGCTGGTGGCGCCACCTATTTCTAGGTGCTATCCCGGCTAATATCAACTATCTAGGAGTGTACGACAAAATCCGCTTTGTCCAACCAAAACGTATCGATCGGGAGCTCAAATAATGAGGTAATTAAGGGAATAAGGAAAAAAAAACCGCCGCAAAAAGCCCATGCCAAATTTTGCTACTTCAGTTTATCAACACAAATTGGATCAAAACTCGTCCGGTTTTGTAGAATCTGAGCTGCAGACGATAAGCAAGGAAGACAAACTTATTTTAAGTTTTTTTTTGGCGAAGACACAAACTCTTACCTACAAACTGTATAATAATTTAGACGTAACGTACGGCCAAACCCCGAGCGTACTCAGGTTTGGCCACATCGGAGTATAGACATGGTTGTCCAGGTCTGGCGAATTATTTTAATCACATTCACAAGCACCTCAGCTATTGTTCGAGATCGAGAAGGCAGTTATCGCTTAATTTTGGCAAATTTCGTCCCCCGCTGGAAGCAGCAAGGTGCCTCCGGGGAAAGAAATATTGAGAAAAGAGCCTTTATCACCGTCTCTGTTAATTGTTTTAAATCGTATTTACAAAACTTGTTAATTGCGTTTTGTTTTCTAATAGAGTGATCGATCCGGGTCAAACTGGCCCACGATTGAATAACGAACTTTTTTTTAAATATTTTATAAAGTGTTGACGAAATCCACATTTCGGTGAAAGCGAATTAAGTTATCAAAAGGTTAGTCCGCAAGGAAAGTTTTATTAGTAATCAGTCTCTCGGAAAAAACGATATTGTATGCCTATAGGGAATCTGTAGTCCATGCCTTAATAAAAAATGTTGAAGTCAAAATCTATAATTAAAGTATGCTTCAATTTTTTCTTTTAAATACTTTTTTATATAAATTTATGTAAAGAAATTTTTTTTTAATATGTTTTCAAATGAATGCAACGAAATAAGCAAGAACTGCCAAACTTAGTTTAAAAACGAAATTACAAAAAAAAACTTTCCATTAAAATTACAAAAATATTTGAGGTAAGCACAGGAAAAACCTTACTCTCTTCTAAACTTACTGCGCCGAATTGCGATAACTATTTACAACTATGTAATGCCTTTTTTATTCGCATGCGTCTAATTAACAGCACTGTCATCTTTTACTATATTTCAGTGTAACACCCGCATTTAATTCACAAAATCCATTTCAAACACTTGATAAAGGAAATTATATTCATACGAGTATTTCACTTAGAAAAAAATAAAACTGAAATGACTTATTGCACCAATTATTCAATTGCTGATAACTCCTCCTTAATCAAACTACGCAACTGAACTGATAATAATAATTTTTAATAGGTTGCAATATTTACTGCAGTTTATTTATTAATTTGGCTTGTTGTTATTTTAAATCTAACGATCATTTGACTTTGGAAAACTCACTTTTTAGCACTTTCCATTCAAATCCACGGATAATTCGTTAAAACTATTTTTGTGTCTCGAGGTATCTCATGCGAGAGAGCTTTTCTGTTATAAATTGAATCGAAACACTTTTTGAATAAAAAATATTTTCTTATTTCGAACCGTTCGGATTAGATGCAAGTGGAGAACTGACTGGATGAACGCAAATGTTTTGGAACTTAAATAAAAATCTGAGATCGCCCTCGCCTGTGCTTTCAGTTTCAATAGCTTAACTTGTGTAGAATGATTTCTGAGATTTTTTTCTTGACTTTGGATCGATTCTCTGGAACTAAAAACCAGATTAGATGATGCTGTCGGTGTGTCAGTGTGATGCTATGCGGATGAGTTGGAGATGGTAGCACATTATAATTGTAGTGCTTGGTGCTCTGCTGAGTAAGTGTAGGAGGAAGGAAGTTTTGGTTTTACTTGGGAGCTTGCTTGTGAATCAACTTGGGCACAGATGGAGGACAAATTTGTGAGCAATAAAAATAGGAAAGAAAATACTTTGCACTGCGGAGAGTATTTTCGGATGCGCTTTTGAAGGTGTTGTGGCGTTAACAAATTTATTGTATCCCGGTTCATTGTCAGACTTATTTGATGGGGTGAGAACACATTACCTTTCGCATGGGTGACATAAATTTATGTAATTTTTTATGCGTGTAGGCTTAAGGCAGTTCTGGTAAAAGAACTTACAATTCATAATGAAGATTTGAAAAAGGTTATTATGGTTTTATTATTTGGCTTATGCTTATGTTGAACTTGTAACAGAATTGCAATGAACACGTGGCAGAATTTTGGCTCAACCCTCGTTCTTAACGAAAGGATTATCTCCTTGTCATGTCAATTCTTGTATTTACTCTTGTAATTTTTAAGTTTACATCGTAAGGTGCTACGTATCGGTTGGAGAGACACTCTCATTTATTGCTGCACTTAGGCGTTTTCCAAAAAAATTGCACAGAATATCCGGGCAACTTTTTTTCCGGAGACTGTAAGAGGAAACCTGCAACTTAGACATATAGTACTAGTATAGGGCTCCCTGAAACCCCTTCAATTAACAAGCTCCTACTCGTTATTTTTTAATTTATTTATATGAACAGAAAAATAAGTATTATTACACTAAGTACCAACGTAAAGGAATATTTTACGGATGCCAAGCATTGTAGCCATGAGACAGTGTCTGCTGTAAGGTCTTGATCATTAATTACGTCTATGATGGAAGTTAAGTTCTTTCGTTGGATGTCCTGAACCCTTGCCTCAGACAGTGTCACAGGGTGGTGGAGTTTCCAATATTTGCACAAAGGGGGACTTTGACATTTCTTTGGATTTTGTGGAATTCTTTCATCAATATTTGCTTTTTTCTTAGGTCAGGTGAATCTATAGGTTTCTAAAGGGGAACTCGATATTCTGTAGTCTAGTCATAGGCGCCCGGAGGGGGGGGGGGGGCAAGACGGGGCACTTGCTACCCCCCCCCCCTGGCTCGGTACGATTCATCATCAAACACCAAACATATATTATTTTACGAGGAAGTTTCAAGAAATACGATATTTTGGTTCCCCCAAATTGATCCCCAGATTCTGCTGTCTGCCGCCAATTTGACTGCAAAACTAGTTTCAGGGGTTAACCCCAGTTTACCTCCGAAACTCGGATAATCTTGCACTGAAAAACTGTTCCTTAAAGGTAATACGTCCCGCGTAAAGTTTGCGCCTAAGGATTAAACATAGTTTTATTCTTCTTCCTTGTTTGCTTGGGCTCTGCAAATATCTTCGAAAGAAGCTCCAAATCTACTTTTTCTTCATGCTTTTGAGCATATCCAGTACTCAGTGCTCATTTTCTCTGATTTAAACTCTTCGTGAAAAGGGGTCTCTTAATTGGACTATAAGTCCAACTCTGGACATTTGTGTTTAGAGGACTAGACGACAAAATATGTGCTGTGATGTTTGAATGATACCTATATTTAGTTTCAACAGGCGCTATACAGATGCGAATTTGAAGTACCGAGTACGAATTTGAAGTCTGGGCCATTTAGAGCGGGTAAACATCCACGCCTCGGTCCGAAAAGTCTTCGAATCCACTATATAGGGGCGATAAGTACAGGTGTAACGAATCTCAGTTACCACACGCAAGTGAAAGGGGATGTCAGTGAACTTCGCCTGCAAAACTGGAGACGGTCTGCCAAGCCAATTACCTATACAGGGCTGAGCTGACTGGCGAAGTTTGTCGGTTGACGCTCAGTTCCACCGGGCTGTAGTGTCAGCTAAACTATTCTCAAAGCACTGTATGTGGTCTGCCATCCATTTAACTAGTTGCCCTTCTTTGGCGCAGCAAGGATATCTCTATATGGTTTTGAATGGGAATACCTTTCGTCTGCTGCAGCAATTTCAAAAGGGGACCCGCCCTCGACTATCTAACTAACATGAATAAATTTTACCGCAAGTCCAACGCATTGCAGAATCTTCCTTAATTTTTTTTAATCCAGTTCTGAAAATCAGGATAACAAGAAAAGCACAATAGCTCGAGGTTAACCAAAGTCAACTTTTCGGCTATGTAGGTATGCTGTGTGTGTTTAATTCTTCACACACAGAACTCAATTACATTGTCATACCATCACGGAGGTAGGGACCGCAAAATAGAATCAGTCTTTTTTTGAGATGATATAAGTGCGGGAATCAAACCCACACCTCCCGCGTAATAAGCACACATACTTACAATCAAGTCAAAGCATCCCATTATTTTGGTTGATTGCATTCAGTTTAAACCCGAATTTTTTATCGAGACTAACAAACTATGTCAATCGTTGACAAAAAGTCTTTTTAACAAAGCAACCTAAAGTTCTTGCCAATTCATGCCATCGTTTGAAAAATACTATATCAGTCTTTGATGGATTGACTCTGCAAGAACAATGCAATTACCTATCATAATTACTAATTAATTTACCCATCACAACTACTGAAAGCCAGTTTTTTTTATAATTAACTCGGGATAAAGGGGTTATGACTACCCTTATGGCGTATTCTTTTGAACACCGAACTGCCACACCGAGCTGTCAAATAATACTCAGTGTTCGCGACAATTCCAGCGTGGTGTACACTCGGATTCATTGTGTACAGAACGACAAATACTGCTTCGGTGCAATAATCACGTTAAGTGTCAAATTGCTTCGATTTCATTTTGTTTACTTTTTTTCATTTCGTAGCGTGATTTTGTTGGCTTCGGTTTTTTCTACTTTTTACTTAAAATGAATTGTGATAGCTTTTGGGCTTTTATCGATTTCATACAATTTCAGTCGTGTTGTAAATAATCACGAATGAAAATTGAGTCGAAACGTCACTTCAAATACGTCAAATACGACGGTGGCGAAATTTCGAGTTCGGTGTCGAAACCGAACTAATTCGGAGTTCAAAAGAACACTTACATGAGCAAGATTACGTGTAGGTGTACGAGAAAAGAACAATTTTTTGTTGTATTCCGGTTTGTTGTATACCAGTTTCACGATTCGGTGTTGAAAAGAATATGCCATTAAGATGCGGAACACATCGCGAGGGGAAAGAATTTCAGATTAGAAGTTTATCGGTTCTTAAGCACTCTCGGATCTTTCTTGTGAATAGCTATAGCAAGCTCATTTTACAAGTAGTGGTTTGCTTAGAAAAAATTTGCTCACACAGGCTTTTACAGGCATTTAGGAATATTAACGTCATAGTGAGAATGATATCAGGTCACATAAAAAGTGGAGTGGCCACATCATCTTTACTGCTGAGTTTCATCAAAATTTGCTGATGTACCTACCCACTCGTATCTATGTATGAAAAAAAGTTGTGAAATAAAATCTCCTTTAATGACAGTTTTTTTACATCTGAAGTTTGGCTTTAAGTCAGCAGTATTCCCACCCATAAAATGTACTTTATTAAAAAATAAAAAAATTAATAATGCCAATTGCAATGGCAGTTCAATAAAAACGAGAGTGAATCACAGACAGACTCCTACTACTGTTGTGGCTAAGCGACATTGTTAATGAAACTTAAGTTTTACACACGAAATGAAAAATCAAAAAAAAAAAAAAAAACAACCCAAACTTGATTTATATATGTAGGTATTAAGCGAAATATAAATTTATTACACATATTCAGATTCAGATCTTTTCGTAGCGGCTTCATGGCAGGTACCTTCGTCGTCATCAGTAGCCATCGTCTGCAGGCGAATAGTATTTTTGGGTTTTTCTGCTCCCATGACCTTTGAAATGATTGAGAACGGTTATGATTTTAATTTTAATCAACGACCTGCTTGCAAACTTTATTTTAAATGGAACAGTGTGCGTGTCTATATTAATTTTTGGCGACTTTTCCATGAATGCGTGGAGGACGAGCAGATTAATTTTTAAGAAAATCCCCTTTCACCGTGGTTATGGGACTCGTGATAAGAAGGAGAATGAACGATCGTCTCCTCATCTTCAACTGTGACGTAAAAATATACAACATAATAATTAGTTAATAACAAAAAAATATTTTTTTTACATAGATTACCTCCTCAGTAAACGCTCGAAACCGGAAGATGAATTTTTATTACAATGACCGGCTATACTTGATAAACAGTTGTTGTATTCTCTAATTGAAAAAAAAGATCGAGTGAAAAACGTGGATTATTGTTTGTTTGCGTTTTGTATTAAAATTGTTATTTCCAGAAAATATTTGTTTACATTTGAGGGGTTTTTCTTGCTTTAAATTTTAAGAGAACCGAATTAGGTAAATTAAGAGTTAGTAAAGGCCTTGGATGTGTTTCTATTTAACGATTATTCAAAATCTTATGAAACATCACTTTAATCTGTGACATTTATTTAAACGTCGTTAAGGCATAATTTCAATTTATTCTAAAACGGGTCTTTAATTAATTGTCTTGTGTGTGAAACTCAGTGTAAGTGCATTTTGATTACTTTGAAAATGCTAAGATTTTATAACGATATGGAAAGAGGAAGTAAGTTACAGAAAGTATTATAATAATTAAATTAAAATTTTTAAGGAGTGTCCGCGGATTTACTAAATGAACGTAAAAGTAATAAGCGTTTCGTGTTCATGTGCAAGCTTTTCTTTGTAGGATTGCCGCTATAACTGCTTAGAATTAAGACGACACCAATACAACTACAACCTATAGCGCAAAGCAAACCTTTTTTTGTGCTACAGCAGCGTCTATATCTAGTCCCTTACGCGGCTCATGTGTAGGGCCATATAGTTCCTTCGTAATATTGGGAACAGTTTCCGCGTTTTTTAATAGGCGCGCCTTCAAACTTCCAAATAATTCTCCAAGCTGCATGATCTACTTGAAGACAGTGTTAGCGCCTATGCTTCTGGACATACTGAAGCTACACTTTGTTTATGTGTTTAGAGACTTTGACATGGAGCAAGAGAGGATCTCATGGATAAGATAGTGTTATCGGAAATGCTGTGAGGAGGGGAAATGTTTTGTGTCAAAAAATGGATGAACGCGGCGGCTGACAGTGGCTTATATCTTCAATACACACCGAATGAAAATTCCTTACTCATAAGGCAAAAATTCAAAATGCTGCTAGGATGGATAGGTCAAATGTTTTTCAAAAGGGATTCACGGGCATCTGAACACCGTCCGTCAGCTGAAATTTTGTCTCCAGGCTAGAACATATCTTTTAAATAAGTAGTAATATATACAAAGCTTAAGCTATCAACGATATTTCGATTAAGAGGAGAACTGTTGTATCTTAATTTTAGTCCTTCCGATACTATATGCAATGCATTCTATGCAACCTCAATGTTTGCGAGGATATTCTACATTTATGAAAGAGACTCTACAGTGGAATTTTGCATTATTTCCGTTGCATCAACCCGCTAAAACTTGCGCAGAGCTATAATCACCAGTAGCATCTTCAGGCACTCAGGCAGTTTCGCTTTGGGTAGGTCTGTAGGGTCTGAGGAAAAGGAGTATCGACATCCCTGATTAAATAAAAGCAAAAATTAAGACAACTTACCCAGTAGACAGTAGTATCCGGCCGCCTGACTGTTTGTACGTACACTGCGCGCCATTAGGTAAACACCCCCTCGCGTAAATAGTTTTTTGAGTCAATTCCAGCCAAACTAAAAGAGCTAACATTGGCCTGTGGATTACTTTACAAAACTTAACAAACTTTGAGGTTCGATTGCGACCAAGATCTGGGCTGACAGAATCTTCAACTTACAGGAGTAGGTTTGAGTTTGAACAAGTAACGCATAAAATCAGTAAAGCATTTGATAAAATTTCTCATGATCTCATCCTTTTTAAAATATTTGCCCTTGGTTTCGAGCCCATATTGCTAAAATTGATTTCTTCATACCTGAAAAACCGTTTCTACTGTGTCCGCCTTAGATGCGTCCTATCTGATTTTTTCTTGGCCACCTCTGGGGTGCCACAGGGCAGCCATCTCGAACCTCTTCTCTTCATTCTTAGCATTAACGACGTTGAAAGGATTATAAAGTATTTTTCTCTCTCTCTCTCTATGCGGACGATACCAAAATTTTCAAATCCATCTCCTCACTTCACGACTACTGTCTTCTTCAAAAAGACCTTGACAGTTATTCGTACTGGTGGTTCAAAAATTGTTTAGAGCACAACGTCTCCAAATGCCTATCCATAACATTTTCTCGTAGAGAAAAAACTTCCCCTCCTCGTCCTTATCTACTCCATGGTCAGCCTTAATCCATTGTTCAATTTCATCGGGACCTTGAAATTTTGCTCGACAGGGAACTTAACTTCCGCTCCCATTTTGATGAGATAATTTCGAAAGCCAACTCATAACTCAGCTTTTTTAAATGTTGGTCCAAGGAGTCCTCTGTTCCCTACGTAACTAGATCCCTTTACATAACCTTCGTTTGCCCCCTCCTCGAATACGCCAGTCAAGTTTGGTCCCCCCATCATAAAGTACATGTGTCAAGGATTGAAATATTCAACGTCGCTTTCTTCGGTTCGCTCTTCGGGGTCTCGCTTGGTACGACCCTCTCATCTCTCATCCTTATCGTGACTGTCTCAAACATATTAACCTGAATTCCCTTGAAGAACTTAGAGGTGTTGCTGGCATTCTTTTCGTTCATCGTCTGCTCTCAGGCTCCATCCACTGCGCATCACTCCATAACTTAATTTTCTTTAACACTAACCCTCGTAATCTACGGTGCCCACGCCTCTTCTATATTCCAACCCACCGTACATCATATGGCTCCAATGAACTTATCTCCCACATGTTGCGGAAGGTTCACTCAAACCATTCGATTTTAACCGCAGCACTCCTAGCCTCAAACTAATTCTTCTTCACCCTTCCTCCCCTAGCTCCTAGCTAAGCATTAGTATTTGAGTTAATCTAAGCTAGAATTGAGCCGAATAAATGGGGGCTTAGCCCCTACCAAAATCACGTCCACGTCAAGACTTGGCCTTTTACTCTCTGACGTAGGTAGAACGGACGGGCTTAGGGAGGAAGACCGCGTGAAGATGGTAGCACCAGCACCTTGGACTGACAATCGAAAGTTCAGAATTCAATACCAGGTCATTCTATAATAACAATCTAGCTGGACAAGCCCCTCTATTTTGACGTTTAGTCGTAGAGTGTAGGAGGAATACTAGCAGATGAATGAGCACGATCTTACTACCCTCACCTCCCGACTTACATACTCTTGAGAGTTACACTCTAAAAACGTCAAAATTGCTCTTATAGGACTTTTATATTGCTCTTCATACTTTTCGAGTATAACATCTTCTTAGAAGATTAAAAAATGATCTTGTAGCACTCTTCTTAAAGAAGTTTCTCTCCTATTACGCTTAACTCTTATTACAAGAGTATATTTAGCTCTTATCAGACTATTGTTATAAGACTTCAACTCTTGTAGCGTTTAAGATTTGTAATAACAGTCTTTTTAGAGCTTAAATCTTGTCGCTAGACCGCAACTCTTGTAAGGAGAGATTTGCTCTGATAATAAAATCTTTGGTCTTATATCTTCTGACAATTTCATTTCCTTGGCCATTGCGTGTAAAGAAGAGTTCAACTTCTTCATCTTTAAAGGGTTCCCAAGTACTTTTCACCCCAAAACAGATCGAAAAGAAGTATGACAATTGTCATTTGATAGATAAAAAAAAAATTAATTACAACTAATTGTTAGTGGCATGGCAAGCAATGTTTGTGGGGTCTGGTTATTTATATCATATATTTTTGATAACTTTTATTTTTCCAGAAGCGAAATGCTTACTTAAGCTGACGTCTTTTCAACCGCACCAAACTTTAGTGCACCATAATGTAAGAAAAACCTTTTTGAGAAGTTAATAATATAGTTATGCCATAATAATATAAAAAACGCCACCGTACAAAAGTTCTCTTTTCGTCTTTCTATTCTTTTGAAAATATTCGAAAATTGCTCTTTCAGCATTATATCTTCCTCTCTTTTTGGCAGAGGTAGCAATGAAAATACAGCAAGAACTTTTACAAATCTTACAACAAGAACTTTAGTTTACTTATCAGAGTATAATAACTCTTATAAGTAGGCCATTTAATGCTTGTAAGGCCCTTATAAGACTCTTATAAAGCTCTACAAGGGTAAACTTGTGAGAGAGCTTTACTAAGAGCCTTACTCTTGGACATGACTCTCTAAAGGCTCTTATAGAGCTTTATACGAGCCAAAATGTTAGTTGGGATTGCGTGCAGGTATTGCCCTCATCATTTGAGCTTTTGGTGACCAATTTAATCGTAGTTGATTAGGAATGGCGCAGACTCGGTAGCTGAGGTAGCTGGATCGGCCCTGCCGGAGACCCATAAACTGTTTCTTCTTTCAACATTTCGTCCTTTAGCATTTAAACTTTATTCTACGACTAAACTTCAGAATAGAGGGGCTTGCACGACTGATTTGTCATCATAATAGGATTTTCGATTGTCTATCCGAGATCTTAAAAGCCTTCTCGTTTTCTCTGCATACTATAAATGCTCAAAAAACAGCTAAATGAAATAAGAAAATTTCAAACTACTATATTCATGGCCCTTCGGATAGAATTCAAATAGTTTTCTCACTTTTTTTCTGACTGCTTTTCAAAACCGTCAGTCTTTTGAAAGATGCTTGTTAAAGTGGTACCAAATATACACTCGGACCAACATTATCTATCACATCGGAAAGGAAAGGACCCGTTTAAATTTAGAAGTAAACTAAATGGTCCCGTTTCCAGTATTTATGCAGGCATATCCTTAAAGTCTAGGTACATCGAAATGTAATCTTAAACTGACATCGAAGGTCAATGTTGTTCGCATAAATCTTGGGCGCGGCACTCACAACTCAAATATGTCATTGTTTACAGCATTTAATTTATCACCAAAGACGTTTATATTCAAGTCGTCAAACTAACCAACTGCATGTCTAAACCACGATAACCGATAAATTAGCATTAATTTGCCAAAATGCCGAACAGGTTCCAGTTAGGTATTGACTCATTGTGGGTCTTGGAAGTTTTCTGTTGATGCGTCGATTTCATTAACATATTAATGGCTTGAGATTTGCTTAGCTGCCATGTCTTCAGGGGGAGGTTGGCTCATATGATGGTAAACCTTTGAGAGCTTAGAACAAATCTTTTAAGTTGCGGAAGTGTCGTTAAACTAGATTCCTCTTTAAGAATCGTCAATGCCAAAAATAGTCTCATAATTTGTCATCTCTTTTGTCTGTCGGGAGTTGATTAATCACGGTGAGACATAATGTTCTCGACCGACATTAAAAATGTAAACAAGTTGTGGGCGCTGTAACTCAAAATCGCCTGTTTGTCGATCACTCCCCATGTCTACCTGTCTATGGAGAAGTTAATTGTCATCTCAAGTTGACTGTCCCATACTCGATCATTACGATCTTGCACTTGAAAATGAATTAGATGGGGAGGCATTTCAATTCTAATTTACGCAAGCGCCGCAATTTCTAAATTTAGATCTTTAGTAATTCTGATTCAAAACACTCCGACCTCGGGGAGAGTGCTTCGTTACAAACGGCACAACGGACTCTCGCTACGTGAGCGTTGACATTTGTATACACGCCAAAGGTTGATTGCTGGGTAATCTGGAAGTTCCCAGCCGGCAAAATGTCAAAGACACAGCACAGAATGAACAGTGATTGGCCTGGGGCTAGATTAGTCACTTTGATACTAACGCAGAGAGACGGTATAAATTGATGACGTTTTGTGTTCGCATTGTAAGTTGGTCATCGAGATCTCCATGACGAACTTGGGTGACCGGTGAGGTAGGGATTTGAAAGACGGATCTTTTTGCTTAATCAATTCATTATTTTTTTAAGTCTTGGTTGGCTTTTTGTGCGGTTTCTGAAAGTGTTTGTAAGTTGTTTTGATAATTTCATGCTAATGGGGGGTTCTTAGAAATTTTTGGTTTCTGTATTCATGCAAGAACGGACCCACATTGATTAAATTATATCACATTTAACTACAATCAGGGGACTGGTTAGGTCATTCATAATACTCTAAAAGAACATTTGTGACTTCACCCTTTTTTGGTAATATTTTTGTTCACACAAAGTGGTAAGCTTTTTAGGGACTACATAAGCCACCATTTAATTCATTCAATACTGTTTAGTCTGGTTGAGTAAATGTAAGCCCAAATAATAAGGAAACTCCTCAAAAGTCATATCAATTGCAATGGACAACTTTTTAGTTTACCTCCCATTATTTAAGATAAACTGTATGGTTAAAAAAAAAATCACTATAAAAAGCGGGCACAAAGAAATTTTGAGATGAACCATGAACGTCTCAACGCTCGAAAGGATAATCAATGTCACCCCTCTAAAGATCGGGAAATTGATTTAAATCTGCCAGAGAAAGTAGTCTCAGTGACGCTTAAATGATGTTGTAAGGAAAGGAGTACTACTAGTATGCCTACACTCCTCGTAAGACCTTCCTTAGCATTAAGGTTATAACTGAAAGATTAAAGATCTGTAGGCTAAGATCAAACCGTGGGATCATCTGGTATATACTAATACTGTGCTGCACTGGTTGGCGTCTGATCCTAGAGGGGCCGCGGCTCAACTTATACCTTAATCCATGTTCATCTGTCATAAAATAACAACTTCTTGATCGGTTGATCTGTTATATTCATGTTTTTCTCCATCGAGTAAAATCCCGAAAGCAGGGCATTACCTTTACCATTGCGTGCTTCAAGAATAATTTGTGACGCTCGTACTTGGAGAGGGACTAACCTTACCGATCTTCATTTAGTTTTGTTCAAGTTTTACTCAATAGGAAACAGGTATTTTTTTGGCCAGCACATTAAAAAGTATTTACAAGACCGGTTTGGAGTAACAAGCTCTTTGAAATATAGCGACTTAAGCTGGGCTGAGCCACTACCTTTTTACAAAGTCGAGGCAAATGAAAAGATTTGAAAATTTTCTTCTTGGCAGTAGTAGGTATACCTATTCCAAGCTTCTAAATTGAATTAGGTTGGAGCAGTGAAACTAAATTTGATGTGTTTGAATTTAAGGCTATGTCGCAAAGTTGCGTTGTCGTTTGCTTTGTCCCGTTACCTTCCTGTTGCTTTACAGCCACGTTGAAAATATACCATTTAAAAAAACGATTAAAACCCATAGAAAATGCCAACAAACCAACAAGAACGCAAACCACCGCGAAAGCCAACAATTCCAGGTTCACAGAAACGTCAGAACGCACGCAAAAATTCATCGTGTTGAATTTTTCTGCTTTCTCAAAACTTTCTTACGTAAAAAACGTAACGACGGATGATCGAAGCAACGTTGTGGTGGCTCCCATTTTTTGATGTTTTTGAAGTTAAGTTGTCAAATCAACATTAGCGCAACGCAGCTTTGTGACATAGCCTACATCCTTTTTAGATATTAAAGGGGGTCGGTGTGGTTTTTACCAACCTTGGCGGAAAAGCGTGAGTTTTCCATCGTCATCCTACACAGACAGACGAGTTTGGCAGGGATTCTTAAACTAGATACTGCACTATGTATATAGTTCGTCTCTATAGATGCTGGCATCAAAGTCAGTAACTACCTCAAGGCTATAAGTAGCTGTCGATGGTGATGTTTTTTTAGCACCTGGAGAGGTGTTATCATCATTCTCTTTTTAAAAGTGAAATAAGTGCAAGTTAGTCTTATGCTTGTCCGTTAGAGACACTCCAGGATTTGTTTTTAATCGCTTACTGAGAGGATTTTAATTTGTATGGTAAATCGTTTGGTAGATGGTATATGGTTTATGGTTTCTCTCATAAATCACATTCGCCTTATTCACACAAAACTATTTTCTGCACCTTTGTAAGTTTGAGAATCAAAAAAGGAAACTGAAACTGTCTCTCTACGACAGATCTGTCACGTTTTCTCATGTGATTTTTACAGTGGTAATCGTTTTTCGCCCCTGGGAAATGACATCGCCACTCTCTTTGAACAGCGAAAACGACAGAAAGAGAGTGTTCGTGTCAAATTGACCCTATATTTGTCCGGTGGTAACCACTTTGGGATTTATTTTTAATCGTCTTCCGCTATTCCTCTTTAATTTGCCGGTGGTGACATAGTATTACTGATTCATTCAGCCTTGGCATAGACCGCTTTTATGCCACTTTAAACCATTTTCGCAAAACAATTTGCGACTTCAAGTAGGAAGCTGAAGTTCTCCACGTATGACAGATCTGTCACAAATATATTTTTCTATTGGGATTTTTAGTGGGGTGCCGTGGCGTAGTGGTTAGTGTGTGTGCTTCCTCTTACGCCGGCGGCCTGGGTTCGAATCCTGCCATCGTCACCTGTAAAAAAAGACTTGTTCTTTTTCACGGTTCCCACCTCCGCGAGGGTCAAAGAACAAAAGAGTACAAAGAACAATATTGCAATTTTAGAAATAAGTCCACAAATCACATTCCTAATATTTTGCTTTGTTAAATCGTAGAAATTCTACTTTTTATAACGTTACCCAAACGTGCCCAAACTCACTGTATGCTGAATTTGATTTCAAAAACACAGCATACTCCTTTGACTCACCACAGCATGAAACAAGGTGTGTGTATTTGCTGTGATGACTCGAGTGGGATATTTATTGTACCACGACGAAAATTCCCTTTTATACCATTTCCCTTTGACAGCTGTCAACAAAGCACACGTCAGTTTTTACACCCCCATTTGCAACGTAAACTTTCTGCAGACGATTTCTCTGTGGGCTCGTTTCCAATTTCATTTATTTTCGCGTTATCGTGTTAAACTGTGTTGTGTAGTGAAATAATGATTTTGAGAATATCCCCAAGTGAATCGAATAGCAGTCATGTTTGTAGTGAATTCTAACGTAAACCGCTTTGTCCAAATATACCGGAAGATGATTCACTCGCATATTACCAACATACTCGTCTTCCTGGCGGGGACTCTTGTGGCATTAGTTTGCTATGAGCTCTTCAGAAATGGTGCACCTCGAATGCCGTCCCAGTTGATGTATATTCCGGACGAACGATATCTACAAGTGATTGATGAGTTCACGACTCTTTCGAAGCGTTCCATATCGAGTCTGCAAAGTGGTCTCGATGACGACCCATTCCGAGAGGGGCAGGAGGCGAACACAAAAGAAGCCCTCGGGTCACTGAAGCTGGCCCAGGAAATGAAAATGTCGGGCAAAGATGACAAAGCTATGAGGCTGTTTGAGCATGCATTTGCATTGGCTCCCAAGCATCCCGAAGTTCTCATCAAGTACGGGGAATATCTGGAGCACAACCGACGAGACATTCTCAAAGCGGATCAGTTTTACTTTCAAGTATTGGTTTGCATTCACTCAAACAATGTGCGGATAGTGACAAATTGCTTTTCAGGCGTTGACAATCAATCCCAGCAATAGTGAGGCATTAGCTAATCGCCAAAGAACCGCATCCATAGTCCAGACAATCGACGAGAGGCGTCTTCAAACACTGGACCTAAAGCGCGATGCACTGTCTGCCATACACGAGTCGAGTTCGGCTCTTAGGCGGGCAAAGAAGGAGGCCTACTTTCAGCACATCTACCATTCGGTGGGCATCGAGGGGAACACCATGACGTTGTCGCAAACCAGGTCCATTTTGGAGACGAGGATGGCTATTGATGGAAAGTCGATAGACGAGCATAACGAGATATTGGGGCTGGACTTGGCGATGAAGTACATAAACGCGAGTTTGGTTAACAAGTAAGTGCAGTCTCCGGTTGTCTCTAAACAGTTTTGCACGAAGCTCATTATTTTAGGATGGAAATTACATTGAAAGACATCATGGAGATTCATAGACGGGTGCTGGGTCATGTTGATCCCATAGAAGGTGGGGAATTCAGGCGCACGCAGGTCTATGTCGGCGGTCATACACCTCCAGGTCCAGGAGATTTGTCGATTTTAATGCGACAATTCGAGAGATGGTTGAACTCGGTTGACACCATGTCCATGCATCCAATCAAGTAAGTGAGGAGTCTTAAAAGCGTCCCCTTTTACCTGATGTATCTTCCTTGTCGATAGACACGCTGCGCTAGCGCACTACAAACTGGTGCACATACATCCATTCATCGATGGAAATGGCAGAACATCACGTCTGCTGATGAACACAATGCTCATGAGAGCTGGTTACCCACCTGTTATCATACCAAAGCAACAACGGTACATTGTAACAGTTCTAGATAATTGCTACATTTGATTTTGACATTTTTTTATTGCAGCCACAAATACTACCACTTCCTTCAGCTGGCAAATGAAGGCGACATTCGTCCGTTCATTCGTTTCATTGCGGATTGCACCGAAAAGACACTGGATCTCTATCTGTGGGCCACCAGTGACCTTCCACAGCAAATCCCAATGCTAGAGCAAACAGATTTTGTTGGTGAAACAAAAGAACTGACTAACTCGGGTGCTGACGACAAGGAATCCGATCTATCCGGATCTGAATCTTCCGAATTAGAAAATAATTCTCTTTAAAGACGCACAAACACAATCGTATACACTCAGACAATTACCAGGTAAAGTCGTGATATTCCAAAAACAAACACATTGAACATCAAGAAACAACACAAATTACAAAAGAAAGTAAACCACGTCTGTGATCCTAAGTTTACATGATAATTTCTAATCTGTATAAGAAATTTATTTTATTTTATTATTTATTTATTGGCTTCCTATTGTTCACATTTCTAGTGTATAAGGATAATGTTTGTGGTTCCTGTGGCGGGAACCACTAATCTGTTGTAAATAAAAGTTCATCAAATAGTTGCATTTGAAATAAAATCTGCTTGGACAGGTTAAATGTTTTTCTTTTTGTATTCTTGTTTGCGAAAAGTTTATACAAGGTTCGAAAACACAACTTCCGATCAGTGATTTATTAGTTCAAAAGTGAGTGCTAACAACTTGGTATCACAAGTGTTAATCTAATCTTGGCAAGCAAATCAGCGCCAGAAAGTTCCATCAAAGTAACCAAAGGGAAGGTGACTGAAAGCTTTACGACTGGGGTTTGTTCTTCTGAGCAGTGAAATCCGATTGTCAGAAGAGCAGAATTCGATTCTCAGAAGTAAGAAATAAAATTCACAGCTTCTTTAACAACCCAGTTATTAGTTTCCATCAAATGGTTATAAACTAAATTCTTCTAACCAACCTCTGAGGGTCAATTTTACAGTGCAAAATCATCGAGTTTTGGAGTGTTAACCTCAGTTTTTTTTTAGTTTATTTCAATACGGGCTTTACCTCGAGAACAGTTACAATGTCTTTTTTCCTGTTTTTACAAACACAGTGAAATAATCATCGTAGACCCTTAAGACCTTTTAAAGATATGATCGAGACCGACAAGTGAATCGATTAAGCCATGTCCGTCCGTTCGTCTGTATGCGTGAAGGTTTTATGTCTTCAAAATCAAGCTAGAGAACTGAAACTTGTTACACGGCTTGGTTCTTTTTTTTGCACAGACAAACCGTGAAAATTAGCTTAATTCGTCAACGGCCACGCCCAACTCAATTTCTCATTTTCCTTAGAAAATGCTCAAGTGCTCAAGTTAGACAAGTCATAGGAACTTAAATTTTGGTACTGAGCAACATTGGCCCAAGACCTTTAACAAAGCAAAAATTGGACCGCCCACAATCTCGACCATGCGCACTTTTAACATGGTAGATCTTTAAAAACCCGCTTTTTCGGAAATTTGACTCCAAATCGAGGAGAAATTATATGACGAATATTAAAGATAATGCTATTTACTAAGTTTGCTCCATATAAAGTTTTGAGCTCCGCCCACTTTTAGGGGGCGTTTTCAGGAAAAAACTGTTTTTTTCTGAAATAATTTTCGCTTTTACCGTATTTTCTCATGATTTTAACGAAATTACAACTCATTGATTTTAATTTCAAGCCCATGTCCCTTTTTTGGGGCGTGGCCTATACAAATTATATATGAATTCGGGTCAAGAAACTTTAAGATTTGGTGTTACATGGTTTATAGGGTCAGGTATAAAGAAGTTTGTCACAGACAAGCTCTTGCACTTACTCACTTGTTTTAAATAAAATGACTGTTGCCTCACGTGTTACTGTAAAAAAAAATTGGCAATGTCTGTAGAAAAACTAAAACTAAACTAATTTCGAACATTATCCCTGAAGCCAAAAACTATGAATCGTCGTCACCACCCTGGCTTTTTCCACTACAGGCCATCAACACCTCGCTAAGCACAACCCCTTAAAGACTGCACTCCAGCACAATACTACAAGAGAAAGTTTGCTGGGGCTTTATGCTACCAAGGAATTTCCTGCTACCAAGGAAATACTTGATATTGTGTTTTTAGACTGGACACCCAAGCTAACGATATAATAGCGCAAAAACAAACAATTCCAGAACAAAACTCATTCATTGGAGAAGTAATGGGCCTCATTGAAGAGTTTGAATTTGCTAATAAGACTAGTGTTAAAACAGCAATATGTACAGATTAACTATGTGCGTAGCAATCAAAACAACAGATGCAAAACGCCGATCTTAATCAAACTTCGAGCAATAATTGTCGCCACCAATTTCCGAAGATTCACCCGACATGGATACCAGGTCATGTTGGGATCCCGGAAAATGAAAAAGCAGATTATGGCGCTCGTGAAGCTATAAATATGCCCCATTTCGTACGCCGTTCCTCCTTTTGCAAAAAGTATACGTAACAATATACTCAACCAACTACACGAAGAAGCGAACGAACGATGGAGTCGATCCTTGTCTACCGTGACCTACCACAGCTCTTTGAACACACTACAATCAGTTCAGATCTGCAGAACAAGATTTGATATTTTCCAATGCATCCGATACCTAACTCATTTTTTACTTTTATATAACATTTTGTATAATGTTTCGAGTGCAATTTTATGTGTAACTTAAATGATTTTCTGCGTATCTCGAGAACCATACAGCCTCGCTTTATTTTTCTTTTAAATCCCGAAAAATTGTCTACAAATGTCTAAGATTTTTTTTTTCAAAATTGTATGTAGATTACTACCCTAATCTAAACGTTTTTTATTCAGATTTTTTTTCGAACACCGTAATATGTTTTTGAATCTCTAGTATAGGTATTTCGCGCTAGCAATGGTTATAATACTGTGGCCACAGGTATTTAGTTATCGGTAGATTAGATTAAATAAGATTGTACGGGAAAGGTGGTATAATAATCCCAGAACAATGCAGCCCCAAGTGGATTTATTGTGATGCCTTTAATTTATAGCTCATCCATATTGCCGCAGTTGTGCTGTGCTGTCAGCTATGTTCGCTGCTTCGAGGTAGATCTTACCTAGAAAACGTTATAGTGTTTTTATTAAACTGTTACAGCCAATTAATAAATGTTTTGATGCTTCTGCGTCCTCGTTGAATAGTCTGCATGTGTTGTCTTGCCTTATACCCATGGTCATCAGGTGTTTTCTTACTCGAAAGTGCCCTGTGAGGAACCTGTGACCAATCGAATCTAACTTTTACTTAATTGTGGTAGTTGTTTGGTTCTTTTGTGGGAGCTGTAAATGTTTGGCATGAAAGCTTTGGCTTGCCTGTTTCCTTCGGTTACCCTCCAGAAATGGGGCTTCCTTTCGTTCAGCCAGGTTTTCACACAACTTTTTTAATTAGCGGTATAATAAATGCGTTTTTTTTTAATTTGCAATATCAACCGTTTTAGAAAAATTTAAGTTGGAAACGACATTTTGAAAGATCTTGTGAATGAGATACCACAATACGTAATTTGAAATGATTTTGTAGCTTTCTAGCTAAATCTCAGAATCTGCTGATTATATTGCTCTTATTTCCCGAAGGTTTCAAATAATTTTAGATTATGTGTGATTTTTAGCGGTCCGTCCCAAAATGGAAAGAGGACCTCTTATGGTATCGCTACGTTGTCTTCTGAATGGTAAGTCGTAGAAAGACAAAATTTGGTGTGCGTATAAACTGCGGAAATAGTCAAAGAGTCTAAAGAGGGGATTTTTTTTAAGCACAAATGAGGGTTTAATTACAATTTGAAATTTCTTGTGAAAATGGACTTGATGTTTTTCAGTGTTTTTTTCAAGAAGTTTAGTAGGCAAGAACTAGAAAAACGCAACTTAGGTTTAAAAAATACTAAGCTTTAATTAAAAAATAAAACTTTTTGAAAATATCAAAACGCTTTTGAGGAATAAAGAGGCGAAAATACATGACGTTTTTATGCATTTTCGTGAAAAAAAACATCCAAGGCTAGTGCTGGTAGTTGTGCTATTGGAAAAAAGTCTAACGGGAACTGGAAAAAATTTTAAAATATTTGTTTTATCGATTTGAAATTTAAAAAATTATAAAAAAGGTCAAAAGAACGCATGCCTCCCCCTCTCTATCTGCCAAACGGTATAAAGTATAATTTTTAAATTAACACCGGGCAAAGTCCATCTTCTTAAATTTTATACAAAACTGTAGCAGACTTCGAATATTCAAAAACTTCATAGATTTAACTGAAAAACGTGAAAACATTTTGGAAAACTATTTTTAAAGATCTCTAGTTCCTTAACGGTTATGATGACCTTGTTTAAATTTGGCTGAAGTATGTAATGTTTAAAAGGCAAGCAAACTGCATCAAAAACGTTTCCAAATTGCCGTTTTCGACCCTAAGTTTTTAAGCCCATTCAAACAAGCGAAATAAAAAGCAGCATATTTTTACCGTTTTATCAGAAATCCATGTCCGCAGAATTTGTGAAAAGTGGCAAATGCTAGCACAGGTGGTTGTAAAATTGATCAAAAAGTCTAACGGTTATTAAAAACCAGCGAGTAAGTGCTACAGTGTGAACCCAGAAGTTACAGTCCGTAAAACGGGCCGTTGAATACCCCATCCTATCCCACAATGTAAAATGCTGATGGCATAGTTATTTTTTGACATTTTATAAGTAATGCAAACTTCGAAAAGGGGCATGGTCCAACCGCCCTTAATTGCAAACTATTAATTATAAGATATTTCCAAGTTACACTTAAATGTACATAAAAATGCAATTTGGTTTAAATTCAATATTTTTGAAAAATCGACGCCTAAAAGGGGGCGTGGCTAAAAACTTTATATGAACGAAATCTGGACTGAACTCTCGTTTACCTAACCTGCTACTTTTTTGTTTCATGCTTTCCTAAATTAGGCTCAAGGCCAGTCGAAATTAAGTTTTTCTGGAAAATTTTAGGTTTTTCTTCAATTCTGCCTCCAAATGTAGGCGTGGCCCAAAGTCTTGTATGAACAAAATGTGAGACTAAGCGTTTTCTACATAAAATATTAAGTAAATTTTTTTCAATTTCAAGCAAAAATTTTGAGTAAAATGCATTTGAAAATTTACCCTTAAAACAGATGCCACGCCCACTAGAGGAGGTTTACCAATTGAATGTGCCCTTTTTGTGTCTTACATTCATTAGGAGATGCTAAATGTCAAATTTCAGCCTTTTAGAACGTCTTACAGTTTTGAAAACTCTGGAGGTAGTTGCACGTTTAGACCGTTTGTGGGCGTGTCTTTGGGCTGATCTCAAAAATTTTAACACTTGTACTGCTTCGCATGACGTGAACCTTACGTACGAAGTTTCAGCACCCTAGCTCAAAATTTAAGGCCTAAAAACATGTGACATACAGACGGACGGACGGATCATATGCCCTTCGGTATTCGGTCTCGATCATATGCCCTTAAGTTCTTGGGGGTCTTCCATTATTATTTCACCGTGCTACAAACTCTGTGACAAACTTAATATACCTCCTATCCTATGGGATGTGGTATAATAATCGAAATCCAAAAAAAAGGCCGAATAAAAGTATGTCCTTCCCTCTATTTTCGTAACGGTTAAGCTTTTTGCCAGCCTTTTTTTAGAGTAATGAAACTCAATACAAAATCACCCAATATAACAACAGTAGACTTCACTACGAAAAAAGTATATTACAGACTGTAAAATATATACAAAAACAATTTTAAAAAATTAATAGAATGTTACTCAAACTGGGCAATATAGATGACCTTAGCCTTCAACAAAAGCCGACGGACCGCTCCGCGTATGTCTTCATACTCGACGGTCTTTTTTTTTAATAGTTTTGGTTGGGCTATGCAGCATCGGAGATAAACGTGGGATTTTTTTTTTCAAAGCCATCGAAACCGCAGGTTTAAAACTGTTTAGCCAAAATTTGATTTAAGACTTAGATTGAGCTGTCGTTGCTTTATATGATTGTCCAATATCGATTTTTTAAATAAAGTGATTAAAACGTTAAAAACACGTTGAAAACGGACACACATTTTCCATTCCTTGTTTCTCAAAATTATTTCAATATATGAAAAATATATTATGTATATGAAATTTTATTAGAAAATTCAATACTTTTTTAGTGTATGTTTCAAGTATTAAGTCTTCTTTCTCTTACCCCAAAACACTTTTTGTCTGTTTTACATAACAAACTATGGAGTGATACCATAACACGTCCTTTTACCATTTTTGGACGGTCAAACAGTCAAAGAATTTTGAGTTGTTCTCAAATGTTATTTTTCGCATTTATTAACATTTCACATAGAAAAACGTTCAAAGAATTTTGTAGAGTTTGATCTTGAAATGCCACCAAATTTGGCGAGTTAAGCTGAGGTTTTACCCCGGATCGATATCCTCGCACTGCGAAAAACTGAAGGTTACATATATGAAAGAGACCAATATCAGAAATTATTTAGCCTCACCATAAATATTATAGCGTCAAGTTTCCAAAAAGCGGTTTCCCAAAAAAAAAACAAACTTGAATCAATAAAATATTGAAGTACCTATAGGCCGATGTAAAAACTTTTATGATAGGTCATAGAAATGTGCTTTCCTTGCAAATATTCTTAAAATTTTTAATTATCTAACCTAATCACCTCAGGCTTAGGCAAAATAGATGGAGTAAAATTCATAACAAAATAATTAAAAAAAAAAACAAGTAAAGCCACGTAATCACAAGGAACAGAAACAGAATTTCATACATTAGCAACGCAAAAAGCATTCAGTGAAATTAGGTTTCAGTTGCTAATGTATGAGATTCTGTTTCTGTTCTTGTTTTACGTTGCTTGTGACAACGCGGCTTAAGTAAGTGCAAGAGTTCGTCTGTAACGAACTTCTAAATACCCGACCCTCTTTACCCACTAACACCAAATTTAAAAATGTTTGGTCTGTTTCATATACTGAATGTCAATTATTTGTATTGGCCACGCCCCTAGAAAAAGGCGTAGGCTGAAAAATAAAATCGATTAACTCTAATTTCCTTGGAATCACGAGAAAATGCGTTAAAAGCGAAAAATAATACTAAAAAAAACCGTTTTTTCAAAAACCGACCCCTAAAAGTGGGCGGAGTTCAATACTTTGTATGGAACAAACTTAGCAAATAGTAATACATTTAATATTTGTCATACAATTTTTTTTTTTCAATTTAGAATGAATTTCCCGAGAAATCAGGTTTTCAAAGATTTCAGATGTTAAAAGTGGGCATGGTCAATAGAGTGGGCGGTCCAATTTTTTGTCTAATTAAAGGTTTCTGGTCGATATTGCTCTCCACCAAAATTTGAGTTCATATGTTTTGTCTATCTTAACCAAAAGGCATTTGGAAATAATATGTAAATTTGAGGTTGTCTGACATTCAAGCCAATTGTGGGCGTGGCTGTGGGCGGATCTTCTCAATTTTCATACTTTGTCTATACAAAATGAGAACAAAGCAACGCTGCAAGTTTCAGTTTCCTAGCTCAATTCTAAAGACCTCAAAACTGTATACATACGGACAGACGGACGGACATGGCTTAATCGACTTACCTGTCGGTCTCGATCATATCTCTAAAAGGTCTTAGGGGTCTACGGTGATTATTTTATCACTGTGTTACAAACTATGCATTAAAATTAATATACCCTCGGTCGGGTATATAAACATTATTCAAATGACCCTATGTGCTTTTTTTTTGTCAAAAAATTAAATGGCGCACAGGTGCTTGTCATTTGGTGTAATTTTCCGTTGTGGGTCATTTAAATAAATAAACAAAGTGCGAAAATATAACGATAAAACGCTAATTAACTATCCCATAATAATGACAAATGACATCATTTAATATTCTCAATTTCGTATAATTTTTCTGTCTTGCGATGAGACGTTATAGACGTAGCGATGTTATTTAATGGTACATGAAATGCCCAGTATTAGAACGCGATGGGGTGGAATATATAGATTTTCTGTATGCGAGGTAATTTTACTGTATAGCTTCATTGTTTGTCTGGCGCAGCTTGTCATGATCGCGTCTTAAGAATTGCTGCACACGCTGCCCTTCTTTTTTCGGCTGCAGGCTCATCAACGGTGCTTTCACAAATTTTTCAGCAAAACCTTGCCTGTTTGCAGGAACCCTCTGAGTTTTCTAGAACTTCAAAGGGCTTTTTTGGTTTTGACAAAAGTTTGCTGCATACATTAAAGTCTTGTGGTTTACCTACCTACTTTTAACTTTTAACTCTGCCAAAAGTCCGTTAAAAAGGGTAACTTCTAATTTCGTTTATAAAACACCTCTTTTCCAAAAGTCCTTGAGAGACCTCTTTTGATATTTCCGGGTTAAAAAACAACTCCACTGCTTCCTTAGGTCTTGATAAACCTATAAAAGACTTGGCAATAGCATAATTTTTCCTCTGCTCACAGCTCACACTCATACTCAACTTCGGGAGCATAATACGCTGTCTATATTCCAACAATTTTTTGTCGCAAGTAGACTCCTTAACAAGAAGTTTCTAAAATAAAGATTTATAAACCAGTTTTCGTGAACATTTTTTTTTTATTTTTTATTAGCGTCTTAGCACATACCCAACAAGTTAATAGAAAAGCTAATTCAACATAGAAAACATACTTAAAAAAATAAATAAAAAAACATTTTAGTTTTTCAACACTTGAAATCCAGTTTTACATTTTTGCATTCAAAAACTGTTTATATGTGACTTCTTGCCACCAACTGGGCCGCTCCAAAACACCCGGTCCTTGCATGATACTCCTTTGTAAATGAAGATAGATCTAGAGGAGGGAAAAATTTATTTAGAAGGTCCAATATGAGATCCTTTTCCAAGCTTACATTGCCGTCACTCATTCCAAGAGGTGAGTTCAAAATGAAATCGTTCGGAGCAATAGCATCAATTAAACTCACAGCCTGATCTTTCAGAACAGGCAGGAGGTTTAATATTCCCTTTTGGTAGAAGTCTGCTTGATTATTGCTGCGGAAATAGCTTCCCTGAAAGAGAGATTGCTTGAGACGAGGACCCTATATGGTTTTAGGTTTTTCTTTTTACCTGATACAGCACAGCAATGTTTTTCACAACCAAATTAGCACCGTAAAAGGACACTAATTTGATTAGAATATCTTTTTCTGGACCCTTTGGTAACTGGTTAACGAACTGGTAGAAAATGTAGTAGATGGTTCGCTAAAGGGAAAAATATTAGTTTTCTTTATAGGAAAAGAGTGAGCCTTTAAATTTTTACTTGAGCATAAATAATGGACAAATTGCTGGCAGTGAAGACTTGCGAGTTGTTGCGCACTTCGAAAGCGCTTAATCCGTTCTTTTGGAGTTCTTCCACTCGCTTTACAGCGACATCTAGCTGGTAAGCACACAGCCAGTCAAGAGTTTTAAGGAGGTCTGGAAAAGACTTGATGGAGAACAGTTTCCCGACATATTTTTCTTTTAAACTTACTGTCGACGTTTAAGGCTTCTTCGGCATTGCGGAAATCTGCCTTCGTCTTTATAATTTGGTCCATGTCCTTAAGAAAACCAAGAGAGCCCATGGGAGATGCTTCAACAAAGCTGCTCCCACTGCGACGCAGTGAAATTAGCCAGTTCGAAGCTTGCTGAATAAGAGTATTGTTCTCACCCTCATAGGTGCAGTTAGCGTCATTGTCATTTCTTAAGTCACCGATTCCAGTGGCCTTGAGGTATCCGTGACCACCGCATGCCTCACGGCACTCCTGAATACCGTCGCGTGCTGACCAAGTACACACGGGCTTGGCGGCAGAGGAAAGTGCATGAAGTTCCATTCCCATAACTGAAACATCTTCACCCAAAAATGTCTTCACCTGCAGGTTGACATTTTCTGTGCCCAGCCAAAGAGAGAAAACTCTCAAGGCGAACGCTGTGGCCAAATGAGGTAGAATACGATACTGTTGGGATTGGTATTCTAAAACTGGCCACTCATCAGAACTGTCATCAGGCCCGAATTGCTTGCGACAAGCTGAGTACCTTGTGGCAATGGTAACCGCCTTGTTTAGAGCGATATAGGCTAGTCCTTTACGAAAAATGTTTGACTATTCGAAAACACATTTGATGATGGTGGATTTTCATCTCACTTACCACAAATATTAACTCGTCCAGAAGAAAGTGCACCCAATGACGCTCCAAGTCTTTTACGGCTGTCTTTAATGGGACTCGAGAAATTACCATCAGCGTCCACGTCACCAGTCCTCGAGAGAAGGTTTTCCTTTGGAATGCGGTATTTGTTGAACATGAGGAATCTACGAAAAGCAACGATGAGATACAGTCTTGTGATTTACTGATTTGCTCTTACCCATTGTCGATGCCGTTCAAACCGATTTTCTCACCCAAATCGCCCACAGTAACTCCAGGGAACGACAATAACGTAGTCGGATCCCGGATCGGCACCAAAAAGGCGTTTAGACCCTGATAACTTCCATCGGGCACATACAACTGGGCGTACACCACCGCATGCGTGCAAGTCTTTCCCAGATTTCCAACCCAGCACTTGGCTGCCTCGAAGTCTGGAGTGTGCAGAACAAATTGCTCACTCTTTGTGTCATAGGTAGCTCGAGTCCTCATGCCACGGGCATTTGTTCCGTGCGAAATTTCTGTCAGAGCAAATGCTCCTCCAATTTTGCCCTCTGTAATCATTTCTGCATATTTGTGCAAACGATCTGTACCCAGAGATAGAATTGTGCTCGTGAACATAGCAATGGACAGAGAGTACTTGACTGCAAAACTGAAATCGTAGCTGAACATTCCTTGCGCCATGGCAAGGGACAACTTGGGCTTGGATACGAACTACAAAGAGGAGATGGTTAATAACTGGCTCAACGCGTCACTTTATTTTGCTTACATCTTCGAGGCCATAGAAGTGTTGACTCCAGATATGCATCATTCGCCTATTAGCCAACTGTCGTTGACGATCCAGGGTGGGTGTCTCTGGATCTCGCTGAAAATCGGGGTGCGATTCCATGAAGGCCCATATTTTGTGCTGTAGAAATAAGAAAAACATTTTTAGTTTAAGTTGTAATGTAAACGCAGTAAAGTGGTTCGGCATCACGAAAAAGCTAATAGTCTCAACTGTATTTTTAATTTAAAATTTGTTCTTCAAATGGAACTAAAAAAATCTATTGAATTTCATAATGAAGCTATTATTCAATTGGTTACTAGATCTTAAAAGGCTATTTAATCTACTTAGTCCTCGATGGTACTAACTCTGAAATCTATATGTAAAGATATGCGGTAGAGACCTCTCCATCATCCAAACAAGCCATCCAAACAGGCCACTTAAATTTTTTCAAATCAAGTCAAGGCAAATGTGTTAAGCTCTTTGAATGTTGAAATGAAAATGTTCTGCACCACTTGCTTCTATATGGCGCTATATTCGAAACCTATGCGTCTCTTCTAAAATCTCTTTCTCCCAAACGGTGTAAAGTATAATTTAGGGCATCTACATATATAAAAAACGGACATAGTCCATCTTTTGAGATTTTATATAAAACTATAGCAAACGGCGAATAATCAAAAACTTCGAAGATTTGACTTAAAAACGTAAAATCATTTTCGAAAACGATTTTTCTAGTCCTAGAAAAATTAGACTAGAAGATTTCTTTCAACGGTTGTCATAATCGTGAAGGATTTGATTATCTTGATTCAATTTGGCTGAAGTATGTATGTAACGTCAAATGCTCTAACAGCATCAAAAACATTTTAAAATTGCAGTTTCCAACCTCAAGCTTTAAATCCCTTTAAAAAAAAAAGAAAAAATAAACAAAACAGCATGTTTTACCGTTTTCTAAGAAATTGATGTCCGCAGAATTTAAGATAATTGGAAAATTCTAGCGCAGGTTGTTGTAAAATTGAAAAAGAAAGTCTAACGGTAATTGAAAAAAAATCGATATTGCTGTTTATGCATTTTAAACTCTAAAAAGGGTAAAAAAGGCCTAGAAAATGTATATGCCCGAAGCGAAAGGGTAATGGCAAAAATTTTAATAAAAAGCGTAGGGGGAAAGCGGGAGACTTGGATAAAATCTTTTCTGTTCATCTCACCTGCATGACATATGCATCATCATAGAGCTACATTCATCATCTTTCACATTGACCTTTCATATTTTAAAAAAATTAAGGGTTTTCTGTCCAGAGCAAATTTTATGAAAATAGATTTTTGGCACCCTGCAAGGTCGGGTTTAAGAATAGCCTTGATGTAAGGTATGCCTGTCGTAAGAGCCGGCTGAAATCCACTGAAGAAAGTAATCTTCAGGCATAAGTGATGCTGTCCAGGAGTATAAACTCCTTGTGGGGCCACCCTTGGCAGTAAAGTTATAGCTGAAAAAGATGAACCCGAAGGTTTAAATAAAATCCAGCAGCGTCGTTTACATATTGGGCGGCTTGTTGGTCAGCATCTGATCCCAGAGGGACGGCTGAACTTCAAATCTCAAAGAAATCCAGGAGCGTCTGTTTCGGAACGAGCGGCTTCCTGCTCGGCGTCTGTATGCATCGAGAGTCAGAGTATGAGTCCTTCTTGAACGAAGTTGATGCTGTCCTGGACTCTGTCCAGGCAGAAATGGACTTCTTTCTCCTGATGGGTGACTTCAATGCACATGTGGGTACAGACGACAGTATTTGGAGGCACTACGCCACGGCACCCAATTTATTTATTTTTTTATATATCATATTAGTATCACAATGCACTCAAACAAGGAAACAGCACACCGAGTTTCAGCGTCAATGACAACTTCGATTTTTGTACAATTAAGTAAAGTTGGCCGCAAGTGGGCGAATTTGACATATTCTAATTCTTGTGCTGCTTCGGGACCTAGAAAGCACAGATATCAAGTTTCAAGTTCCTAACTCAAAATGTAAGGTAAAACCTTCCGACAGACAGATGAATGGACAGACATGGCTCACTCGACCTACAATTTGGTCTTGATCCGGTATTCTCTATGTTCTAAACTATGAATCAAACAACTGTATTAAGCTCCTACCCTAACAGATTGTTTTTAAAAGCGCTGCGGCACACGAACGCGACTTCAGCTTTACTGAATACAAGAAGAAAGGTTTGATGAATCCTTAGACTATTAATTGTCTACTTTTGGTAGATATATGACTGTTAGTCATCCATGACTAGAAAACAAGTGCAGACAGAAGACGCATATACCAACTGTCGAAAACACATGAGACATAAACCATTGGGATCTGTAAGAAGGCGAAATTGAAAGCTTATCAAAACAAATCTTCAATCAAAACGGTTTTCCTATCATGTCCTCAGTTTAATGACCCGGAATAATTAACATGCTAGTTGCAATATGCATACGAGAACATACTAAAGCATCATAAAATTCAATTACAAAAAAATTTTCCCTGGGGAATTTATAAAAAGGGAATGTCGTCGTGGCTTACGGCTAACGACCAGAGCGACTAATTATAGGTATTAAAAAACTTATTTATTAATAAGAAAAAGCAATTGAATAACTGAAACTTTGTTTAATTACGAGTTTTAAGTTTTTTATAGCGATAAGCGAATCAATTCTTTCCAATCGATATAAAGTGTACATAATATTTATCGTTCCCATGCTTGTAGATATATGTACATTTATTTTATAAAATTTAATAATCTAAAGTTAAATCAACATCTGGATTATTTCAAACTTGGCCTAACCGATTACTGATTCGAACTTAAATTCACCTATCGGAGAGAAATTAAACGTCATAAGCCGCATGCGATAAGGTGAACCATATTAAAATAATGTAATGTCCTCCCATTGACTAGCTGTAGTCAACCAATCTAAGTTAATGTCATACGTGTCCATTCAAACGTTATGGCTTTTGTTGTGGTTGGTAGTATTAATTGACGATGTTTTTTTTTTTTAACCCAAATAGGCAATTGACAAAGTTCATGATCATGAGTCGATAAGATTAATAATTTTAATCGACAAATTGAACTCGAACCATAAAACCTATGGAGTGTAGCCAGTACAAGTGTTATGACACCGATGAAGAAATTTCAACTAGTTTCGGTTGGTAGAGTTTTTTTATTTAGCTATTTTAGGCACAGTAAAGAAGAGCAATTATTTTAAAAAAACACGCTTAACGTACCTTCAGTCTTATGTAGTCGTCGCCCTCCAAAAAAAGGTTTAAACGTTTGTAGCAAAACGATGCCTTTTTCCTATAAGTCGTCAACGGCCCGGACTTGAAGTCGGGGAAGATTGATTTGTCATCTAGAATATTTTGTCTGCAAGTAAAAAAATAGAAAATGCATTAAACTTATAGTTATGATGTTGATGGTGATTTTATTCAGGCCAGGAACACATATGTGACGTCGACAGAAAAACGCGCGACTAATTGCCCTTCGACAACAGCAATTCATTTGCGACAATTTTCCGAACTGCGAATTTTTCAAACCACACGTCAAAATGTTTGATATCTTTTATCCAACGACGAAAGTGACTGTTTTCACCACAATTCATAGAAGTCGCACGAAAAATTACTGCTCGTGCGTTAAGTACATTTAGCTTACGGCAGAGGGTCGTGCAATTATTCGCCGCACGTTTTGCTGTCATCGTGTGTCCCAGGCCTTATTTAAGTTAAATTTGGAGCCTCGTATTCGTATAATTTTATCTTAATTTTGTTACTTTCACTTATAGCAGAATTTAATACATTTGGTCAAAGATGCTATTGTTTGAGCATTTTATGTTACCGCCAGAGCACTTCACGTAGGTGGAGGTGACGGGAGTAACGAGCTTCCAGTTTGTTTTCGATATTCAGCCCCAAACCCTTTCCACACACGAATCGCTCTGGGTTTTACCAACTGAAGCAAGCCAGTCCCTAGCATCGGACAGCCCCTCCTCAACCGAAAAGCAAGATAGAGCAATTTCTAGGGCTGACATGGTGAAAATCTTCGCTACTCTACCATTATTATAATCATCTATTCTTTATTTATAAGGGAACTTACAATAATTTAGCCTTCAGCTGAAGGACCCAATGGCGTCCGTCACGTCGAAATACACAACTGACATCTCACTTAAATACGCACGTCCTAATGGGAAGCGGTCCATAGAAGAGGTGCGTGACGTACGTCATTTGCCATAAGAACACGTGTAATTAACTGAGCTGTTCAACGTAACGGACGCAATAGATTCATTTGAGCGAAGATTTTATTGCCGAGTCCGAACGACACTTTGAGAAGTTCAAGACAAAAATGTTACTCTCGAAGGGTTTGTCAGAACATCGCGGAGGTTGGGACCAGGAAAAACAACGAGTCTCTATTTACGGGGAGCAGTGCAGGATTTCAGACCTCAAGACGAAAACACGAAAGACGGGAAAACTAAGCATAAATCAAAGTATGATGTATGTCTGCATTTCAGTACAACGAAGAAGTATTTGTGTCTTATTAGGTTATAAAAAAAACCTCTTACAAGAAAGCAGTCACAACAGATTATAATAGTTTTTATTTGCATAATTAAATTATCCTTGACACTTAAAGTGAACTATGTACATGCATGTCTATAATGTTTCCGACTCTATTACAAATGTTTATTTAATTCATAGAAATCGTTCGACAACCCATCGAATGTGGATGTAGAATGATGCCACGATGTGAAAAGTCATTTCCCCATTTATATACCATAAAACTGAGCAATCAGTTTCTGTTTATATGTAATATACGAGTACACGGTGCCTTTCATCGGACTAACTACATTTAGGCTTTATTATATCTATAGGTTAGACAAGGTTGAAGTTGCAGTCGGATTTGGATTCTGAGAATTTAGTACCTAGATCCACTTTGGAATAAAACAAAAACATTTTGGTCTGCAAGTGCAACATTTTGTCATGTTAAGAAATTATATATATAAGAATAAGCTCCTAGCAAATAATCTTGTCCAAGTCCTAGGTAAAGATTTCATTTCTGAGTGAAAGAGCAGATTCAGAGAAGAATAAGGGGGTACTCCCACAAAAGTAGTTTCATTAAATGGCAAGCTTTGTTGCATGCTCCTTAAATATCACCGATTATATCACTAATATGCTATTTGTAGAGGGCGATCCAATTCCCCAACTCCTTGGCGTGTTCGTCAGCCTTCCAGTTTGGCTGCTTTGAGACGACTATACAGCCAGGGTTGCAGCCGAAGATGTCAGGGCGTATTTGATGGACCAAATGTCCAGTACTGCTCAGGGGCTCATACATAACAATCTGATCTGTGGAGCTTCTTCAGTTTATCACGATTTACTGCCTGACTTAAGGCAGTCCACCATACAACCGTTCCATAACTCACTGGTCAAATGTTCAAAGTTTTTTTTTGCAAGAAAAGAGCTACTACCAAGAGTAACTACCAAGAGTATAGCTTTTCCGGATTATTTCTAAACTTCTTTATAGAAGATTACGAACCAGGTACGAATCAGCTGGAAGAACAAAGCGTGATGCCAGTGAAGAGACACCCAACACCGACGTCTTGAACAGTACATCACCATAGACAAGACACCTATAACTTTGAGGTAGTTAGGGACTTTGTGCAGCTAGGTTTCGATTTCACTTCAGACACCAGCTTTTAAATCAAACAAAGGATAACTCTTGCCAATCGCTGTTTCTTTGCGCTAAGAAGGCAACTGAAGTGACCATTTATAAGACCCTCATCACCGCTGTCAGAGCCGGATGAAAACTCTTTAGGCTGCGTTGAGAGGAAAATTCTTCGGCCGATTTACGGTATGGCGTATGCATAGACGGAGAGTGGATGAGGAGATATAACATAGAACTGTACGTGCTGTACAGCGACATCGACCTAGCCAGAAGAGTAAAAATACAACAAATACGTTGGCTGAGTCACCAACACTCCGGTCCGGAAATTCCTCGAATCCACCCCACAGGGACGGCGCAGTATAGAGCCCTGAGACCCAGATGGCACACGCAAGTGGAAGGGGTTTTGCACCTCAGTCAACTAGGCGTGCGAAACTGGAGACGGCTAGCTGGAGACAGGGCTGGCTGGAGAAGCAAGTTGGCTGAGGCCCAGGTCCACCCCGGACTGTAGCGCCACCTTAGGTAAGTAAGTAAACATCAGAGAAGGTAAACCTAGCACTTTTGATTTATGGTACTACTGGCTTTAGTACCTTAGAAACCTTGAGGTGGGATTTTTATTGATATATGGGATCTCGCATTCGAAGAGGACAAATTCAATATATGTCGACTTTTGCAACCAGACCACAACTATAAGCTCATCTTTTAAGCTTGTTAAGAGCATTTTGTAAGACTTCTTTTAAGACCCTTTTACTTCTTTAAGTAAAACGAAAACATCTGCAGTCTTCCAGGCTTATAGAAACAGTTCTGAGCCACTTATCTTCGCTTTATCTACATTTAGGCGCTATGTTATGATCTCCAATGGTCGGCTTGTGTGGTACGCCGATTGGGCCTCAGAATAAACCGGAAAGCCACCTGGTTTTGGATCTCTTCATCACTGAGTCCAATTCAATGCTGTTTTCGTTGCATTTGTGTGCTCCATGAATGCTAAAGCCTGTGCTGGAATGTTGATTTACATCGCCTTTTTGACGGGGTTCGTAGATCGTAGAATCTCTCCTATGAACATGGTATTTCATATGGAGCCGGTCGTACTCCATTCTTTTGGAGATAGCTTCTTTTAATTGGAGGCTTGCTCGGATCTTCGTATGCTTCTTATTCTATATTGTTACTCCGGCTGTCATGCAAAGCATCTTCATCTCAGCTGCCGCATATATTTGCTCCCATATTTCTAATACACTGTCCAACATTGTGAACCATATGTAAGCGCCAACTGCGGTATATAGAGCCTTGCTTTCAGCTTAGGGGCATTTTTCGGTCTCAGCGAAGATAGCGGAGTATTCTGGCCATATCATCCAGATTGTTGACGACGTCATCACAATTTGCTTTAGTGTTGATCATAGATCCCAGGGACTTAAGCTTTTCACACGGGAATGACATTTTCAATCAATTTAATGTCTGGAATTGGCTCAGGTGGATCAGAGAATTGGCAACACAGGTACTCTGTCTTTCTTTGGCTAACACGATACCCATTCCTTCCAAAACATCCACTCATGTGAAGTGCTTACTGCAGAGACGTATGATCTTCACTTATGATGGCCCGATCGTCAGTGAAGAATAACTTATGTAGGTACATGGGGTCCGTCAGTTTTCCTGAAAGCAGACAATCCAGAACAACATTGAAATGTCTTGAAATGCCATTGAAATTGACTTAGGACATTTCCCAGGTGTCACTTTAATTGGGAACTCATAAGTAACTACGGAAGGATATCTTATACTCTTATCATTACTTCCTCAAACACATGTCCATGATCATCCATATGTTCTGAACCGCTAGATTCAAAAATTAAATAGCAGATCTTTGGATCGTTAGGTTGACCATACATTATGCAGGATTACAGGTATCTATGTATTGACTTGCGTAAAGTTATCGTTCATATGACTTCCTTTCTGAGCTTATAATTGTACACAAACTCGCGATGAAAACATGTATTAACAATTAGCTAATAATTTACACTGGCAATTAGGATAATCGTTAATGCCTCATATTAGTTTTTTTTTATTTAGGCGGCCTCAAATGGTGATTTAAGGGATCATAACCCTCTCACTTGTGGTGCATTCATAATGGTTATAATTTTGTGGTTCGTTGTTTCGACCCTAAGATGTAGGTAATTACCTACATTATATTCAATCGGCAGGTGAGACAGTTTTTGACGTCAATTACTAAGAGTAGTATAATAAGGTAAAAGCTTACTGGTTGTGTTTGTGCGACTTAATACTATTTTACAGATCGAGTTCATCAGAAACGAGTATTTTTGCCAGTTTTTATCGTGGGTAATATTATTTAGCTTGGTGTGCTAAAATTATTAATTCGTAGACTGGAGTTAAAAAATTAATGGACGAAATGCCGAAAGTTGGGGGGTTCACTGGCAGGACATGCTCCTACAGCCTTCACCTTTCATGGGTATACTGTTCTAACCGATTGAGCTACGGATGTGCGATTTAATATTTGTCCAAATTCGACCTCCTATTCCTACCTATTCCAACGTATGCTGAATACTAGCTGCTATTTGTTGTAGTTGATTAAGGAATGACTCATTATCGGTTTAGCTCGTTTATAGGTGATGTTTTTTTTTTATATTTCACATGCGTTCAAAGGCTTTAGTCTTGTTCTATACTGAATAAAAGGAAGAATGTGATGTCCTGCTAAAGAAAAAATTCCAATCCAACACACACAAATGTAGTCCAACCTCTGAAGTTGTGAGCTAAAGCGTCGACCGATTAGAATTTTTATTGCGCGAGCATTGAGGATGAATAAGGACGTAAGGAATAAATCAAGGATGGACTGTGGAAGGGTGGGCTTAGCAATATTATTTGACCGTTATTCTTATGTATTTAAGTCATAACGACAAAAAACATCGTGAAATGATCTTACGTTCCTTACGTCCACCCATAAGTTTTTAGGCTTGTACTCTCCCAGTAGACAAAATGTGGTCTTTTTGGTGCACAAGCCCACATCAGAATTATTTTTAAGACCTTATCATTTTTTGCAGGATTCTGAGGAAGCTATTTAAAAATGACCTAAGGTCTACAATTAGAACACGTAGATAAGTCAACTGAAGTAATATTTACAGGGGCATATTGACCACAGAGGGTCTCGCGAGGTCCGGACAAGAGTGGAAAATTTTGGCGAGCGGCAAATTGAGAAGACAGAAAAACTAAGTAAAAGAAAAAATATTTCTCATTTATATTATAAAAAATTTCATTACGCGTTCAAAGGATAAACACTATTAATATTGTTATTAAGCCCTAGCAGACTGGCCCCTTTAAATCTTTGTTTGAAATTTTTGTCCCGCCAGAGAAAAGCACATATATACAATTGCAGCTGTGTGACTAATTTAGCAAAAAGTTCTCCGAAATTACACGCAAGCCGTTGTATGGATTTACTTATGGCCGTCACCTGCCGCCCCAGACTCGCCCACTACATCCCTGTATGTGCGACCAACACTAAAAAAAATACTTTTTTCACTCTTTAGCTATGTTACAATGTAGCACCATTCATTTTTGGTATGTAACACTATTTTGTAATTGTCTTTGAGACAACATAAAAGGTTCGGCCCTTACATTGACCACGCCCATTTTTAAAGGAGATTAAACTTACAACAAAGGTTATTTAATAAATATGTATAAAATAGGACGAAAAACTATGCTACAATGGTTGTAGATATTAGCATTAGCTAATTTTTTAGTGTGTATAGTCTATATCGCGCGCCCAATTTTGTGGGCGTGGTTTTTTGAAGTAATTTCGTTTAGTTTAAAGGGTGGGGTTTTAGTCCAAAATGTATGTAATTACCTAGCATAAGACATTGAAAAGTTGAATTTTTACATACCGCCCACTTTCTGGAGGCGTGTCAGTTTCTTTTTTACATACATTTCAGTGGACAAAAGTTATGTTTTTTTTACGAGGAAGTATATATATAAAATTTTCCACTGAAAGAAGACAGACTCTGTTAGCCTAATTATTTTTCTCTTTCGTCTTGAATTCATGATTCGCCAAAGGTTAAGTTAAATATTAGCCGAATGAAAATAGAATACCTGTCAAAAAAAAACTTCTGGAAATTTGGCTTATAGTGTTGCTTCAACCCCTGCTTAAAATCATTGGAAATGTTGAATTTCAAAATGTAAGTAATTCCTTCTGGGTGGGAGGTCTGGGTTCGAATCCTGCCATCGTCCCCTGAAAAAAAAAGACTTGTTCTTTTTCACGGTCCCCACCTCCGCGAAGGTTTGACAAGCCCTCCGAGAGTATTGATTGTCTTGAAAAACTTTTCAAAGTGCCGTTCGGATTCGGCAAAAAATTGTAGGTCCCCTTGTATGTAAAGAAATCAACACACCAGCATACATTGTTGAGAAGTTGGCCCTGGTTCACCTTGAGCTGTTGCGCCACTCTATTTATTTTTTTTAAGTAATTCTTTCGAAGTCACAATTTAGGATCAGGTTTCTGTTAGAACCGCTCTAGCTTTGTTTTTTCTATCTCTTTTCTTTATATTTTCCACTTGAATCCCGCCTCTTAAATCGACGTGGTCTAAAAATTTGCATGATCAAAGTAGGTCTACATAATGTATTTAGTATTTTCTTTCCCCTATTCTAAATCAGACTTAAGGATAATTTGAGAATCAATGTAAAATTTAAGCTCTATTTAAAACTATAATTTAAAAGGTACAAACATTAGAATAAAGCGTTTTCTATATTCTTAACATAGGCGTTAAGAATTTTTTGTTACAATGCTAGCAATATTTTAAGGCTTATCGCACACATGAAACTTTTAGTCACGCAACGATTTGATTGCCTTTTTGTAACCTATGAACTTGAATGGGAATGCGCACACATGTGCGACCGACGCGAAACCAGTTTGCCACAACTTTTAAATCTGTGTTTTGCCACATATTTTTTAATAGCTTGTTGTCATAAATGACTTTTTAAGTATTTAACCCTTAAAGTATTTAATTTCTTTCACTTCAGCGACATTTTAGAGACCAAACAGTTAAATTTTTTATCAAGGTTTGTGTGTATAAGGTACCTTTGCGAATTACAGAAGTTGCTCATGTGAGCGCTGCTTTCGTGGATTGTGACTGTGAGAAAACTGTTGATGCTTTAAAAAGTTGCTATTGCTAGCGTGCGATAAGCCTAATGTAGATATACACCAATAACTTTCGGTTATAATTTTAGTTTTTTTTAAATTTTATTTAATTTTTTTTTACATATTTTTTATCTCTTACAGGCTCTTAAAGATGCTTAATATCAAGCTTAAGATACGATTGTGGGCGTGACTCAAGTAAGTTATATGAATTTATGAATATGAATTTTCAGTTAACTTCATAGGACAACATTTAAGCCTAGAAATCAATGACATATTGACTAAGTGTCATGGCTGTTTGCTGTTGGCCATATGCCCTTGAGGAAGGTCGTTGAAATCTTTCGTAACTATTCTCTAAGTGTAATATTTCGGCATTCCCACAAACTTAATAAGACTGATATGGAATAGGGTACATTATATAATGTTTTTTAGGGTAAGCTCGCGTTCAATTTCAAAACCTGAACTTATACATATGTATATAAAAAACTGTCCAGCAGATCAAAGTACATACATTGTAGTGAAATCTCAAAAGCCCGCATTGCTAAAGGTTAGGTAAGTTTTTAAAATACTGCGAACCAAGATTTAAATTTCAAGATTTCAACAGTATTAAATTGTTTAAAAAAAATTAACAACCAATAACGATTTTTTGACCATTGTATAAACATATCGTTAGCCGATTGTTTTCGAATTAAAAAATTCGTTTCGGTGCAACCAAACGCTAAACTTTAAGGTACATAACTCACACTTTAAAAAAAAAAGTAAAAATTTAATTAAAAAAAATTAACCATCTACTCACGTTTCTACAACACTTTGATTTGTAAACGCAGTCATTTTTCGACGAGTACGTTTTCCTGTCACACGACCAAAGTAGCTTTTCACTTAACACAAAAGAGGTGTCAAAAGTTCAATCAACGCAGTCAACAGTTTTGGTTATTTCCACCAAAATAATGTATGTATGATGAATTGAATAAAACAATGCAAATTGTATTCTTAATAATTTATATCACAACCGAATTCAATGAACCTTTTGCCTTCGTGGTTCTTAATGAACTGATTGAAACTTTAGCCACATTGTTTTACCTAGATTAATTATTGTTTAGTCACCATAGCCTCTGCCTAGCCGTAATTTTTGGACTTTGCTTATCAAAACAGAACAACAGGTATAAGCCGATAGATTGCAATACTTTTATAATATTTTTAAAGATTTTTTTTCAAAGATTTAAACCAATGATAACAAGGTTTTATTCGAAACTAATAAACAAATAGGGAGCTAATACTGATAAGACTCCGCCGACGATTGGAAACAAGTGCGACAAACTGACAGATAGGTACTAAACCGCGGACACAATAAAGTGCGCATATTTTGTAGATAGTTTATAGTTTTCTCTTATGTACGGATAGGAAGGAAGGGAATAGGAAACTATGCATAGCATAGACTCTTCACTTTTTGGTATTGATGTTGAATGAAGCTCTGTTTATGCATTATATTGCGGTCGTATTTGTACGTGTTTGTTTGAGTTGAACGTAAAATACTTGCTAGGTGATGTGAGTGAAACGCATATCGAAAAGCTTAGTGTAATATCAGCTGTGAAAGCTTTTTATTGAAAATTACGACCGGATATCCTACAACAGCCATTCGCTTCAAAATTTGTACCATGACGTTTATACTCAAATAGTTAAGGTGAATGCATGATACAATAAATAAAAGGTATACTCGATTTTTTGACAGCTCAAAATTGTTCCAGATTTTTCCATTAAGATAGAAACACATTGGATTTTCTTGATTTTTTCTGTCTCCCGTCCATCCGTTCTAGATGTCCAAGCCGTCGCATCTGTTGTAATGTGCATCTCTCTGGCTAGGCTAGTCCGATGTTATACCTGTACCTTCATCTATGTGGACGGGCCAAAAATCGCGATAGGAGAGAAAAAGAAGAATCACGGACCAAACCTGTGTTTCTACTGTCATAAACAGCATGTTTTACGCAGATAGAGTGAAACTTTTCTGAATTACTCAGGCCCCAACCGGGCATAGAAGATACAACCCGACCTCAGGCGATGTAAGGGCGCGGCGCGATTGAATCGGTAAAAGTTGGCAAGTCTGCCGAAGTTGATGGAAACCGTTCAGAAATGCTCAATGGTAAGCAATGGCTGTCCTTCAGGTAGCCCGGGATAGCGGGACTGCACCTAACCATTGGCAAATAATAAGTATAGGGCCTATTTAATAGGGAGCAATCAAGTATGAAGTCATACACGGAGCGGTCCATCGGCCTTTGTTGAAGCTTAAGGCTCATTCTTATTATCCTATTATTATTTGCCTTACATTTTCTTTTCAATCTATAAATTGGCTATTAAGTTTGTTTTTTTTTTCAGAAAATTATTCCAATACTTACTCCAAAACTAACCACATGCGCTCTAGCATTGGCTGTTTTTCAAAAGTACTGTGAATACTAGTTTTTTTTTTTTTGGAAAACGGTAAATATCTACTGATTTTTTGCCAAAATTCTTGATTCTATTCCAAATTTCTATTTTGAAAGTGTTCAAAACAGTGTCCTTGCCTTATGAACGCTTTGCCTTATGCACCAATCTTGAGCAAGGTAGGTTGTCGTTAGTAGTCGTTATCGCTTGAATACTAGAAACGTATAAAAAATAATGACGGAAACACTTCGAAAACTCTGCATTTCATTTCAATTCAATTCTTTTTCAAAAACCTCTCAATATTCAAAAAAACAAAATTTTTCTATTTACTGGACAGATATAAAGTTTAATTTATGGAGTTCTTGTCAAAAAAAATTTGAAATCAAATTGGAATCAACCATTTTCAAATAAATTTCAAACTGTTGTTTAACCGTTATTTGACTACAGAAACAAGTGAGTAAGTGCAAGAGTTTGTATGTGACAAACTTCTCTACACCCGACCCTATATACCATGTAGCAGCAAATCTTAAAGTTTCTTGGCCCGAATTCATATATTATTTCTATAGGGCGTCGACCTAAAATTAAAATCAATAAATTGTACTTTCGTTCGAATCATGAAAAAATACGGTAAAAGCGAAAATTATTTAAGAAAAAGTTTTTTCCTAAAAACGCCCCTTAAAAGTGGGCGTAGCTCAAAACTTTGTATGGAGCAAACTTAGCAAAAAGCAATATCTTTAATATTTGTAATATAATTTTTTTTCGATTTGGAGTCAACTTTCAGTACCAAAATTTAAGTTCCTGTGCCTTGTCTAACTTGACCAAAGGCATTTTGAAAAAAAATGTGAAATAGAGGTTGTCTCACATGGAAGCCAGTAGTGGGCGTGGCCATTGACGGATTGAGCCAATTTTCACACTTTGTCTGTGCAACAAAAGAACCAAGCCGTGCACCAAGTTTCAGCTCTCTAGCTCGATTTTGAAGACTTAAAACCTTCACACATGCAGACGGGCGGACGGACATGGCTTAAGCGATTCACCTGTCGGCCTCGATCATATCTCTAAAAGGTTTTAAGGGCCTACGGTGATTATTTCACTGTGTTACAAACTATGCGTTAAAATTGATATATCCTCCACCGGGTATAAATAATGTCCTAGCATTCGTTCTCTTTTGATTTCCGCAGTTTAATAGGGTACCAAATTTTTTCTTTCTACGGCTTTCCGCTTAGAAGTTAAAGCGGGCTTATGACAGATGGACAGCGTAGCTACAGGTACCATAAGACGTCCTTTTTCCATTTTTTTCGGGACCACAAAATGGGGTAAAGAGATATCATTCTAACTAGATAGGGGTAAATCTGTCTTGAGTTTTTCGAAACGCGTTTCACAGCTCGAGTTATAGCCATTTTAATGGAAAGAGTAGTTTGGCATTCGGCCTAGCAGAGGCAGATCTAACCAACTTTTCACAATGAATGTTATTCTTGAAGAAGGGCTAAGAATATGCAAAAGCAGTCTGCGGGATAAACTCTGGAGAGTTTTGCAGGAGTATTTCTTGAGTCTGCCTCTTCTGAGAGTTTTTAGTCTTTGTATGCGGGAACTGCAGAAAGCAGAAGCTGTGTGCAGATAAATGATGTGAATCCCGTCCCTTTAAGAGTGTACGTTCGACTTCGCCATGGCTGTGTTCTGTCACCTCTGGCGAGGAATGTTTAACAAAGCTATCACATAACTTTAGGGTTAAGAAATTAGCTTTTCGCAGATTATTTAGGTATCGCTATCCTTTCATCATCCGAAGAGCATCTTTTGATGGTGTTGAAATGAACGTGAACGTGAGCTAATCGAAAGTTATGGTTGCTTTCCAAACTTCTATGCAGTGTACCCAGCACATAAAAGGAGTATCTACTATTAAAGCAGGTGGAGAAGTGTATTTCGGGGTATTTTTAACAAACTTCACAAACTCCAAGCTTTCCGAATCTAAGCTTGGAATGAAAGGTTATAACCTAACCTGTATCGTAGATGAGGTTTCTAATTCGCGTCAAATGCAATTCCCTCTTATGGAAAACTGGGAGAGAGATTTGTAGATGTTGTATTTTTAATTCATAGTTCATTTTTTGACCCTTATCTTAAATATATGGTCACACGAAATTTGGGTTATAACCTAACCTGTATCGTAGATGAGGTTTCTAATTCGCGTCAAATGCAATTCCCTCTTATGGAAAACTGGGAGAGAGATTTGTAGGGATATGTGGGTGCCGTGGAGCAGCAGAAAAAAGTGTCGGACTAGTATGTACAAGTCCATGGGATTAAGTCTTGATTGGAGCTTCCAAAGTTTTCTTTACGGTGCCATCTCCTCAAAAATCTGAGAAAACCCTCCTAGAGTATCATTTGTCGCTCGGTGCGATTCATCATCAAACCTCAAACATTTTTTACTAGGAAGTTTTAACAATTATACAAGTCCATTGCACGTGTTCACTATTTTATCAGTATTTTACGTTCTCAACTGGCCACAAACATTATGTAACTAATCGCCGTTGACTCTTTTTTAGGTTTTCTCAAGCTTCCATTTACAAGTGCAAACTTAAAGCTTTAGAGAACTTAAAAACCAACATCCGGCAAGTTATAGTCGTCTTATAGGAAGGTGGGCGTTAGGTTGGTTAGGTTGGAAAGGGTTGTTTGCAACTAGTGCAAGTTCATTCGGTGGCCAGATTGGTCCATTGTGATTACCCTTGTGAGGTAGACAAACATGGTTGGAAATATGTCTTACTAACTGAACCAGCCTGATCTTTTGATAAATCTTTTTAGGTCAAGTAGTGATATTCCTGCCAGGTCGTCCAGGCTATCAAAGAACCTGACTCCTAAAATGGTTAGTCGTCGTTTTTGGAGAGCTGGGCAGTGGCAGAGAAAGTGTTCTATAGACTCTATTTCTTCTTCATCCCTACAGCTTCTGCAGAAGTCGTTGGCAAAGATTCCCATTCGTGTAGCCATGGCACCAATGGTGCAGTGTCCCGTGACTACACCAACGAGTGTTCTTATGAAATTTCTACCGAGAGATAGAAGGGTCGTTGTTCTTTTTAAGCTGTGAATTATGATACAATCTTTAGACTGTTGCCAACGTTCACCGGCTAGTTTGATCGTTTATTGACCTATAAGACTTTTGGCTGTGTTGAAAGGGAGGTAAACCCGTCGGTCAGCCATCGTTATGTCCATATCAGAACCTTTCCTTGCCAGTTCGTCCGCCAATTCATTTCCGGCCACGCCAACGAGCCCAGGAACCCAGCTGAGTAAAACTGTGTGAAAGCTTATATCCTTTATTACCATGAGGCAGTCCTTGACACACTTAGAGTATACGAGCTGGGAATCCAGGGCTTTAAGTGCTGCTTGACTATCAACACATATGATGATTTTCGTTGCTGGAAGATCCATAGATTGAATTGTCTGTGCAGCTCTCTTCACCGCATAAATCTCAGCTTGAAAAACACTGCAGTAGTCATTTAGTCAATATGACTGGTTGATTTGCAGTGTTTCCGAGAAGACTCCATTCTCTGTTTTCGAACCATCGGTATAGATAGCTATACCTTTGATGTCAACTTTAGTCTCTACCCAGTCATGCCTACTTGGTATAATGACTTTGAATCTTTTGTCGAAGTCAAATTGAGGTTTCTTATAATCCATACGGGTTACGGACCCATTTTAAGGGAGCGTTTCAATGTTTTTCATAGTTAATGTTAATGTAAAACGTGTAAGACACGTAAGTTTGATATTTTTTTTATCTTGCAGCTTACAGGTTGAAATAGAAGAAAAATGTTATGGTAATCCCAGCAACAGAGACGAAGTGTTGCTTAAACTTTTTTTAGTCGTAGCAGGTTACCACAAGAGTACTTCTGTTATTTGGAAATTTTTTGCAAGGCTAGGCATTGCATGCAGATTGCCTTCAGTTATACGTCAAATTTGCATCCACCAGTGCAAAATATCCATCAAAAGTTGTGTTAGCATTTTCCGGTAGTTTCCAGTTGTGTTTTTCGGTTAATTTCCTGTAACATGTTCCATATAATTCGCACTATCAAAAGTCTTGGTTTCCCACTTAAACCGCGTTTCTACTCGAAATGGTATCCCGACTCAGAGTTCATGGTGCAATTTCACAAGCCTGTCATGTATCCCATTTCTAAGGAGCCCAAATGCAATCTTCCGCCCTGGAACAGTAAAATTTTGCCCACAGAGAAGACAGTTCGCAATCTCACTCTTAACTTCGGACCTCAACATCCAACTGCTCATGGCGTACTTCGGTTAGTTTTGGAACTCGACGGCGAGACGGTAGTAAAAGCAGATCCCCATATCGGCCTTCTTCATCGTGGAACCGAAAAACTTATTGAACACTCAATCTCTACCATACTTCGATCGGTTAGATTACGTTTCAATGATGTGCAACGAGCAATGCTACGCTTTGGCTGTGGAAAAGCTCCTTAATATTGATATCCCCATAAGAGCAAAGTACATAAGAACGCTAATGGCCGAGCTGACGAGGATTATGAACCACATTATGGCTGTCGGCACCCATGCTATCGATGTCGGAGCTATGACACCATTCTTTTGGCTGTTCGAAGAAAGAGAGAAACTCATGGAGTTCTATGAACGAGTATCAGGTGCACGCATGCATGCAGCTTATATACGGCCTGGTGGTGTGGCCTGGGACCTACCGATGGGATTGCTGAATGACATCTACGACTTTGCTCAAAAATTCCCCGAGAGATTGGATGAGGTTGATGATGTGTTAACCACGAACCGTATTTGGGTTCAGCGAACTATCGACATTGGTGTGGTTTCAGTGGAGGACGCTTTGAACTACGGTTTTAGTGGGATTATGCTTAGAGCATCGGGAGTTAAATGGGATCTACGCAAGCGACAGCCATACGACGCATACGAAGATATTGAATTTGATGTCCCAATTGGCTCGAAAGGCGATTGTTATGACAGATACCTCTGCCGTATGGAAGAAATGCGTCAATCTATAAAAATCATCGAGCAGTGTTTGAACCAGATGCCGAAAGGTGAAATAAAAGTGGACGATCAAAAGTTGGTTCCGCCAAAGCGCTCCGAAATGAAATCGTCTATGGAAGCGCTAATTCATCATTTCAAGCACTTTTATCAGGGCTACCAGGTACCAGCAGGCACTACGTACACAGCCATTGAATCGCCCAAAGGAGAGTTCGGCACTTATCTTGTCTCCGATGGCACTTCGCGTCCGTACCGATGCAAAATCAAAGCTCCTGGTTTTGCGCACCTTGCAGCTTTGAATAATATCAGCCAACGGCACATGTTGGCCGACATTGTGACCATAATCGGGAGCCTAGATGTTGTCTTTGGCGAAATTGACCGTTAAAATAAAACATTGTTTAATAATATAAAATAAACAAAACAGCGTATTTTTATTAGTGCTAATCAGAGTCTTTGTCACTGCAGTCATCATCGTCCAGCTCGCTTTCCTGCAGATCTCGTAGCACTTTGGCTTTATATCGAGCGTACGCCGTTCCGTAACGGTCGACGTCGCGAAAATCGACGTCATCTTCGAACGAATCATTCTCGGCATCAATGCAGTGAATGAATTCGCTCTGATATGGCTCCAGTTCATCGTCACTGGAAAGGTCTTGTTCTTCATCGGATCCTGCAATGATTTTAAGTTACTTAAAATCTGAGGAATAGACGGAACATTGGGGTACTTACCAATATCTAGACCTTCTACTGCACGTCTCATGTCACGCTCACCAATTGAATCATTATCATCGTCCTCATCGGGATAATCATTCCCAAAGTGATTTTCCTCATTCGAATCTTCAGAGTCTTCACTTTCATCGTGGTTATTGTAACTGTCATCGTAGACTAGGTCGTCGAAGGCACGAATGCTGTAAGAGTAGGTACAGAAATCAAATTAGAGGGATAAAAAAATTAGTTTAGTTTTAGTAATCTTAAATTTAAAAACATATTCCTGATGGTGACAGCTGCAATTGATGAGGCTAGATGAGGCTAAGCCTCCAGAGGACGAAAAGTGGGCAGTGACAAATAGTATATTTATAAAAAAGTTACTTAATGCTAATAGTCAAAGAGGCAGCAGCAAAAAATTAAGCTCATAAGTTTAAAAGATGGTTTTCTCAGGGTAGATCAGTACTCGTTGCGGTAAGCTTTTTGGCATAGGGTTGAACGGCACCGACCTGTCGAGAAGTCCAGAAATGGGCCACTTCCGGCGCTAAAATTATGCGGTTATTTACCTCATACGATTAAAGGATAAGATTAATTCTAAGTTATCGATGAGGCCTCCAGAGTATAGAAAACAATGGGTTGCCTAATCACAGTCTGTCGCTAACAGCCGACAGCATACTTTAAAGTTTTCTAACTGAATGCTAAGTCGTGGTTTGTATAGTCCCAAACAAGGACCTAAATGCATTTTTAGCGGTCCGTCCAAAAATGGAAAAAGAGCCTCTTATTATGGTATCGCTACGTTGTCCGTCCATCCGTCCAATCGCGTTATAAAATCTGAACGGTAAGCCATAGAAAAACAAAATTTGATGTGCTTAAACCTCGGAAAAAGTCAGAGAATCCAACGAGGACAGAATTTTTTATTTTATTTTTTGCAGAAATAACGGTTGAATTCTAGTTTGAAATTTGGAAATGGATTAAATGGTTTTCCAATACCTTTTTTAACTTTTTTAAGAAGTTAAGCAGTCAAGAACACGAAAAGCGAAACTTAAGTTGAATAGATACTGAACTGTGATCAAAAAATTCAATTCTTTCAAAATATTTAAAAGTTTCTGAAAAATTAAGAGTTGAAAATTGGTGATGTTTTTCAAAGTGTTTGAGGCCATAATTTTTGAAGTGCTTAGTGCACAATGACAATATTGAATACACGTGCGACAATTTGAAGCAACTTAAAGTAAACGTAGAGCTTAAGTGATATTTTCCAGACTATTTTTCACCCCTGCCGTTTTATAGCATTTTCGAAAAAAAATTGCAGAAATGCATGAAAAAACTTGTGCCCCCTTCCCGTATTTATCTCCGGTGTCGTTTGGACAAATAGTATGAAAAAAATCACAAGTATCAGAAATTGTCCAAAATTTTAAGGAAAATCATGGCTAATTTTAAAATTTCAAAACTTTTAGAGATTGAACTCAAAAACAGAAAAGCATTTTCAAAAATTGTTTTTTTTTTTAAATCTTCTTGTATCTTAACGGTAAAAGTGATCTTGTTCAGATTTGGGTTAAGTACAAAGCGTAGAAAAGGAATGCAAGCATGCTATTTCCTCAGTCAAAAGTCACAATAGAAAACGTACTTGTGACAGATTTTTCGTACAGGGGCAGTATCAGTTTCCTTTTTTGATTCTCAAACTATTACAAAGGTGCAGAAAATAGGTTTGTGAATAGGGTGAATGGGATTTATGAAAGGATTAATTTTTAATCGCTTGCCGGGAGAATTTAAATTTGTATGGTAAATCGCGTGATTTGTAGAGGATTTAATAAGGATTTATATTAATCGACGGTTAGTGCTCGATGGAGACATGGTATTACGGAAACCGAAAAAAACATTCAAAATATAGTTGCTTTATGGATTTGAAATTTAAAAAATTATAAAAAATGTCAAAAGAATGTATCACTCCCCTTCTAGCTCCTGAATGGTATAAAGTTTAAATATATATGTAACGGGCATAGTCCAACTTCTGAGATTTCATGCAAAGCTATAGGGAATTTCGAATATTCAAAAACTTCGAAATAGAAACAAAAATCTAAAAACATTTTCGAAAACAATTTTTTAAAGGTATGTAGTCCGTTAACAGAAGTGAAGATCTCATTTAAATTTGGCTGAAGTATTAAGCGTTTGCAACGCAACTTTACTGCATTTAGAATTTTGCAAAATCGCCGTTTCCAATCTCATGTTATTAAACCAATTTAAACCAACAAAACAGAACAACATATTTTAAAGTTTTCTCAGAAATCCATGACCGCAGAATTTAAGAAAAGCGACCAATAGATAAAATAGATAAAATAAAACATAAATAAAAATCGTATAAAAGGCCAGAAAATTTCCCTCTATTTTCGACTTCCCTCTGTTTTCGAAACGGTAAGAGGCAGAAATTTGAAATAAATAACGAACGTAATCCATCTTTCGAAATTAAAAAAAAAACTGAAAAATGATTCACTAAATTGACGCTGTTAGCAAATACGTATATCGTAACTTGTGGGCAACTTATTTTACATCAACCAAGTTTGACGCAGGTACAACCACGTGAACGTTAACCAACACTAGAGCATTGAAAAAAACAATACGCTTAGAACAGTTCATTTTTAAGAAAAAAATATAAAAAAATATTAAAGAAACAGTTTTATGCCACCCTTTTTTAAGTGACAAAACTAAAAAAACATCCAATTTAAGAATAGTAGACTCCATTACGAAAAAGTTTAGGTGCAACAGAATACAACAAATAGAATTTTACACAAGCTGCGCAATAGAGGTTAGCCTTACCTACAACAAAAGCCAACGGATCGCTCCGCGCATGGGTTTATACTTGACGGTCCTTTTTTCGTATTATTATTAAGTTTTCAAGATAATTATTTTTTTTGTTAAGACCTTAGAACTAATGTTATTTTTTGCTTTGTGACTTTGTGGACTTATAAAAAATAACTTAAATTGCGATTAAAACCTCTGGTTCTAACGACACCTACCTGTGAGGCCTCTAGAGGTGAGGTAGTCACCTTCACGCCGCCATAGAAGCATTAATTTCAATACTGTTCACAAGGGACGACATTTTCAAAAGGGTTTTAATGCGCTGTGAGGGTAAATTCTTTGTCTTGGAGTAGCTTTTCAATCACACTGACTACCTTTTACAAGGTTCAAGGTTTCAGAGTCCTTACGTTGTTTTTTTGTTGGCCTGTTGATAAATAGCTTTAATCAGGATTAACTTGATACCCATGAGTACATACTGTAGTTTTTCCACACATATTTTTAACATAAATGCCGTGAAGCTATTAGTCGTATGGCTATATTTTTAATCTTAAACATCTACAAGGTTTCAAGCCTTTTGAAAAAATTCGGAAATATCAAATATTTCAAGAAAACTGAGCGATTGGTTGTTCCTGTTGGAGTAACTTCGAATTCCTTGCAGCATAACACCATAGATTTGCAGCATAACGTTTCAATTTGTACAGCATGCGTTAAGGTTCTCAGTTTTTTTCCTCCTTATTTAAAAATCATTTTGGTAAAGACACAACTCTCGGAACTTTCTTTAAGTTCACAGACCCCCCGCCCCTGTATACACGAAATATCCACTATAGAACAGCACTTGCGTAGCGATCATGGTGGTTCTCCTGGGAAGCTGCTGGTTTATGGAAGCTGTGCCTAATATTCTCTTACTACGCTAAAAGTGCTTACAATGGGGATCTTAAACAGCTGGGATATTTAAGATAATTTGTCTGTGATTTGGCACACAGCCAACGACTCAATCAGTTTAGCTCAAAACGGTTGCTGTGCTGGGGTTTATCTTTAGCTAGGTAAAAGATAAATCGAGGAAGCAGGTTGTTGATGCCAAGTTTTACCTAAAGTGTAGCGACTCTGAACCATCAAAATTGTAGTTTTAAGCTTAGAGAGGGAAAGAAACAGACAAGAAAGCTAAAATATTCATACAAGAAATAAAACTTGGCCCAAACCAAAACATACAAACCATTGCGTCATGGGCAAAGCTGACTACAAAGAATCCTCTTTCCTTTTTCAAATAAAACAAACAATTTTTTTCTTGTTTTTCAATACATCCATAAATGTATTTAAATTTTACTTAATTTTTTGTTTATTCTTTAAATGTTCTTAAGTACTTTTGGTTTTACTCATTTTGATTTAAACCAAGTGATTATTTCCCGTAGTGAAATAGAAAAAAGAATACCCAACCCCCACTGTGTCGCCCATGTGTGGCGTATTTTGGCAAGATCACCCACAGACAAACACAATGACGACTCCGCTTAACAAAACAGAAAAAGAACAAAACGTTACGAACTAATCTTAACAAGTAACATACAAAAAAATTCTGGATAGTTAAACTTAAGCTGTAGACTTAATTGATCAGTAGAAAAGAAACTAAGAGAAAGAGTCTATCTAAAATGGCGTTTCTCTCGATATCAGTTCATTTAAAAATTCCTAATCGAAAAGACGTAGTTGCGGGTGTAGCTTGATCGACGGAATTTTAGTAGAAAAGTAGTAGAACTGTAGGTTTTTTTTAACGTTAGTAGCGATAGTAGTTAAACGGATAGTACAACCTAAATGAACCGACTGGTGAAATATATCTGATCGACTTGAAAAACGAACCTTAGGTAGTTGTCCGTGTAGTCAACATTGTCCGCTTGCTGCTCATTCTCTGGCAGATACAAGTCGTACACGTAGCCGTCGCTATCGGTAGGAGTGAAGTTGGGCTCTTGTGCGTCGTTTCGGCTGCTGGACGACGAGCTAGTGCTGGCCGTGTTTGTGGTGTCCACTGTTGATGGCGGCTGTTTTTCTATGTCCACGATTGTGATTTCTTTGGGAGTTGCTTCCGCGGCCTCTGTGTCGATGGTGCGGAAGCAATTCACCACTTTGAAACGGTTTTCATGACCCTGGGCGCGCATTTCCTGTCGGGCGCGTTCGGTAACATTGGCTGGCTGACGATGCTTCTTCGCCAGTTCTTTGGCCTCGTCCTTCGAGAGGCGAGCAATTTGTTTTGTAGTTTTCTCATCCTAAACGATGGGGGAAATTTAAATCAATTGTGAAATTGTAGGCGCCACCGATGTGCTTCATATTTACCTGTGATTGGAGGGTGCCTGCAAATTTGAGTATTGTGGAAATTTCGTCTTTGGTCTCGAATAGATTTGTGGTTTCATTGGAATCGTTTGTGGAATTGTCGTCAATGCGACGTTTCTTGCCGTTCAAGACAAAGGCTCCAAGGGGCTCTTCGTCGATGCGACGTTTTACACGAACAACTGCTGGCATTTTGTACTGGTGGGCGTACTTTTAGGGTAAATCTTATCAATAAAACTTGCAGCCAGGGTTTTAAGGGTGCTTAATGGTAAAGCGCTTATTTTGGGAATAATTTGATAGTTTTTTTCAAGGCCCACATGCGGCTTTAACGATTATTTTCTGTACACAAAAACGAAATGATACCAATTTCCACGGACTGGTTGACAGACAAAGCGAATGGCCGCCTGCATGGTTTTTCATTGGCTGTATTCAGCACAACAAAAGGTGAACGAATTCAGGAAAGGTCGATTCGTGAAAGAAGTGTATTCAATTTCATTCACTTGTATACAAGGTCATAAATTACTGAATAGCTAGATATTCAACTTTGGACATGTAAAAGCTTTGCCCACAAGCTGAAATTGATGAATTTACCCATTCTCCGAAATTTTTTTTACAAATGTGAGTAAATTCATGAATTCGTCATTTCCATGCAATTTCGTTTTGCAGCTTTTACATCAGCTGATCGCGTAAGGTAAATTGTTGTTGTATATTCTTACACGTATTCACCAACACGGAAATTTAAAGCTTTAAAAAAGCTTTAAAGGCTTTATAAAAAACGTAAACAAAAGGGTGTTGGAATGTAAGAGGGACGCAAGTTGAATATCTAGTTATTCAGTAATTTGTGACAAGGTGAAACACGAGCTGAAACTGAAACCTAATTCGCTGAATGCTTTCTGCGTTGCTAAAGTATAAAATCCTGTTTCTGTTTCTGTTTCTGTTCCTTGTGACAACGCGTCTTTATGGCGTTATTATCCATTTGTTTCGATTAGATTTTTTCCTGTGCAATTTTTTTTTAATGTGATGGAGAACATAAGTTGAGTTGGTTTTTCGTTCGACCTAGGCAATGCCGTGATATTTCATTGTACATATGGTGGATAAAGCAGATCTATGTTTTAAAACGGCTGAGCTTCAAGTCGGACGGCAATTCGGCGCGAGTTTTTCTGTCTTCGTATGTCCCTGTCCTAAGTTCAGAATACACGGATACAAAAATTGCAGTCCGACTAGAATCACAAGCATTAAAATAGTAGATACCACACGATTACGGCTACGGCAATAAGTCGCGAGACTCGATTTGCGACAAATTTCCGAATTGCGACTCTTTCAAGCCGCACGACCAAAAATTAACTGTTTTTTTATTTAACGTTAAAAAACGACGGCTTTCACCACAATTCACTGGAATCGCCCCGAAAATGAGTGTTTGTGTGCTGAGCTTACCTCAAAACGCTTGTTAACTTTTTTTTTAAGATGATAATTATATTTTTCTTCAAAAATGACGGATCGGAAAATTATTGTTCGTGTGTTGAGTAATACCATGTTTCCACCGGGCACTAATGCGCGATTAATATAAATGTTCATTAAATCGTCTAAAAATTACGCGACTAAACACACAAATTTAGATCCTTTCGGCCGCACATAAATCTCATTCACCCTTTTCACGAACCACTTTCAACTCTTTTCGAACACCTTTTTAACAGATTGAGAACCAAAAAAGGACACTGAAACTGCCCACGTATGACATCTGTCAGAATTACGATTTCTATTGACATGTTTACATCGATAATATTTTTTCGATCCTGGAAAATGACATTGCCACTCGCTTTTAACAGCTAAAAAGGCAGAAAAAAGTGCTCATGTCACAAAGTGCCACTTAACCACTTTAGGATTTATTATTAATGGTCTCCCGCTAATGCTCGTAATATTGCCGGCAGAAGCATAGTACACACATGCTTGCTGCAGGAAATCAGCGTTTTTTGTTGCGCTTTTTCTATCGCCGTGTGTTCCAAACCTAAGTCTTTGGGGGTCTATCGCTTCGACTGTAGCAAACTCAAAACAATGGATTCCTGTGAAATAGGGTAATCAATCGTTGTTTCATTCTGCGGTTTCAGATTTTATGAATATAATTTCGCCACCTTTTTTCACCAAAGACGTTGTTAAACTTTAAAACGTTGTTAAACTCAAATAAAAATATACCGGATTGGACGCAAGCATACGTCCTTCAATTAAATTTTATATCCAACCAAACTAATCTTCAATTGACGATTGGAGGCTTGCCCCTGGCGGTCAATTTTGGAATATGTGAAGACCTATACACTTCAATGGCTGGCTGCTGTTGTCATCCCATTTGTCAAACGAGTATAAAAATTGAAAAATTTATACATTCCCAGTTATCGGAATGATAACAATTACTAAAGTTACAGTCTTTCGACTGAAAGTGGCTGGGTTGACAACGTTTTTTCGAAGTCCGCCAGAACTTCATCATCAGACCCCTTAGTGTTTTACTTTGAAATCAATGTCATCTGTTACCTACACTTCGTCTGTCGTAATCATACTTAGACACTGGCGAGAAAAATATCGTGAATTTTATTCGAACGTAGCCGAACAAGGCTCCAAAGTATAAAAATGATTTGATTAGGAACGATATTATCGTTTTAATTTGCTTTTTGTGAAAGGACAAACTATTTGGTTCACAAATCAGGCCGATAACTCACACGGAAAAATTCGAATTCGTTAATAGAAGGCAGGTCAACTTGTGAACTTCGAAATCTGTGTTGACAGCTGTAGGTCTTCACATATTCTAAATTTGGCACCAGGTATCGCATTCTGACTTTCAATAGTCAATCTATTTCAAATTTAGCTGAGCTCATCCACTAAGAGCCGCTGTACAAGCCGAAACACAGCTGACAGCTGCAACCAAATTTCTCACCTGTCACCTGTCGAAATTTCCTTTGGCCATTTTCATCATAATTTTTTGTTATTTCTTCGCATATCTACACACCTTTTGTGTTGTTTACGATGTTCTTCAGGAATTTTACCACGCCTCTTGACATTTTCTAAGAATTAATACGCACAACCGAAGCGCTACACTCGAGCCTAAGCCTAAAAGACAGTCTCAGGTGGTGGGACATCAAAACAATGAACTACCAATGAGATTAAGAAAGACGAAAATGTTAACAGCGAAGTCCCTAGTTTGGATCACCATCATTGGAATTCTTGCTATCACTTGCGTGTGTTACTGGTTTCTCTATTCGGAAGTGCGCCTGGACACATTCCATGATGGTATGATAATTTAATACAAAATCTCTGCTCGTTTTTGGCCTGAAAATGTGAAATTGGGTTTTTTGTCCTTCGAACAGCAGCGCTAGCGAAAGCAAATCGACTTGTAAGCAGCAACGATGACAACGCGGCGGACTATGACTATGATGAGAATTTGGTGGTTCTGTACAATCGGGTTCCGAAGACCGGATCGACCAGCTTTGTGAATATTGCCTATGACTTGTGCAAACGGAATAGATTTCACGTTCTGCACATAAATGTTACGGCAAACATGCATGTTCTGTCGATCCCCAATCAGGTAAAACAAGAAATGTGAAAAAGAAACATCACGTGACCCCTTGGCGCTAACGATGGTAACTTTCTTGCAGGTGGAGTTTGTGCGTAACGTAACACAATGGCGCGACATGAAACCAGCCCTCTACCATGGTCATATGGCCTTCCTAGACTTTTCCAAGTAAATTTTAATCTTCCTTATCGACTGGCCCTGTATAACACTTGTGCGTGTGTTTCCCCTTTCTTGTTTTGCAGATTTCAAATAGCCCACAAACCAATTTATATCAACATAGTCCGTAAGCCATTAGATAGATTAGTTTCCTACTATTATTTCCTTCGATATGGTGATAATTATCGACCGAATTTAGTGCGTAAAAAGGCTGGCAATAAAATGGTGAGTCAGTCTAGATAGTTGGATGGGAGAAGGGACTTAACTAAAATTTTTTATTACAGACATTCGACAAATGTGTTGAGTCCAAACAACCCGACTGTGATCCAAAGAACATGTGGCTCCAGATACCGTTCTTTTGTGGACACGCTGCAGAGTGCTGGTGAGTGAATTGTTTCAAAGTATGTGTGTGGCGTTTAAGTTTAGGAAAACCAAATAACTAACTATAGAGAGTCTTCGACTTCAAAAAGTGGTTTTATCTCTTAAAATCCGTGGCACGCTCATTCCAACTGTCCACACGATAATCTCGAGGATGAATAAAGAGCAATTCTTTAAAATGAAATTTTGAATCTTCGTTGGCGTTCTAATACGTGGCTGGCTTAATACGGATGTTATGTTTAAGGGTTTTCTGGTATTAACTCGTTTAAGATAATAGTAAAAAACAAGAATTCTGTCTATTTCATTTTAAACAATGGCCTCACAATCCTTCAATGTGAGTGGACGCACTTTATTGCCACACTACTGCATTGCAAAGATTAGTATCAAGGTGATGGTAAAAAGGGGCTTCTTCGCGTAATCGTAGCCGCAAAAGGTCACAAGGGATTTATCTTGCTGTTGATGTAACCTAAAACCAATTACTGCTTAAGTTTAATCTGCTGCTCGTGACAAAAAGCCTGCAACTTAAAGACGTTATATGTTGTTCATATTGGACGGGGCAGCAATTTTCTTTGATCTAGATTTTTAGCGCTCTTTTTTCTCTTTAGCCCCCCTAACCTTCAGGTTATTCTATTTTTGTATGGAGGTGCTGGTGCTCTAAATGAAATGTCGATAAATTGAATTTCTGATATGAGTCTGTTGTCTAGAGTTACCCCCAGGAACTCTACCTCTTCTCTGAATGCAATAGGAGTACCCTTAATTCCAATGAAACTTCCGATCCTCTCAAATTTATTTTACAATAGAAGGAGCCTCAAAAACCTTGGGAGCGTATTCATTTAGACTTCCGTTTTTGAACTGCGGATGGACATTTCCGCAGTTCCAACGAAGCATGCAACGATGCAAAGTCAAAAACAGCAAAAAGAGCGCTCGGCAGTCTCGGTAAGAGAAATCCTAAAGCCCTCCAAGGCCTAAGAGAATGGAGGGCCTGTATCGGGAGTTGAAGGAAGTTTCTTCCCCGGCTGCTTATACACACCAGGCCATGCTTAGATTAGGTTGATGGAAGCCCTTGTGACAATAGTCACCGCTCACTTAGACCAGCAGTTGGGCCCATTGCGGCCATTTGGGAAGCTTCTTAACACCTGAAACGAAAACAGAAATCAACCGCTGTTAGAAGCTCAGAGTGCAGCCCTCTTTTGCCCATCCGGAGTTGTATACAAATCTTGAAGGTCCTTAAGGTCTACATTATTTAGATCTTCGAGTTAGTTGAGGAAGTAACTGCCGAGGGTACTACGCCTGCAGCTTCTGCAGTAATCGTTATGCGGTATGCCTACCCGGTCGGCGTGTAAGGCCGGATTAGATACCCTGAGAGTTCTGGAAATAAAAATGGGAGAGTGGGGATCCATTTGGCTCACGACCTTCATCTCCAAGCCAATAAGAGGTGATCCAATGCCTAATCAGTGGAGGGAAAGTTATCTACTTCCTTTGTACAAAGGAAAAGGTGTACCTTCCTTTGTACAAAGGAAGTACAAAGGAAGGTACAAATTTTCGAAGCTGTGAAAATTACCGTCCTATCAAGCTGATGTCACTGATAGTCGACTGCGAAAATTAATCCTTTCTGAGGACCAGTGCGAGTTTATCGCGAGCAAATCAAATAATAGAACAACATCGTGATGTCCTTAAAGATCTGCATGGTGCTGGTTGATATTGAAAAAGCTTTCGATAGACTGCCACGAGATCTCATATGAGTGGCCCTAAGAAAACAAGGAGTTCCAGAAGCCTACGTGCGGATGACATGTATGAAGGAACACAGACAAGAGTCAGGTGTTCTTCCGGAGTCACTAATGAGTTCCCAATTAAAGTCGGTGTACACCAGGCAAACGTCCTAAGTCCTTTGCTCTTAATTGTAGTCCTTGATTGTCAGCTTAAAAGAAAACTGACGGACCCGAAAGTACATCAGCTATTCTTGGCTGACGATCGGGCCGTCATCAGCGAACACCGAATATATGGGTGAATGTTTTGGAGGGCAATGGGTATGGTATTAGCCCAAAGAAGACAGAGTACCTGTGCTGCAGATTCCCTGACCCACCCGAGTCAATTCCAGGCATTAAATTGAATGAAAATGTGCTTCCCAAATGTGAAAAGTTTAAGTACCTGGGATCTATGATCAATAGCAAATCAAGCTTGGGGTGGATGGCGAGAAAACTCCGCCATCTTCTGTGACCGAAAAATGCCCCCTAAGCTGAGCGGAAGGCTCTTTTGACCACAGTTGTGTGTCCGGCGCTTACATATGGTTCGAAATGCAGGACAGGCAGCTGAGATGAAAATGCTTCGCATGATCCTACGAATCCCGTCAAAAAGGCAATGTCGATCAAAATTCATAACATAAACATTCCTGGATCACACTAATGCCACGACAACAGCATTTATTTGGCCTCAGTGACAAAGAACTAAAAACCGGGTGGCCTGCCGGTATATTTTAAAGTCAAATCGGCGTACCCCACAAGCGGACCATTAGGAATGCAGTAGAGTGGGATGGTTATGTCCATCACTTCAGATCCTAACCTCTCGCCTAAATGCAAAAGAAGAAGAACAGAGAGGCCTTCTTTGTTGCACCATCTCTGGACTACAGAAATTGCAATTTGCTTTAATTTAAAAACAGTGCATTAAAATTTGCCACTGAGAATGATTGCTACATCGTCGGCATACCCTAAGGCATCGATTAGTTCGCTGTCAAGGATTGAAGTAGATCGTCAACAACAAGGGACCATATGAAAGGCGAAAGGACGACGCCCAATGACGTTATGGCTGAGATTTCAACATCATCGATGTGGGTTTGGATTATTCTTCCATTGAGCATGACCCATTTTCCTTTACTTGGGGAGAGTTGTTGGTTTACTCAAAACATTTATTGTTGAAGGTTCCTTCAATGTACAGGAAAGTCACAAACTTTTTTAGCACTAGATAGGCACATAAAACATTGTATAAGCGTACTTGTTTAGCTATCGAGATGCGTTTGAAAATATGCCATTAAAGTCAAAAATTGGCATTAAAAATGTCATGATTTTTACAAAACACGGCTTAACGAATCTCCCTAAGAACAAAGATTCACGACGGGGCCTTAGTAGTTAAGCATTTCCTTTTCAATGTCTGCCTTAAAGCAGCGTTTATGGCCCTTAAACATAAAACACTGCCTTTAAACTCAGTGTTTCGTTACTAATTAAACCGAGGTAGAGGTAGGTAGCCTTAAGGAGTATTATATAAAAAATAAGACGCAAAAAGTTGAAATATTCCCAATGCGTAAAGATTTCAAGTAATACATAGTAACATATATTGAATTTAGGCTTTTGACTAAATACGGCGGAAATGTCCGCGGTTTTGAATTCTGTCAGAACTAATTAAGACGGGTTTTTAAAGTTACATATAAGTTTATAAGTTATTTTATGGTGTACATGTGTTTAAACTTTTTTTTTACAATTTGAGTGATGAGAAATGCAACAAGACATAAATCACAAATCATGAAAATCATCGATTCACAGGGAACCTGGCAGTGATTGGGCCCTAAACCAAGCGAAGCGTAACCTTGTAAACGAGTACTTTCTCGTTGGAGTCACCGAAGAAATGGAGGACTTTGTTGATCTTCTTGAGCGGTCACTTCCTAGGTAAAGAAAAAACAGGATCTCATTAAGTTTCTCATACATCAACAAGAAACTGGTGCAATTGTTTTTTTTTTTTATTTCAGAATATTCAAAGGTTTTCGGGAGCACTATCAACACTCAAACAAGTCACATCTGCGACAGACATCATGGAAGATCGCTCCTAGTGAAGAAACAATTGCCGTTATAATGAAGTCAAAAATTTGGCAAATGGAAAATGACCTATACGAGTTTGCCCTCGCACAATTCCAATTCAATAAGAAAAAACTCACTATTCCAGATAAAAATAATCGTTTACAAAAGTTTATGTATGAGAAAATACGACCAAAGTAGAATAGTTCCGCAAGTTTTTTTTGTTTGTTTTGTTTTTGGTTTGCCTAGTCTTTATTTTTCTCCGTCCGTGGCATTGTATTTTTTTTTTTTTTTTCAATTTTATTTTAATTTTTACTATTGGCTGTACCTATTTTACATCATTTTTTATTTTTGTAAACTTAAATCAAAAGACTTTCCCACGATGATATAAATATGAAAAAAGTGAATTCCAATTCCTAGACAAATTATTTTACGTGAAGAGAAAAATGACATGTACTTAGTAATAGAATTAATAATGTATATAAGGAAATAATAATTATATAGTTAATAACTTGACACAGTGACACTAATAGTTAAGAAATCGCAGTAAATGTACTGCCAGAATTTTTTTATAGCTAATTCTTTGTTTTCGTTCTTTTGTTTTTATTTTTTCTTATACTAGTTTAAGTATTTTCCAACAATTTTGTAAATAACTATTGTCTTATAACATAGCATGGTTCTGCTATGTAGAAAGATGAAATACAACTGATGACATATTAAAATATACATTTTATTGTGTGTTGTAACTTCGCTAACATTGCTGTAGCCGTAGCTGTGACCGATCCTCCACCACCAACTTAAGAACTACAGGCACGATCCCCAGGCGGGTCACGCACACAGGCTCTTTATCTAGCCCCACTACCTATTTCTAGTCCTACCAGTGAGCTATCCGCTCGCATCTGTTCAAGAAGTCTGTTGGGAGCATGCGGGCAACGCGTCCAAGCCAAGTGGAAGTGATCCAAGAAGTGATCTTTCCACTCGGAGAAGTAGCTGCTGAACTGCAAGACTTCTACGAATGCTGACGTTTGTCACTTTACCTCTAAGAGCAACACCAGCAACTCTTTGAGATCGCGTTTCGGCAGTTTGTGCGATCTAATGAAAAAGACCCCGAGACATTTTAACTTCTCTACCGGTTTCAATGGGGCTCTATTTATGTGCAGGGTATACTGCTCACGTTTATGCCGCAAATGCCGCAAACCCATGCAGTGCTCTCTGAAGTTCCTCCTCGGACGATGTAAGGATATCTTAATCTTCTGCGAAAAGCAGATGGCTTATCCAGATACCAGTCATTTCGAAACATTCCTCGTCAAGATTGCGCTCCACCTTCCGGACCATGAGGCTACATGCTGATCTGCGTGATATGTTATGAAAAGGAGGGGCGACAGAGCACAACCCTGACGAGGTCCAACACACACATCAAAAAAAAAGTATGCAGTGCCCACGAAATGACTGAATAACTCTCTGAAGATGCCTATTCATTCCGAAGGACCTGGTCAAAAGTCTTAAATCTACAAAGTACGCGCGTTATCGGTTTGACATATTCCCAGGCCTTCTCAAGAGTAACCCGAGGAGTAAAATGTTGGTCGGTTCTTCGTCTGCCAGGTGGCAAGCTGCACTGCTCTTCCTTAACAATATTGCTAACAATACTGCTCTTCCGTAACAATTGCTCGATATACCCCCATTGCAAGAACATTTTCTCTTGTCCCCTTTTTTGAAAATTGGTAATTTAATTCATGTTTGCTTGTTGTTTTTCTGCTATCGCATGCCACATTATTGACACCTGCCATTTAACACCTTCTTTACCCATTGTCTTGAGCATTTCTGGACGGATTGTATCAAATCCACTCCAGCAGACTTGCCAACTATTAGCGATTTAACCGCGACAGTGACTTGGGGACTATTCTCCGTTCCACTTTTGAAGAGAAAAGACAAAACCAAACATATTTTTTTCTTCACAAAGAATTAAATAAAAAAAAAATGCACAAAAATGCTCTTCTACTTACTCACTTGTTTTTTTTTTTCATATTTGCAAAACAGTTTTTTACTTTTCTCAAAATCGAAAAAAGTGGTGTAACTTATCTGATCATTCAAAAAGGTGCTTTAATTTATCTTGAGTAAACAAATAACCTTGACATTTCGAAATATATACCAAAATATCCTTCATTCAACAGAACTTAATAAAATTCTTCAGGTTTAAATAAGCCTGGGTGCTAACATTACCAACGTGAGCCAACATTTTACCGCGGTCGCTATAATAAACTGACTTTAGCTGCAAACTTCAAGCTAATGGAGGTCACCTGAGACGTTATCACCCTCCATTGTGTTGTCTCTTTCAGCATATATTTAGAGACTCTGTGCTGGAACATAAGGTCCTTCGCTCAACATTTCTTTGTAATTTGTAAAGTCTAATACGCGTTTTTTTCGGCTAGGCTTTAGGTTTATGTGGGGTGCCGTAGCGTTGTGGTTAGTGTGTGTGCTTACTTCGCCGGAGGTCTGGGTTCGAATCCTGCCATCGTCACCTGAAAAAAAGACTTGTTCTTTTTCACGGCCCCCACCTCCGCGAGGGTCTGACAAGCCCTCCGAGAGTATCATTTGTCTTGAAAAACTTCTCAAAGTGCCGTTCGGATTCGGCAAAAAATTGTAGGTCCCCTTGTATGTAAAGAAATTAACACACCAGCACCAGCATACATTGTTGAGAAGTTGGCCCTGGTTCACCCCGAGCTGTTGCGCCACTCTATTTATTTAGGTTTATATCGCTATGACTTTACGTCTTAATTAGCTTCTTGACAAAACGAAACGGTCACGTTATTGAAGTTACGGAAGAAAATAAGGACTCATGCGAGGCCGTTGTAGGTTCCGTAAGCGTGGGTCTAATGTGTATGATGGGTAGCGAAGCTCCTCACAACCCGTAATGAAAAGTGATTTCATGTAAATAGCGCCATTGACTGTGTTAAGACACGACTGTTTTTTTGCTGGCTTCCCTGTCTTTGCACGTAACTTATATAACATAATGCGCCCAGAACTTAGAATATTGGATCAGTACTATGTACTCATTCGCACTGCATCATTACCATCTTCACAACTAATACCAAAAGGTATTGCTGCTGGTATCTCATCTGAAGGTGATTAACCAAAAAATGCTTTTGTGAAACTTGTTAAATTTGAACATTGTCTTTTGCCTTTCGAGCCTATTAAGGGCCGGTTTTTCAGTGCGAGATCATCCGAGTTTCCGAGTTAAACTGAGATTTTCAGTGAACTTGTATCTAGGGCTTATCTCAGCCAAATTTAGTGAGTTAATCTCGGATCAACTCTGGAGAACAGAATGAACTTCTTTGAATGCTTTTTTCTGTGTGGATTGACAAATGATTTGCGTGTTTCTGTGATAAATTACATCTGGGCATAAGTCGACCTTTTTTGCTGTGTTTTTCTATTTGAAGTGAGAGTAGCGAGAGGCAATAATTTCGAGAGTTGAAGATTTTGACAACTTTTTTAAGGAGTTAACTCTGCACTGAAAAATTGCTCGCTGGTTTAACTCCAGAATCATTTTTTTACGAGATTAACAGATCTTAGTTAAAGCTGGGCTTAACTCGGCACCGTGTAAATTTTTTTTCTTAGTTGTCAGTTTCTGTAGCACGGTCTCTACCGAACTGCTTCCAGGTGACTGAAGTTCTTCTCCACGCTTAACCACCACCGTTCGTTGTTATCTATATTCTTTTCAGGTGGGATGACACTGTACTGCGGTAGACAAGTCATTAACTAATTACCAGAAAGTTGTAAAGCTTTGTTCTGAGACGTTTTGGGTTCAGTATCCCTTTTTCATGACAGCATAACATGCACATACTCGTTTTTGCCCTCGTTTTCCGTTTAATGAGTTTCTAGCCGTCTCCGCTCTATGCTGAAATACTACTCCAAGTATGTCTAGGCTACAAATAGTTTTAAAAATGTCCTCGGCGAATACCTCTGATTGTACCTCTGATGCTAGCCTACGAGTTTCTCACACTGTTTTCCGCGTGATGTAAAAAATTCACATGACAAAGCATGAAATTGTTGCATTCCTTTATTTATATTTAATGGATCAGAAAACATGGTGAAGTTGTCTCCATCGTCATTCTGCACAAAGTGACAAGTTTTCCAGATATTTTTTTTTTTAGAGTCAATACGGTCCTGCATAAAGCTCGTCTCTGACAAATGCTATCATATATGGCTTTAAAATCAACCAACCCACATATAGGCGCCGATTTAATGTATACACCAAGGACCATAATCACGTTTTTGGTAAAAGTTTTTAGGCGTTAATAAAGGGAAATTTTTGGCTTAACGGAAATGACAACAAGCAAAGTTGTCCTATTCGATTTGAAGAACAACCTCAGCAGTTTCTAGAGCTGCTTTTTGCATTCAGACAAAAATAACGGTTTGGTGTGATTCGACGGTGGAATTATCGGTCCATATTTCCTCAAAAGGCGAAGGCGGCCAGGGCCAGACCATAACTGTCATTGATGGCCGCTATCGTATCATTATAACTAAAAAAACACAAAAACTAGCACTGGCAACGCAGAAGAGCCATCGCCTGACTTCTCACATGCAATTTTTTTTTGCCGATTCCGAACGGCGAATTGAGAGGTCTCTCATGGCAGATGATACTCTCGAAGGGATTGTCATACGGAGGTGGAACCATGAAAAACTTATTGCACGGTCAGGATGCGAACCTGGGACCTCGTGCACAGTAATGCGACTAATAACTGCACTACGCCATGGCAACGGATTATTCAATTTCTGAAATTAAAACCCGTGATATTCGAAAAATTTGGTACAAAAAAGTGAAGTAAAATTTCTAGTTTAGGAGCCGACTAAAAAAAATTTTTGATCGTAAGGCACATGGCTAAATCCCTTCGTAAAATGATCCTTAAGTGTACCCTGACCAAAATTTTAACCCAGCGCTCAATCAAGGCTTAAGGCGGAAATTGAAATTAAGACGACGAAACTGTCCCGTGTAGAGATGGAAAATGCGGCTCTTTTCAGTGAGTCGACTCCCACCGACACTTTTACTTCACTGAGTCGACACAAAAGATTGCTTCAAAAGAGTCGACCATAGTCCAAAAGACTCTCCAACAGACGACATAATCTTGTCAAGTTGTAATGTTTTTGTGAATTTTTAAAGAAAATAATAAAAGCAAACTACTAATACTACTTCTTGTCCAAAAGACGAAAGAGTCAACCCAAATTGGATAACTCATGCACAAATGGTTTCAGTCATTCAAGCTATTGTGTGGATCACCTCGTGTGTCTATCGACTTTTGTGTGTATCACAATCCTTTGGTATCGAATCACTTCACTGAATTGATACGACTCTAGTTCAATTGAGTCAACGGTTCCTAAATTTAAGAATATAAATTCAATGGAATGTTATATAACCCCAATGACCAAGAGATTAATAAAGTTTAAGAGTTTTCTTTTATCAAGAGTAAACTCCTTTTATAGAAATTCTAGTAATGTAAACAATCCTGAGCTTGTGCGTTTGAAATCCCTTTTGAGAAATGTTAAAGATCTGATTCAACAACAATTTCCAAACTCAATTAATCACTTTTGGAGAAAAAAATTACTTTCTATTCAAAAACGCAATAGTAAAACAATGTTTCCTCAAATAAACAGAGTTTTTAGACCAAAAGGTAATATTGCAATATCTACTCTTAAGGTGCCTGATAATAATACTGGCAGAGACTTCTTGCGAATAGCAAACATCAACATTTCTGATACTTTCAGAGATGGTCAAAATCTTTGCGTTATCAACAACAAAACTAAATTGAACTTAATAGGTTGCCATTTTCAAAAAATTATAGTGCTATTTGAGATACATCAGTAAATTTATAAGATATTCAAAGAGAAGTTTTAAATTTTGAATAAAGAAATATTGAAGAAACCTTTAAAGTACAATTTAGTAGTAGCTTAAAATCAGATGAGCTTACTGATGAGCAATCCGATAACTTTTTTACAACATTCGAACATTTATGTGATATTTTCTCTAAATTAAATAATAAGAAATCGTCTGGGTTAGAAAATGTTCCGAATATCGTTTTAAAACATATCCCTGAAATTGTTGTTAGAAAATTTTGTATTTTATTTAACAACTTACTTAATAATCAATATTTTCCGGATCGTTGGAAAATAGCAAAAGTTTTTCCAATTCAAAAACGTAACAAAGATTTGTCGGAATTGGCCAACTACCGACCAATAAGTCTTCTTTCAAACGTGGGGAAAATATTCGAAATTTTAATTAGTAAAGCAATTTTGTACGTTTCGGAGACAAAAGGTTTAATTCCAATTTGGATTTCGTCGGCATCATTCAACTATTCATGCGATCAATAAATTAGTTTCGAATGTAAACTTTAAATTAGTAGGTAGGGAAGCAACGGGAGCCTGTCTCATAGATCTTGAAAAAGCATTTGATAAAATTTGGCTCGACGGACTGATTACAAAATTAATATAAGGTATGAATTTCCAAATTATTTAAATTCATACCTTAAAATTTTTAATTTTTTTATTAAAAATTATTTAAAATTATTTCAAATATGATACGTGGAAGAAAATTCGTGAAATTCGAAATGGTGAGGAGACGACGGATACAATATTTAACATTATTAACGGTCTGCAGCAGGGTACGGTCAACGCCCCCATTTTATTTAGCTTATATATAAGTGATTTTTTAAAAAACAAGGAAGGAACTATCGCTTTTGCTGATGATATAATACTATATTTTAGCAGTTCAAAGGTTTTCGAAATACAGGGAAAGTTACAAAACATGTTTAATCAACTACAAAAATTCTGTTCCGATTGGTTTCTCAAAATCAATACTGATAAATGTGAAGTTATATTGTTACGAACTATTTTAAGTAAGGGCAATTATGACTTAAGGAAAAATTTTAAAATATATAGTTATTTGAGAAATAGAAATGTGCAACTTAAATATAGTACTTGTGTTAAATATCTATGCGTTTATTTAGACGAATATCTTTATTTCAATAATCATACAAAAATTCAACTTGTTAAAGCAAGAGCGGCATTCATGAGCTTAAAGAAACTTTTTTACTCTGCTCATATCACCTCTGACGTGAAAATTATTTGTTACTTAACTTTGGTCAGACCAATACTTACTTATGGGTGTCCTATCTGGTATAACATCAGTCCATCAGTGATGGAAATATTCAGAGTGTTTGAAAGAAAATGTCTTCGCGCATGTTTAGGAAAATATAGATCTGTTGAAAGTGACTTTCAACACTTTATTTCAAATAAAAATATTAATGACGAAGCGGAAATCGAGCGAATAGATAAATTTATAATTAAATTAATAAGAAATCATTTCGCTAGGTCAGCAAATGCTTTAGAAAACAATCTTGTGTTAGGGTCAGCTCTGTACAATAACTTGTCATTTTTTCAAAGGTCAATTGAAGTTGGTCACGTTCCTCCAGAAGCATTTATGTATCTTGACAGTCTTGATTATATACAGGACACCTACAACGTACCTGTGTTCTACCATGCATACCGCAGGGCAACAGATAAGACAATCGCTTATGATCCTGGTTTAAATTCCAATTGTTATCTGGAAATATAACATGGCTATTTCTGATAGAGATAGAGAATATCAATTCGATTTGCATAAATATTTCTGGCTTACCTACTATCTAGCCCATTGAAAATACAACATGTCAAATAATGAAAAATATAAGGTTATGTTAATGTTTCTAACAAAACATAGTCAATTTTAATTTAGTTTAAGTTATATATGTACATAATAATGTTTATTCTTTATGGTTTTATAGTATATATAGTTAGTTTTTATTATTTTTTTTTCTCCTTTTTAGTTGTAAGAAAATTTATTTGTAAAAAATAAGATATGTATAGGAAATAAACCAAAAATATTTTAAAGAAATTTGATTAAATCAAATGATACACATTTGCTCTTACTTATATTAACAAATATTTAAATTTAATTCGATAAAGAAAAGCATTTGAGTGCATTAATGCCACATTTGTTTATATTATTTTATTTTCAAAATATTTGTTTATTGTATTTTTGTATTGACTTAATCATTGTTATTGAATAAGTACCAATAAACTTGTTATATATATGATACGACTCATGGAGGTGATTCGAATCTTTTGAACTGAGGCGCATCCGTCGACTCAGCAGATGGACTGGCCATCTTTAGTCCCGTGGGTTGAACTTGGAAGCGATGCAGGCAGCGTTCCTCAACAGGACGGAATAATGGTTGCCTTATACGACGCGCCGGCGCGACTTGTAGCTATTATAGGTGGTACAATGTTCCACCCAGTCAAACCGGTTTCTTCTTGACTCAACTTCTTTTTTCAATATAAGAAAAAGGGAAATTTTAGTATTACTAAAACTGTACCACTGAGAAAAAAAGACTTATAATAATTTCGTTAATATGACGCGTTCTATAATTGTCGCGACTATATGAACTAGGAGGAAACATGGAGTTTTATCTTAGACCCTTGAGTCGACTTTTGCTTAGTTAAGGATGTTCTTTCAAAATCCCGTTTCCCTCATCTAAACTAGGCTTGTTATTGTTACCGTAGTTTGACTTTTGTTTTATTTGATTTTGAATTTTTTATTTGGAACTTCTTTGCGTTGACATGCAGAAATGCTTTGAAAGAGCAAAGGAAAACGACCAGATTAGCATAGTACAATATTTAAAGCATGTCATAGGTCCAGGTTAAACTGCTAAGAAAGGTCTTATGTATAAGAGAATAATTGAGATGTTAAATTGGCGTAGTAGTTCATGGGTATCTACAAAGGTTGGTGGCTAAGAGTTTTTTAATCAATGCTAATATAACTGAATACTTAGTGATAGTCTAATAAAACCATTCAGACGGATTAATCTTCTGAATTCACTATAGCCCTTAGCTAGGATTGCGTCGCCAGAACGCTATTGTATTAAATGATCTCGCCATTTCAGTGCTCTTAGTTAATTGCAAATAAACTGCCTTAAATGAAAGAAGATATAAAAAAAAACAATCCCGTAAAGCACTTGGGATGTAAGTGCTAATATTGATTACATTCCGATACATTAAGCCCGCAGTAATAATCTTGATTGGTTTCCAACACGAACCCACAAGCAGAACGAAATCAATTTTCTGCCCTTCAAACTAAAATGTGCTGCCTCCTCGGAAATAGCTAAACAGCTTGGCTCGGCACAGGAAAAAATAGAAAGTCGGAAAAACAAAAGCATATGTAATTGAGCAAAGAAAACTTCGAAAAAAGGGGTGAGACACTTGACTAGAGCCTAACTAGCCAGAAAGGGCTAATGCCCTGACTCAGTCTGTGTGCGAATATTCCCCCAAGAAGTCGTTTTTCTTAAGGTTAACGCTGCAATGTCATAGTTGGAATTATAATTATTTATTGAGCAATTAACTATAGAGTATTGGCTGTTTAAGTGACTTACAATCTGTGTTCACCTCTATGGCCTTCTGCTAAGATCAACACGCCTCTTTGACATCGTTCAGCTGCATCCTCTTCATAGCTCAGTAATTTGAATTGCCTATACCGACAGCCGTCCAGAGGCTTTAAGTGTACTCGTTTTTTATACACAATACATGTGCGTGGTGCCTCCCGAGTGAATAAAATTTAATCGGACTCCTGTGTAGACTAGAGGTTGATATATAAAACGTAAGCGCAACTAATTAATTCCCTTAGTTTAATTCGTAGCTGCGCTTTGGGTTAGTCGCGTGCGTGCTTGCTAAGGTTCCGATTTTTATTCAAAATACAATTTCAGTCGTTTTGTGCCGGGGTTATCGTCTGGAGGTATCTAGAACTCGCATTTGATTATTCGGAATAAACATTTCATATTCAGAGATATAAAGAGGAGGTAAGTAGTGCCAATTATTGAACTTCAACTTGGGAACGAGCTAGATTTGGTGCTAAAACAAACTGTTATACAAAATAACGAAAAGCCTTGAAGTTGTTGCAAAAAAGTAATCGAATGTATTTGAGTCAGTCTAGATACTGCGGTCAACCAATGGAGTAACTTAGTCTAATAATAGCCGTGGATTTGGAATCGTACGATTTGTGTTGCGTGTGTTGGGTGTGCCGATACACACTGTTTAATTAAATGTGAGAATTTAATAAGATAGAATTTGTTTACAATAATTGTCAAATTCTGGTGTCTTGTTATAGCTTAAGCTATTCGAAACTGTTTCGGTTTTGTTTTGAAATACGTGGGGGTGAAATCCTGTCTTATTGGCAGGAAAGACACTCATAGATGACCTCTTTTCCTGTCGGAAGCAATTATTCTTTGATTGGAGACAGGAAGTTCTTACGTGCATGCGTATAGCTGTTGTATGTGTATGCAAACTCGGATTTCACTGAATCCATATTGTTTTTGTGGAAAGTAAAAATTAATACAATAAAAGCATCGGTAACAAAACTTAAAGCTTGCCGTTGATTATGTTTTTAAAAATATTAACTCTTTTTTTACCGCCTCGGCTGGGCTCAACTGATTTGCAGCACGTAATTACAGAAACCAGGTACAAATAATCCAGCTTAAGTGTCTTAATAAAGCAACGAAAAGAAGAATTTAAAAAATTGAAAACATAGTCTTTATTAAGAAGCTTAAGTTTTTTGGCATACCCTTCGGCGTCGGGTGTAACGTCCATTTAAATTAGTGATTTTTAAACAGATTTTTCAAAATGATGAGTTAAAATACTTTCCGATTCCAACCTTAAGTCGATGACTGATACCGATTATGGTAGTTGATTTGTTGTGCCTGAAGCTCTACAGTTTAATACTTTACTTTGTCCAGAAGAAGTATTTTGAAAATGTTAAAGAACAAGAACATAAGCGTAACATCTGCCACCCAATGTTTCGCATAATAACAAACATTTTAAAAAAGTACCAGGGGGGATGTAAACTTATGTGATATGATGTATAAACTTAGACAAATTTCTTTATTTGCATTTTCATTAATGTACGAATTCGGATTTCGCAATTAATGTCAAAAAAAAAATAATGTAAAAAAATTAGTGGGAAAGTGTAACAGTGCGTATGTAAAATCTTCAGTTCGTCTGCGACGGGTTGCAAAACACCCTACCCTACTAAAAAAGAAAATTGCCACGCCGCAAAAAAAGTGATATGAAAATATAACTGTTGAATGCTTTATGCTAGATGGTTGCATACATTTCGGACTAAAACTTTGCCTGTTTAACTAAAAAAGTCACTTTTTTAAACCACGGCGGAGGCATCGACTATATATAAAAAAAAAGTTAGAAAATGCTGATATCTACCTACAACTTTTGTAATGTAATTTTTTGTCAAATTTCTTATATATTTATTGAAAAACAGTCAATTTAAGTTAAAATCCCCTAAAAGGTGGACGTGGTCAATGTAAAGTCCAAACTTTTTCTGCTACGTCAAAGAAAATTACAAGGCAATTTTACATACCAAAAATGAGTGCGCTAGCACCATTGTAACATAGCTAAAATTTGAGAAAATTGAATTCTCTAAAATTTTGAAATTAGAGAGGGTCGCACATACAGGTCTACAATGGGCGGATTCAACTAATATTCAAACATGTTCTGAAGGACTAGCTCACTCACCAACTTTCAACTCTCTAGCCTAAAAATTAAGGCCTAAGGCCCTTTACTTACGGACAGGCGGATGGACATGGCTTAACCGATTCTCCTGTCGGTCCAATTCATATCTCTACGGTGATTATTGCACTGCGTTATAAACTATACATCAAACTAAATATACCCTGGGTAGGGTATAATTGTATTAGTAAAATAGATTAAAATGATCACTCAAGTTTTTAATATATGATAAGAAAAGAATGAAGAAACATTTGGATACCCATCTATTAACACGTTTTGGAATTTTAACGATGAATTAAAGGTTTTGTTTTTATAAGCTCTTTCTTGAGGTATGATGAGTCATTCCCGGCCTCCGTTTTGTATCAAATGAGTGTATCAAAGTGTATCAAATGAAGCTTTCCGAAAAAAATCACGTTATGAGTATTTCTTGCAAAGTATGTAAAAATGGTAAATATTTTGATCCTCTCTTCAGTTGCACATATTACAGTTTTGCCGAAGATCGACTTTGTGGGACTTAGAAAGTCAATTCTAGGTTTTAAGATAATGCTAATGGCTTCGGCATAAAATTTTGTGTTGGAAAATCACTATGAATAACGATATTGGTTGCTGTAGAATATGGATTCGAACCCTGCCTTCGACACCCAAAAAAAAACTTGCTCTTTTTTACGGTCCCCAGCTCCGCGATCGACTGACAAGCCCTCCGAGAGTATCGTTTGTATTGAAAAACTTCTCAAAGTGCCGTTCGGATTCGGCCAAAAATTTTAGGTCCCCTTGTATGTGTTGAAATTAACTCACGCAGCATACATTGTTGAGAAGTTGGCCCTGGTTGACCTCGAGCTGTTGGGTCACTCTATTTATTTTTATTGTCAAGTAGTTTTAATCTAAGAATGGTACCGTTGTTATAGAGGGTGTAACCACCTCATATTAGACTAAAAATAAATAACACATTATCCTGATTGCAAATATATAGGCTTCATAAATTTTAAGTTCAGCCATCCCCCTGATATGTCACTTAAACTTAGCTTTTTTCGTTTTTTCTGCATTGCAAATGGTTAAAAAGTATATTTTTTCAATCAGGACACTGTGTACCTTATTTTGAGTCAATTTTGAAGTGGTTGGGCTTTCGATAATAAGAGTACCATTCTCATGTTACACTTCAATGTAACTAAAGAATGGTACTTTTATTAGCAAAGGTCATGTCACAAAAGAACGGCGACATCATCCGGGAAGCTGCCTTCAGTGCGCCGATCGAGTTGGCCACAATAGAAGCTTGGTTCTTTTTCATAAATAAATGGTGGGGCCTCCAGAATTCATGCCCCAGCCGTAATCAGGGACACTGCGTATGGGTTTTGGCGAATGCCAATAAAACACGGAGAAGACAAATTTAATGAACTCTTGTTCATTATAGGTTCACTTGTTATTAAAGAAACATTTCTGCTTCATTATGTTAACTGCATACCCGACCGCCTTGAAAATAATTTGCAACTTTTTTTTTTCGTGGGTAGGAAAAACCTTCATAGGCACTACGAGGACCGGCCGCGCGTGCTCATAGTAGTGTGAGATTCTTACTCACTAAAAAACCTCCCATTTTCCGTTAGACTACAACTAAGTCTCCTTAACAAGTAGTTCAAGCTTCTGTAGTAATCGCGTGTGGCGGGCTGCCTTCCAACGAAGGCACCTACAATACCGTCAATTTATGCGGTTTTATCTTATGCTGCTAGATCCAACGGTCTCATTCGTTGTAGTCTAGATTTGTCTGATCCAAAGTTCAAATAATTTCATTGTTGCAATGACCGCGAAGTCGAGTACTAAGTTTGTTACCTCGTCAGTCATGGTTGCGATTCCTAGATCTCGGTGTAGATCGCTATTTCTTATGTACCATTGAAAACTCCTTTCGAGTTAGAAACCGCAGTTGACAAATTCATTGGAGCAATTCAGAGCGCTGCTTGGAACAACAATTCGTCCCAAAAGAACGCAGTTAGCACCGACGGGCATGTACGTAAAACATATCCGCTCGAAATCGAAGAATTGATTCGTGAAAAGAGAAGAGCGCGTAGAAGATGGCAAGGCACGAGGGCTTCCCCAGACAAAACCCTATTGAACCACCTTTCTAACAAACTGAAAGGAATGTTGCAAGATCTTCAAAATCGTGAGACCATTGAATACCTTGAAGGCTTGTCGGCGGATAGGAGCTCAAACTACTCGCTGTGGAAAGCAATTAAGTCTATCAAGAAACCTATAATCCACTCGGCACCAATAAAAAAAGCTAACGGCGAATGGGGAAGAGAAGACAAAGAGAAAGCGAATTTGTTTGCTGAACATTTAGAAGAAACATTCAAGCATTTCGACGGTCCGCCGTTGGCTGACGTTCTAAACAACAACGCGGAACCTGATAGCTTTAGAATGAAAAAAGTTTCGCTAATTGAACTCCGACAGACAATTAGCAAACTTAAAAATAACAAGGTTCCAGGTTACGACCTGATCACTGGCGAAATATTGAAAGAGCTACCAAAAAAGGCATAAGTCAAGCTACTTTATATGATAAACGCTTCTCTTAGACTTCTATACGTTCCAAGACAATGGAAAGTTGCTGAAGTCATTATGGTTCCAAAACCGGGGAAATGCGCAAATGATAAAAAATCTTATAGGCCCATATCGCTTCTGCCGATAATATCGAAAGTATTCGAGAAACTTCTGCTGAAGCGATTACAACCAATAATTGCAGAAAGACGCTTGATCCCGGATCATCAATTCGGTTTCAGACCTAACCATTCCACAATAGATCAAGTCTACAGAATAACGCATGAAATTGAAAAAGCCTTAGAAGGGCAAAAAATATGTTCAAGTGCTTTCCTCGACGTATCGCAAGCCATCGACAAGGTATGGCACGAAGGCTTGAAATATAAGCTACGGCAAAACTTGCCGGAAGACATGTTTAAAATATTGGAAAATTATCTTGAAAGCAGACTCTTTCGTGTTAGGTGTAGTAGTGAATACTCGAGTTTCAAGCAAATTCGGGCTGGCGTACCCCAGGGAAGCGTCCTCGGTCCGACCCTGTTCCTGCTCTACACAAGAGACATACCTCTAGATGACGAGACTGTCGTGGCCACGTTTGCGGACGATACGGCCATCCTGGCAACAGGTGAATCAGTCGAGTCATCAACGAGAAACCTCCAACGAGCATTGGACAGAATTTGTGTCTGGACGAAGACTTGGCGAATCGCTCTTAACGAGAACAAGTCTACGCATGTGAATTTCACTTGCAGAAGGGTTAACAATTTACCTCTGTTCATAAATTCTGCACAAATACCTTATGCAAATGAAGCGAAGTATCTAGGGATGACACTGGACGCTAAACTTAGGTGGAAACCACACGTAAAGAAGAAGCGTGACGAGATTAGGCTCAGGGAAATGTATTGGCTTATCGGAAGATTTTCGAAATTAAGCATATATAACAAACTGCTCTTGTACAGGCAGGTGTTAAAGCCGTCCTGGACATACGGTATACAACTTTGGGGTTGTGCCAAGCCGAGCAACATGTCCATGTTGCAGACTTTCCAAAACAAGACACTAAGAGCAATTGTGAATGCTCCATGGTATATTAGGAATAGTGATATTCACAGAGATTTAGGAACAGCTACCGTGAGCGAAGAAGTAACAAACTTTGCTCGAAAGCTAAATGCTCGCCTTCATGTTCATTGCAACAATGAAATGATACGTACTCTCAACGAGACTCTTAACGATGTAAACAACGAGCGACGACTACAAAGAATAAGACCCTTCGATCTAGCGACGTAGGGTGAAGCCGCATGAATGAACGGCTTAGTAGGTGCATTCACTGGAAAGCAACCTATCCAATGCGATTAATACTATAGAAGCGTAAACTACTTGTTAAGTTAACTAAGTTGTAGTCAAGAAGTATTATGAGAGAGCGAAAATTTACTACTATGAAGTGCGTTCTGGCAGTTTCATAGTGTCTCTCATAAATGGGTGGTTTTTTTAGCACGTGGAAATCGGGCATAACCAATATCGGCTACTTCGGTATTATATACCTGCTATAGTGGGCGTATTGGTATCTTTGAAAGATTTTGGAGTTTTAGCCTCCGCAACAAAAAAAAAAAAAAAAAAATGTACCATGGAGCATTAACGATTGCTCTGAGTGTCTTATTTTGAAAAGTTTCTAAAAAAGATATATTGCTTGGTTTAGTACGACCCCAGAGTTGTATACCGTACGTCCAAGATAGTTTTAGCCCTTGCTTATACAAAAGCAGTTTGTTATATACGCTTAGTTTCGAAAATCTTCCGATAAGCCAATTCATTTCTCTTAACCTGACTTCAAGCTCGTCGCGTTTCTTTTTAACGTGCGGCTTCCATCTAAGTTTTGCGTCTAGAGTCATTCTTAGATATTTCGCTTCATTTGAGTACGGGATTTGAACGGAGTTAATTTATCTTTTTATATGTAAAGTTAACATGCGTTGACTTAGTCTCGTTAAGGACGACTCGCCAGCTCTTCGTCCAGTCGCATATTTAAGCAAAAGCGCGCTGAAGTTTCCCGGTTGATAATTCAACTGTCGTATCAATAGCAAGAATAGCACTGCCGTCAGCGAACGTAGGTAAAATTGTTCCCTCATCGTGGGGTATGTCTTTTGTATAGAGCAAAAATAATATTGGGCCGAGAACATTTCCTTGCGGACACCGGCATTTATCTCTTTGAATTCCGAGTACTCATTTTCGTACCTTACGCGAAAGATTCTGTCTACAAGATAAGACTCTAAGATTCTATTGAGTTTTTCTGGTAAGCTAAGCCTTAACTTGTACATCAGGCCTTCGTGCCACACCTTGTCGAAGGCTTGCGATATGTCGAGAAAAGCGCTAGTACATATCTTTTTCGCTTCCAGAGTTTGCATCTTATAATTTCAAGCTCAGTATAAGCCCTAAGGGCAACATATTACATATCACCGCCTTGGGGTAGTGATCTGCTCGCTTTCGTTTCATGGGTTTGTGGCTTGGGCTATCTTACTTGTGTGAATAGTTTTGGTCTAATATTTCGAAATAATCTCCTTTTTCTTAAGATGGTTTTTAGCTTAAGCTTGACGTATTATTTTAAGCTTGGTGAATTAAGTCTTCCGGGAAAAGTAGTTGCGAAGGTATTGGAAGCGCGTTTCAGAGCTGTAATCCAGCCTTTGTTGCGGGACGAGCAATGCGGCTTTCGTCCTAGCAGAGGCAAAACCGACCAGCTTTTTACTTTAAAGGTTATTCTTGAAAAGGCCTGGGAATAAGCCAAACTGGTCTACGCGTATTTTGAGATTTGGAAAAGGCCAATGACCGGGTTTCTCGGGATAACCTCTGGAGAGTTTTGTAGAACTATCTTCTGAAAGCCATTCAGTCTTTATGGAAACTGCAGAAGCTGTGCTCGGATAAATAGCGTCAAATCCAATCCTTTTGATGTGTGCGTTGGACTTCGCCAGGGCTAGAACACAGCTCTGGCGAATTCCAACGCACATATCAAAATGATGGGATCGCCTCTCCTTTTCATAGCATATATGGACTGGATGGTGAAGCGCAGTCTTGGTGATGTGTCTTTCGTAATGGCTGGCATCGTCCCGGAAGGAGGAACTTCAGGGAGCACTGAATGGATTTGCAGCCATATGTGGTGAGGCTGGGATGAAGGTAAACGGAGCAAATCCCATTGAACCACGTAGAGAAGTTCAAGTAACTCGGGGTATTTTCCACGAAAGACGGAAGGATCGATACTGAGTTATCCTGTAGGATTGGCCAAGCTAGAGCAATAGTAAAGGAACTGCTCCGGTCGGTCGTCAAGAAAGCTGAGCTTGGAGTGAAAGCAAAGATCTCAGTTTTCAATGGACACGTTGTTTGCATACTCCCCGATAGACTTCCTAACTAGACAGATCATGGTAGCCGAGATGCGACCTCGTCGCCCCCCTGGTAGGCCAAGAAACAGGTGGTGGCATCAGGTAAAGAACATCTCCAAGACCCGCCTGGGGCTCGCGCCTGTGTCTCTTGAGTTGATCATTATGTTTGATCCTTCCATCGATGAAAAAAATTGACCCTTCTAAGGATAAGCGGTCACCGAAAATGATTGATTGATTAATAGCACTCCTACTTTTCAAGATTCAAAATACTGTCAAGCACGCCAAAGAATCATTAGAAAATAAATTGGTCTTTTAAGATACTGTCGTCTGATTTCGGTATGCACATTACATTTTAGTCTGCCTAATTCACGGTCGGGTCGGGGGGTGCCGTGGTGCAGTGGCTAGTGTGGAGGACCACTCTGCACAAGGTCCTGGGTGCGAATCCCGACCGGAGCAAAAGTTTTTTTTACCACTTCTCCACCTCCCGGAGGAGGGTCTGACAATAAAATCACTGAGAGTATCATTTTTCATGAGTCATTATATAGTATAATGTATATTATATATAAGACATATACCAATTAAATTGCGGTATAAAAACTTTGAACTAGTTTTTCACCCTGATTTTGTGAAAAGTTCTTTTTGCAACCCCATTATAATAATAATAATATAGCATTAATATAACATATTAGCGGTAGGTTCATATTGGGTTTATAAAACTATTTCTAAGTCAAATTTACTAGTTTTTAGATTCTCGAAAGAACTGGTGTCTTCTAGATTATATTTGAGATCTGGCGTTCGAAAATTTTGTCTTTCTAGGTTATTTCCCACTCGAGTTCTTCTTAAATCCATTTTCTAGAATTTTGTCGTTCAAGCAAATAGTTGAACTGAATTTGGTCATAAAAGAAGTGTTCTTCGATTCAATACTATGTTTACCTCCTTCATTATTTATATTTATGCAATAATTTTTCTTGTAATATTATCGAAATCTCAGTTCAACGGATAAATGCAAGTGCAATTGTAGCCCCTAGAGCTCATGGTATACCTGTCCAAAAATCATGAAATATATGTGTTTTGACCTAAACTAAACATTTGAATACGTACTTGCACTTGCGTACTAAATTTTTTTTATGTAGTCGCTTTACTGAACCTGAAAAATATTATATTTGAATTACTTAAGGTGGCGCTACAGTCCGGGGTGGACCTGGGCCTCAGCCAACAAGCTTCGCCAGCCAGCTCTGTCTCTATCTAGCCGTCTCCAGTTTCGCACGCGAAGTTGGCTAAGGTATATAAGGTAATATTTGAATTGGCTTGAATAAAATTTCACACAATAAAAATGCCTGCTCGTTCCGTTGTAATAGGTCTTGGCAATAAAAATTCTTACCCAAACCATAATTTACTGCCCGACACAAGACGATTCCCGGGCACACAACATGCCCCTGTATTTTTTTTATATTATTACTTAACTTTAATGTACAAACGAATTAAAACTACTAATTACTATAATCTCGCAATTCTATAGTTCTCGCGCGTGAGCTTAGTGTATATAATATCGATTGATTGGTATTTATTATTCATAAGTAGGTAGTCAGATAGAATTCGGTTAAACGGTCACTGTGGCGTATTAGTAACATTTATTTCATATAGGAGTTAGGAATCCTTACGCAATGCAATCCTGCAGTGCACCTAGCTTTTTTACATTCTGCATACACAAGGTACCCCGGCTACAATATTATCTACGTCACAATGTTTACGGGGGAGGAAAAAATCGATTTTCTCCAGCTGCACATGGCGCAGTTCATTCTGAAACACGTGCTTTCCGATCAGGGTCATATCCTTGCTTTCCCCTTTTTCATATTTTGGTGTGCAATAGCTTGTACCTTTGCATCCTGCACACTGCTTATGCAGTACGAAATTCTCATTCATAAAAATAAGTCCAAAAGCGTTGCCAAACAAGAGTGTATGTATTACAATAATACAAAGTGTGTAGAAACGCGTGGTATTGACCTAATTGAAGGATAGTTGATTTTTTGAACAAACTATGTCTGTGTGCGAAAGTCAAGGTGATAAGATTTTTAGTTTAGTTTATTTTTCGTGATTAAGGAATGAATAATACATGAGATTCAGAATGTTGTGTTGTGTTGAGTCATGGCCGCACGTTTGAGCTTCCCGTATATTATTTCCCATAATCGTTTCACTGAATTGCCATTGCCCTCAATGAAAGTGGATTAAGTAAGTGCTCATCGGATTTCTGGATTTTATTGGAAAATTTCATCCAAGTTGAGGAAGTGTCATCGCATGCGTCTCGTTGCAACGAATCGGCGAATTGCATTACATACTTGGTAGACCGTAGACCTTCGCGGTCATTAACTACGTTTAGGGTGCGGACGGCAATGGAAAGTGAAACTCTAAAGATGAACTCATAAACCGACTGCCCTTGAAAAATATCCCATGGGTTTTTTTTCACTTACATCTCGTCATGCTTACATGGGTTCAAGGGTATTGTGGAACAGGGTTTCTTGTTGTTTCCTTAAGAAATTCGCATGATGGTTTATATTAGCACAGAAACGAGTTTGCCTTGCAAATGCAGATGATGAGTAGGGTTGCAAAGAAGGAGATGTTTGTGTTCAATGGATCAACATTAAGTAAAGGTATTTTTTTTCTTTAGTACATACAAGAGTTATTCTTTAGCTTTTGTTTTTAATTGGCAAGAATGACGTTAATCTTTTTCAAATATAGCTTAAAACAACTGTTAATATTATTATTAGGTTACGTAGTTGGATTGATGAAGCCGAGATGACCCGCACCTCATCCACATTTCATCCACATTTCCTTATAGTTCTTACAAAATAAGATTTAAGGATTTTCTTCTTAGCTCATGCCCATTTGCGGGACGTGGCTCATACTAGTAGTTGACTTGAAATGTATGACTTTAGGCCAAAAAACTTTAAGGTTGGGTGTTACAGTCTAAAAATGTTGCATTTCATCCCTTGTTTTAGAATTATTTGAGTAGTCACGAGCACAAAAAGAGATAAGACTTTTCAGTCATGGGAAAATCTCATTTATGTGCCAAAAATATAACTCAATATCAATTATTTTAAGTAGCTATATACCGTTTTCACACCTAAGCCATATTCTAGATTCTGCGCAATTCGATTTTAAAATCGAATTTTTTGAACTTTTCGATCAGTTGAACACCAGCTGTCCAATTTTTCACTGTTGTCACAAGTTAAACAGCTTCAGATAAGTAAAAAACAATTGTCAATAACCAAAGAAGCACTGGAGAATACATGAAAATCACCGCACAATTAAATAGTATAGAAAAAACTAAAATGTTTCTCCTTTTTATTCAATAAACAAACTTCATCGGCTGTCATGTCTTCTTTTGATTGAATTAAAAAGAAGTGTGTTTGCTTTTATGATTTCCACAAAATCGAATACAATCTATTACATTTGTATTCGATTTTGTGGGAATCTAGATTCTGATCTAGATTCTGAATTCTACAAATGTATGGGAAATCTAATAGATTTTAATTAGATTTGGGACTTTTTTACTCTGAATCTAGATTCTGGCTCGGTGTGAAAACCGTAATAGTCTCTATTAGAGTTGTAATAGGCCACTCCGAGATCGTCAACTTTTTTACATGTTAGTCCAAGGTATGAACTTACATATATGTATTATTTATACCCTACATAGGGTATATTAACTTTAATTTATAGTTTATAACTCAGTGAAATAATGACCGTAGAGGGTCTAAGGCATTTTAAAGAATGGGGGGAGAATTGATTAAAGATGTCCCTCCGAGCTGAAGGTCCCTTCGTAATTTTTGAGCTCGAAAACTGAAATTTGATTGTCACCATTTTAAAAGACTACGTTCGTAAGTGCATTGAATCCTCCATAGACATGCCCATTGATTGCAGGCTTGTGAGAATACCAATATTTTCCAATACAGTCTTTAAGGGAACAGAAGAATTGCTGCCTTATCCACCAAGCCATCTTTTCTTATTCTTTTAACTTAAAAAAAAAAACGTCAAGTATGAACCCATACTCGGAGTGGTTCCTTGTCCTTTATCCGTAAATATATCGCGTAGTTTGTGCTGTTAATTTTTGCATGGTATATTTTCCAACGCTTTCGAGATGCTCAATCTTGTGTGATTTTTCAATACTTTCAGTAAAATTTTTGGCAATTGTTCTGTGGGTGTGGGATCTTTTTTTAAATGCTCTTGTCGATTCGTTTTGCTTGTTGAAAGAGAAAATGTTTTTAAATATTCGGCCAGACCAATCCTAACCTGGGTAGCAGACACCGAGCAGTAAGCTGCTCATTTCGAATCAGCCGCTACTTCATTTTTTTGTTTGCTGCTGGTTTTAGTCCACCTCAGATATTTTCCATGTCCATGTATCCGCCTTATCAGCTGAGGGTTCCCCTATCCGCCAACTAGGAAGGAGCCCAATTGGTGACTGTCAAGCCTAGAAGGAAATGTATATATATTCTAGATTTATATATCCACATTATATTTATATATACATAGCTAGCCCCAAAATAGGTGTTTTACATTTACATTTTTTTGTAAAAACTGATTTTTTTCATTGTTGTTTATTGCTTTTACATTTATTTTAAAAAAGTTTAGATTATTTAAGAAAAATGGAAAAAAACGATCTGCATATTTTTCGAATAATTAAAAAAAAACGTAAAAAAAACTTTTGGAGTACTGCTATATCGCTTGGCCAAAAAATAGGTGTGTTCCCAAATTATTATTAAATATAATTTTTATCAATATTTTTTTAGTTTTTTTTTTTAATTTACTGAAATAACCTGAGTATTGTCCATATCCATACTTTCTTATTGGATTCGACTTAGCATTAAAGTTACCGATTTCGGCCACTTTTTAGGAGGAATGGAATACCATTCCTTTTACATACTGCTTCCCACAGTTGATTCACCTTTGTAACGAACTGGCCCTTAATTTACTTTTAAGTTCATCTCAAAAGTTCTTAATGAGATTAAGACCTGGAAATTGACTTGGTCATGGAACAACAGAGTTGTTTTGATTACGAAACCAATCTTTAATAAGACCCGCCCGTTTGTTTTGGATCGTTATCCTGTTGGAACTTCCATGGGAGGGGCATGTTTTCCTCGGAAAATGGAAGCATGAAATTTTTCAAGATGTCCGTATATATATATATCGATATTTTGTAATGGTGTTATTGACACAAAATATGGGACCGAGACCATATCAGAAAAAACAACCAGATACAATACATATAACAATACTATAACTATCCTCCACAACTTTCAACGGTCTTCAGTGTATAGCAAGGATGGTGTTCTTTTTCTTTTGGTCGTCTAACGTAAGGCTCACAAGCCGAGGGAACTAGTTAATTTTTGTTCCGTCACTCCAAAGAATATTTCGCAATTTTTTTCACTCCTTCTGGTCCGTTCCAACTTCTATGGCTTAAGGCAGATGCCTTTAGGCCCCTTCGGTTTCTGGCTCTTTGGGGTGGAACTTTTCTGGCGACTCTTCCTGGGAGATTAAAACTCTGTCGTATTTTGCAGATCGTGCGTGCACTGAGTCCATCCCCAATTTGCGCGACTATAGGGTGTATATTGAGGATGGACTAAAAAAAAAATGGGTCTTCGGCCTTCCACTAGTCTGTATCTCTGAAGTTGGCTTAAGAGCATTATTTATGAAGTTCTGTGACGTTCCTAGGGCATGTGCCACAAATTCACTGGTTTGCTCCCCCCTTGACTACACTGACCTGGTTGGTTTACTTCAGCAGAGTAGTGGACTTTTAGACCCATCGTAAAATATGATTTAACAAAAAACTTAAATGAGAACTGTGCTGATTAGTGATTAGACAAACAAACATTAGACAAACAAACTTACCTTTAAAGTAAATGACTTTTTTAAGACGCTTTTGCAAACAAATCGTTAAATTTAAACAATTCAACAAAGCACACCATTTTTTGTGACCAAATTTTTAAACGCACAAAATGGTATTGCAACGGAAATAAATAAAATACTTAACGGCAAAAAGTTTTGCATAATGTTAAGGGAACTAACACATTTCTTAATAAAAAATATTTTATTGCAAGATTTGTTGGCAAAATAACTGTTATTTAGAGCAAGAACAATTATATTAGCAGAGCTCCGCAAAACAATTTTTTTTGACCAGCTGTGCATATTCTAGATTTATATATATTATATTTATATACATATATTATATACATTATTATATTACATTATATAAAATATTAGTATTCGACTTATAAGAATTAATAATTTATTTTTAAAAACGCTTAAAGAATGGCTTCTCGAAGTCTTGCTCTCCTACATTACCTAATTTCTTAACCTATCATGCAGATTAATGGCAAAAAAAAATCATTGCTTTCTGTATTTGCTTATTGCTTTTTCTGTATTAATATTGTATATATTTTGCACCCCGCAATGGTTAATACTAACTTAATGTATCAATTTACTATTTTAGTTTAACAGAGGCATTTAACACTATTTTTCCTAGAAGAGTAAAAAGTGCCATTAACTATTCTGTATACCTCTTTAATGTAATTATAAGCTTAAAATCTCTGTTTTGTTGTACCAAGAAACAAAGAATAATGAAATAAATAAAAAATATACATAATTCTATAATATATCTATATGATAATAATATAATATAAAATATACAAATAGAGAATATGTATATGATATATTTTATTATTTATATTTTTTTATTCATATTGCCTTGTCATATAAATAATAATAAGTATATAATATATACATAAATGCATATGTTATGTTATCTTAGATTTTATTTTGAAGTTATAAAGACAAGAAGTTACAGTTTGGCTGAAAATAAGTTTAAGATGGAAGCTAAAAATCAAAGTCCAAATAAGTCACAAACCATCACGATAACCGAACGAGCATGACTCGTTTGACTCACCGATTTGTGAAATAATATGCCCTTTAAGGGTCTATTTCCACGAGCGACAGAAAAGTCACCGTCTACAGTTAAGATAAGCCCGAAAAACAAGCCCGGGTCTTATTGGAGCAACGGACGACGATAGCTGTCGTCACTGTTGACAACAAAACTGAAAACTATTTGGTCTCTCGTTGAAGGCCTTTAGGAAGGCCCAAAAACTGTTTCGTCTCAGGATGACCATTATCTTTCTGCCATAATTTATATGAATCAAGAAAATACTCGTATGTATAACATAACATATTCCATGTAGGTATATTATACACGTTACACAGGTTTGACTTATGTGAAGGAAATATAATCATTAATGAGAAATGACTATAATTTCATTTTAGACCAAAAAATATATTTAACTCGAGATGCGTGTTTAAAATTGACTAAAAAGTCATTACGAAAGCCCTTAGACTCGTATCGCAAGTCTATTTTTTAATGATATTGGCGACTTTTGATGAAGCATCGAAATATCAAAACTTAGGAACCTGCTTAAAGGTTCACTCAACCTATGAATATTACCAAATTTAAATGCTGCTTTTGAACTTTCAACCTGAGTTTTTTCTGTCTTCGATTGAGTCACCCTGCCACTAACGGTCGAGTGCTGCCAATAATCCGTTTCCTAAATAATCTGCGACTGGCTCTCAATATAACCATGAGTACAAAAGTGATTCAGACACAATACACGTGAGCCAACAGCACATAAACACCAAGTTGCGAGAAATGCCTCAGCTCTCTCATGGAGTTAGTCGATCAACAAAAGGAGAAAATCTAAAAACCAGATTAACAACTATCTTCGAACAGCAGGTACCTTAGCTACGCTTAACAAAACTTAAAACCACTCACATAAGCATGTCCAGTGCAATCATAACCATCGACGGACGCGAAGTTAAGCTCCCGTTCCTCTCAAGCGTTTCGAAAATTGTAATCGTAAAGCCTCCACATCTCTCGTCCAGTTATTCACCCGTTGGGCTTCGAAAAATTACCCAAGTAAACATTAACTCAAGCGATTAACAACCTTTCGGGTGATTGTTGGTTTTCCGTTTGTGCCTGACTGATGATCACTGAAGATCACTTACATTTTGTTTGCAATTGTTGTTAAGGAACAAAGATCATGCTGGAGATGTACACATATTTTATGGTTCAACCTGTAGCGTCGGCCGAAAAGCTAAGCACATTTTGACATTGTCACCAAAAATCGAAACAGCCACAGAGCTTAGTCTTTGCGCGGCGATCTTCGTTCGGATTTCAAGACCTTGACACAGTTTTCTGCTTCTTTTTTTTGTCAATCTTACCTCTCTTATTTTGGTTTCTTCGGTTAACGCTTTTCCATGTGACTGGGGTCAAGAAAAGTGAAAGAAATTCAAATGTCAACAAACACGATTTATTGCAATTTCTGTGTAATTTACATGACATTGTTGATGGAGCACTTTTTTTCAGTTGTTGAGGTAGAATGGCCAGTCTTAAGGTCATCCGCCAGACACCGGTTTGGATGCGTTACAAAACCATTGGAAAAGTCAAGTCTGGGTGCATTGCTTGCTTGAGCACAGTGTTTGGTGGTTGTTTGTATAAAAGTCAGACGTTTGACTTGTGTTAAAATATAGTCATTTCGTTACGACTAATTTTAGTAACATATCCACTAGTGTCTTATCCATAATTTGTGTGAAAAGAAAAGAAGCGAACTGCGACTAGAGTCTAAATTTCAGTCGGTCACAGTCAAGGCAAGCGGTTATTGTGCTTTAGTTTAAACGATCAAATCATATCCGGGAGACCTCATTTTAATATTGGACTTTTTTTATTTATATTTAAAGTTGAAGGATAAAAACTCGCTGAATCTCATTTGAATACAGAAATATTCAAAAAGAAATCACACAAAATGAGTAAGTACGGGGAGTGAATAATTTTCTTATATAAATTTACACATAGCTATTCATGACCTAGAACAACTTAACTCGTATCTATGCCGTAGAGAAGTTAGGTTATAAAGGTGCTTCGTTATAATGGGGAACCAGTTTAAAGTGATTGAAAATATTTGAATATTGCTTGGCAGAAGATCTTCATGCTCAAAGGAGTAAATCTCTTTCTGTTAAGATACTAGTTTATTTTAGTAGTTGCCCTTAGTTGGGAGCCAGTTCTATACTATCATATACTAAAATCCTGTTTGTTATATTCTCAAAAGGACATCCTCGTTGTCAAGGGTAAAACTTCTATATCAAGAACTTTGTAGTTCAAACTCGTTCGTAAACTAAGGATGTTTCAATACTTCATGCACCGACTCTTAAATCTCAAAAGGTTCATTTAAAACTCGTCACTTGTGCATACTGGCTTCAAGTTTTTTGCTTTTGTTTTTTAATCCATCCATTTGTATGCAAAACACTTCATTTCGTATTCTTCCCACAAAGTTTTGTCAGATGTTTCCATTTACGAACGTTTGCCTCATTTTGCATATACGTACAAGATCTACCCTTGACAGTGACGAACTAAAACTAAACACGTGTCCAAAATTAAAACATGAGGTGTTCGAGTGCGGTTTACAAAGTGTTTGGTTACTTGGAAAGTTCCCCTGCCCAAGGATGCAAGTAATGAGGCTAATGGTCTTTGGATGTTTACAAGCAATATTTTATTTCAAATCTCTAAAAACAATAAATTATTGTAATTAACTGATTTGTTAAAAAAGATTATAACAAAAACAACACAAAAGAATAAAGTCATCTTGAAATGCCCGGTTTGACTGGGGCCCAAGTATACACGAGCTATTTTTTTTTATTGCTTAAGTGATTCGGAATAATTGCCTATAAATTAAATATTGATTCATTTATTTTTTGTTTTTCATTTAAGGAGTCCCAACAATGCTGTCCGAATTACCTGAATTGCCCTCAATCAAATTGGGTGATTATACTTTGACTTTTGAGTTGCATGAATTGTCCGAGCAGGGTCGTCAAACGGCGGAAAGAGAGCTACGTGAAACGCCGGAAGTAAAAAAGAAAGCCATCGAAGATCTGAAGCAATTGCTAGAAGGTGAGTGAGAAAAGTTTTTTTTTGAAAAGTTATTAATATTATGCATTTTTGACACTTAAAATATTTAAACGAAATATTTGCATTGCCTTGCCTAAAACGGTTGCCATCAATTATTTAAGAGGTTAAAGTCTGTACTTGGATACTTACTTGATCTACTTCGCTAGATCACCTGCTTTGGAATTGCCAGAAATATCATTTTTGCATGGAAAGCAGCACAGATATTCGTAGCATCTGACAATAAACCCATTCAGAGATCAACATTGTTTTATCAACTGGGTTCGCATTTTTATGGATTCCAGAATTTACCAGGGCTTGGAGCATAGCACTTCTTAAATTGAAGCTCAAGACTCGCGACTACTATGCGCTATGCTTAAAACGAACAAGTCATCTGGCAATCGGTTTTGATCATAGTCCTTACATGCAAATTGGATCCGTAGAAAATCTCCATCGGATGAAGTGAAGAATGTCTGCCTAATAATTGCCCTTTGATAGTGATGGATTATTTCAATTTCGATTTTCCTTCGAGACGTTCTGCCTCCTGCATCCTATAATTTTTGGCAGAGGCCGACAAAAGCTCACGGTTAAAAGGAATAGATATGGGTACTTGAACGTAGGGTTCTTTTTATGACTCGTTTGCTGGCTGGGTGCTATGACCCACAATCGGGGACTGCTCGGCCATGGCTTTGGAACTTAGGGCTCCAGAGTCCCGCCCTATGGAGAGTCTCTATAATCTCTACCTTTTATCTTATGTGATCCTTCGGGCATATTGCTTCCAGTTGCCTTCAAACTGCTCTGGCATACGCGATGTCTTGATCCTTAAAACGGAGGTTCGGTCTTCCTGTCCGTCGGGATATTGTCTTGGATTCAAAGACCTTCTGGCTGCTCCGCTCATGGTGATCGAGCCAATGTAGTCTTCGTGTTTTAGCTTTTTGAACTATACACCCAAACCTTGGTACAGCGAATAGAATCGCGGCTGTATCTTCTCCGCCATTCGCCCTCCTCGCTGACCTTATGGTCCACTCGCCGTAGAATTTTTTTCCGAAAGAATCGAGTATAATTTCTCCTTCTCTGCTTGTCGTCCAGAGCTCGGCCAATCGCTCACAAAATTTTGTAGAAATTTGTCCCATAACTGCAAGTTTAAAGGGTCCATTGAACTAACAATTTTGTACTTGACAATAGTGCATTTTCTGAGGATCTGTCGATGTTGGCTGTTGGCATAAGGCTTTCTGCACATTTGTGATCATGAGGTGAGGATCAAACTAAATAATCTCCAGCACCTCGTCTTTTGCACAGATTTAGGAAGCCGATCCTAAAACAATAATTGAAAGTACAGTAACTAGACCAAGTGTCTACCTTTTTTTGTTCTTAGTTCTTTGCCAATAAAATCTCTGCTCAAAGCAATTTTCCACATTGTGATCTCAGTTATCAATGTGGCATTTGTACAGCATGCCTTGCACCATTTCACCTGACACTCTCGATTCCTCATTGAGATTTTTCCAAGCTTCAAATTTTTAGTTTCCAGTTAACAGCTTGCAAAGAGTCGTACTTATTGCTCGTTCAGTCAATCATTTATTGTCATTTACGAAAGAATTTTGCAAATATGCTTATGGTGCGTTTATTCTATTGTATCAATAAATCCATAAAACGAGCGATTTTCACGAGAGACACACAGCTCCGCAAGTGTGTGACAAGCTCTCCGAAATTTGCATTTGTTATAAGAGTTCGCCGTTCGGAGCGGTCAAAAAATTTTAGGGCTCTTTCATGAACACCTTAAAGTTAGAATATTCCCTTTTTTATCACTTTCCTTATTTATTAAAAGCTTAGTAAAACTAACAATTTAACTTTTTAACACCCGGGCGAGAAGAAAAGTGTTAACAATTGGTATTAAAACAGGTATAAAATTTTACCAATAATTTTTGGTCAACAACTTTGGTGAATCGAAAGTTGTCAAGCTCTTTCGTGGCAACAGTCCTTTCTTTCTTTGTCAAAAAACAGACTTGTCATGATTCTAATAAACTCATTCGACGTTTTATTAAAAAATTTACTTTAAAAATTTTGCCGTAAAACATAGATTAATGTTAAAAAAAAACTTTTATGTAGAAACAGTAGCACATTAATTTTTTTTAAATGTACTTAAGATGCGATTACATAACTCCACCGACACTGCCGCTATACATGTGCAGCTCTTAAACTTGCATTGACCGAATTTTTATGGACACTTTTCAATGGAATAAATTATTAAACTTGATAGCCTTAGAAGTAAATGTTTGAGGAGCAATTATTCTTAAGTACACTCTAAATGCCCTCCACATACAGGTTTTGCCTTTGAAATACTAGTTTCTTATATTTAAAGTCATAACTTAAATATAGAATAATCTTATTCTTATTATCAGTTAAAAGTTAATATTATATCTTAATGCAATTCACTTGAGAAATCAATTAAACTTGAGATTACCATTACTGCATATAACCGCAAAATACATACGACAAATGGCAAATAATTTTGTATTTTTTTTTTATATTACAAACCAGTCTCTAATATGCACACTTATATCAAATTAATAAAAGCTGAACGTCTTATAACAATTTTATAACTACTCTTTTGCTTGAACCGCAATAAGTAAAACCACAATCTGAGCTTTGGTGTTTTTGAGAAAAAACGTAATGTAAAGAGATATTTTCATGAACAAATCATTTTGATTACATGCGCTATACTGTCTTGCCTTTCATATATTGCACTTTCCAACAAAAGTCTATATAATATTATAATGCAAAAATTAGAAACGGTTCGAACTTTAAATTCCTTAAAAAAATAATGATCATGCTTGTATGAATTTATTCATTAAAGTCAAAACTTTCTGCTTTAGATTTAGGAATAGAGTTCATTTTTTGCATCATTGTCATATTTGCACTTTGCAATAACTCATAAGTCAAATGTGCTCATTGGACAATGCACCGAAACTCTTGATTTTGGCTTTCCACTGCAGGCATTAGCGAAGCTGTTGCTTGCAAAACAAATCTCAGAAATAAGAAAAAAAAGTTCGGCTCTGCTGAGATTCGAACTTGGGCCCACCGGTCTGGCAATCGCGTACACTCACCACTGGGCTAAATCGTTATAAAATAAATTAGTGCAAAATCGTCATGTTAAAAAAAAGGTTTCGAAAAGCATGAACAAAAGTATTTCTTTATTTAGTTCTTGGTACACTCGGTCTCCTTTTTCAGTTGGAGTTGCTACAACTGGATGTTGTTATTCTTGTTATCAGACAAATTTACTATCTTTATTTTATTTAGATCCTTATTTAGATATCTTTATTTATCTATCTAACTTTTACTAATTTACTTTATACAAATTTAGTAAATTTATAGTAAATTTGTATTTATATAATAAAAACTATATTTGTAGACCTAATATAATTCTATTACTGTACATTTAACTGTATAAATTACATTTTTACTTGCTCGCCTGGAGGTTTGAATATGCGTTCTCGCGCTCATCGTAGTCGGTCTCACTATCTATCCACTTGACGACCTCGTTTTATGAATATTGAAACCGAAAATTGACCCTTAGTAAAACGGTTTCGGTTGTAAAAGTTTTTAAAGTGATAAATAAAAATGCTTTAGGGCATGACAATTTTTATAAAAGCACTAATGCTTGAATAGATCATAGAGAAATGAAAAAAAAAAACAGAAAAATTAAAATCGGTGTTTGACCCATAAAATCTCCCATAAAAATATTTTTATGTTAGTTAATTCGTATGAACTATAAACTGTGGATAAAGTACGCTTCTTCATAATGACTTTGTGCACAAAATATCTAAATGAGATTTTTTTTTCATTATTAATGAATTTGGGGGTGTGTGTTTGCCGATCATTGAGATTATGATCACTAATTTCTTTAGTGAATAAGTTTTCTACATTTGAATTTAATATTGAATATTGAAACACTTATTACTCAAGCAGTGCTAACACGCCCTTACATAAGCATGTCAAATTTTATCACGCGGCTGAATTCGTTCGTAACCGTACGTTCCGAGATCACCATTTTTTGTGGAGCTGTAACAGCCTTTCTGTTCTCTGTGCATAATTTATGCGCATGAAAAACCAGCAACATGAAATTAACTTTTACCGACCTTTAGTGAGGACTAAGGTGCATTTGGGTGGCAAAAAGAATGTTTGGATGCATGCGTATTTACAGCACTGTGCAAAATCTAAACGAACATAGCCGCTCCTTTCCTATGACAAAGCCGAAAAAAAATTCTATCTGCTTTGATTGAAAAAGAAAAAAATTGCAACAAATTGTAATTTTCAAGCATTACAGTACTGCCTGGAACTATGACCGTTCCGAACGTTGCCTGTTGTTCATCGTCAGGTTCTTTCATAAACTAAAAGATTATACCGACATTAAGGGACAACCCTTTCTACGGTTTTAAACGAGAGAGCAACTATTAGAAAATCAAATAAAATCAAGCCACAACAAATGCAATGACGAAAGCAATTTTGAAAAATTATGATACTGCATCAGTTTCTCGGTCTTTGATAAATTTATCTCTCTTCGAAACCCAATCAGAACTTTGGTGAAGTTTTTTCGAATGGGGCACTTGCAAACTGCACGTTTTGCGAGTCGTGTACCGCAACTATTATCCATTTCGTCGTAAATGCCACGGAAAAAATAGATTTTTCAAAAATTATTCCCCTTAGCGCTGAATTAGCTCCAACAAATGCCTTACCTTTACCCAAACATAAAATTGTCACTGCAATGACAAAAATATTTGTAAAAATATAATTGCTTCATAATGCGAATTTCTTTACCCACTAAAAATTCATCTTTTTCTCTTAACCATATAAACGAACGCCATAAACGCCTTGGTTTTTGAGAGATATAAGAGAAACACTTCTCTTATATGAAGCAAGTAGTTTTGCTTCTTCTAACAAGTAATCGCCTACAAACACTTTAATGTTTGTGACAAACATTCTTTTTGAGAAAAGATGTTTTCTAATTAGGACTTTAACAGCTGATGCGTCCATATTTTTGAAGCGACATCTAACGGATTGGTTGTCATTTATTCAGTCTCTGTTGTTTAATCACCTTTGGTGAATATAACGAATACGTGCAAATGACAAAGTTGTTTTTGTTGCCAAAATGGGTGTTCTTTTCGGGCAACGTTATGCGTGCTTCGCACGTTTTATGGTCAACATTATAGTCCACTTGATTTGTCCAGTTGATTTCACTGGTTCAGTTAACGATCAACTAGTGCCTGCTGATCTTCCGAAATCATCGCCACTTTCTGTGAACGTTTCCGAACGAATCCGAGCCGATTTGGAATACTTCAAGGTTCCGTCGAATGAAAACGTTCCGTCTACATCGAAGTATACAACACTGAAAACTTAAAAAGAAATCATGATTTTTCTACATTTGGCGTATTGTAATGACTTCCAATCTTACATCACACGGGACTTACCTTCATCTTACAAACTTACATGTAGCAAAATAACCATACGGTTGCAGCCCTGCTTCAAGCTGAACGAATATGATCTGTAGGTACGTTCGACGAATTCCCGACTGCGTCATGTGGCACCACAGAGCGCATTTTTTTTTCAGTGGTTCCATATGGTGTTTTGCTTTTGATGAAGCGAAGACAACAACCCATTATACCCTGCACTGAATTTTATAACAGCGCTCTGGTGCATTGTTGCAGCACTTAAGTACCCCAAGCATTTTGTCGGGGCAGACGGTTCAGCGCTGAAACTTTGTCAGTTGTAAAATGCAATTTCAAAGCTTCGGAGTCCGAAGTGGGCTTTCGCGTTCGTTAAAAAATTTAATTTTCAGAGTTTCACCGCATTTTTGATAATCGCAGTGAAAGTGCTGATCGCACTGATAGTGCGAGTGCATTTTCAGGCCGCACTGAGGCTAGCTTCATCGAATGATATTTCTATGGCAGATGGATCTGAAGAATTGATGCTGACAATAATAATGCCTTTTGTTTCGCACGTGTTGCGAAAGAGCGCCAATCGTTCTGCATTTAATGAAGCGAAGACAACAATCCGCTGAACTCTATTTTATGAAGGGACTGTGGCATTAAAGTTGCCCGAGAAGTTTGTCGGGGCAGGATATTGATTTCTGTAAAAAATTGAAGTTCCAGTAGTTTGTTAGCTGTGCAGTTGGATTTTACAGTTTCACAGTCCGGTGGGCCCTTTTGAATTCTCTGGGCTGCACCGAGTTTTTGACAATCAGTTGGTAACACTGAGAAGTGCAAGTCATTTTTCAGGGCTCACAGTAGCTAGTTTCATCATAAAAAAGCCTTTGACACGTTCCCGAAATTCAATAGAGCTACAAAAAAATGATATTTCAGCTTGATTCCAGCTTTGTTCCCTTTACGATACGAGCTTTGAGCCTGTTTTTGGAAAGTTTGTTTGTTTTCCATCTTTTGAGTTCTTTATTTTATCTTATTTCCACAAGTGATAATGGCTATTGGCTGCGTGTAGAATTGTTCTTTTTAAAAGTAAAAGCCTCTTTTGAGTCAGAAGTCCGCTTTGGAATCACATAACGTTTTTTCCAAACGCCAGGTAAGGCTAAATCTAAAGAGTGTTTGTGTGTACTGTGTAATAGGTCAAAAATTTATAACCCATTCAATCAAGACTAAAATATTCAAAAAAAATCTGTGATTGATCGTATTGCACCGAAGCTTAATATTACACAAATGCGTCATGCAGTGAATCTGAAATGACACTTTGGCAAATCTTTAAGTATCATTAGTAACCAATGAAGTTACACATTTGCCTACCTGTTTACGCCAATCATCAGTCTAATTGCTTAGGTATATTACATCTCATTATATTAATGATCACTTCTAATCGCCCCCAGTCAGAGTTCGACAGATTGCATAAACCAGATGTCAATTAGCACAACTTTACTCACAAGACTTGCCTTGTACCCGTTGATAAATCTCCATAAAAAATCCCTTCTACCTAAATAGATTTCTTAATGTTAATAATAAATCTGAAATAAATTAAGAGAATATAAATTGCAAAGGTTGGCACAGAGACATTCGTCGTACAAATATGAGCTGATTAGTCTTTTCCTTTTGCCGCTAGTACAGAGCGAATTTAAGCAGCGGATAATTGGATTTTCGCTACGGTGATCTTGGCAGCATGGTGGATTTAATTACTCATAATCATAGGCTTGGCCGTGGGCAAATAAGCATTGAAGATCGAAGCTCGTGTCAGGGCTAAGATGTAGGGTCTGTCGCATGCGAACAATGACTGTTTTTTTTATGTATTACATGCTGTCACACATGCTGCTAACTGGGTAATTTATCTGACATTAACCCGCGACGCGACGTAAGGTGATGCAGTTACACATTTTCTTTTAATTCTAGTCATTTGGTTGACTTTTATTGCTGTTATTAATTTTCAGCTTGTGCAATCATCTAAAAACAATTAAGACCTACTTCTCACGACATTGCTTAATGGAATGCAAAAACATCGCATTATTACTTGGGTCTTTCTAATACGTCATCGATTGCAATCAACGTGGTGTTTAAAGTCCATTTCCACACATTTTGCATTCAAAATTACTCATGATAGCTTGACAGCCGTGCTGTTGTGGTTTCATGAATTGACCTTGCTCTTTTGGAGTTCCATAACGAGGTACCTACTAAATATGCAGTTTAGGCAAAAAGAAGCTAGAAATTCATTAATACTTTCGCTTTGGGGTTACCAATCAACTCGATTGCGCTCAAATATTCAACCGACCGACGACTGTGGCGAGACATCATCAAGTGGTACCCGCGCTTTGATAAAAATGAAGTCAAAAGCAGAAAAATGGGTTTTAATTAGTTTGTGAATATGAATTTAAATATTTATTTTAGGTACATTATGATTAACTATTCAAAAAGACGAAATGAAGACATCGTGTATGAGTTCACTTCTTTTGAGGCTGCTTTAAGTACGTAGGTACAACGTTTCCCAAGGGCTAGGATAAACTCAGCATATAAAGGTGAAAATACAAACTCTGCCGGTTTAACATTGCAGCTGCAGCTGTACAGCTTGGTGTTCCAGCTGGTCGGATGGCTAAATAAATCTGCAGATTCGCTTATGAAAGTTATGAAAAAAGGCAATTTTCAATAGCTGAGGGATGGTAACACTTCCAGGTTTACTCTGTTTTACTAAATTCCTAATGGTTCGTTAGTGGGGTTGACTTATCCGACCTAACCCTGAAGGTCTAGGTCAAAAGCTGTTTATGCTGTATTTGTGCAACTTGCTTGTTTCAGCCAGCCCCTTTTTGTGGTTCTAAGCTTTAGAACGTCTATTGACATTGACTTGGCTCGGAGCATGTGGCAATTCATTATGGCATTATTCGAAAATGGCAATACCATTGGTTCCTCGTACTTCGTTTTAATCCAATCCAAACTTTGTTACCTTTCCCTAATTTCGTCTTATTTATCTTTGTATCCTGCCATAGTCACCTGAAAAAAAGAGTCATTTTTTTCACGGTCCCCAACTCCGCGAGGGTCTGACAAGCTCTCCGAGTGTATCATTTGTCGTGAAAAACTTCTCAAAGTGCCGTTCGCATTCGGCAAAAAATTGTAGGTGCCCTTGTATGTAAAGACATAAACATCTAGTGTGACATCCACAAATACATCAAGAGTGCTTCGTTTCAGGGATGTTCGATCATCACTTATGATGGCTCCATCGTCAGCAAAGAACAACTGATGCACTTTGGGTTCCCTTAGTTTTCCTTCAAGCAGGGCCCTTTCAAGGGCTACAATAAAAAGCAAAGGACCCAGTACGCTTCCCTGTTATACAACGATTTATTGGTTACTCTGCTACGTATGTAAGGTCACAATACATTTCCACGATCATCCCTGTGGGCTTCTTCAACTCCTCGTTCTTAAAATGCGTTGCATATATCAGATGTCGTTGCTTAATAGCAAAAGCTTTTTCAAAATCAACCAGTAGGTACTATAAAAGATTTTTTCCACAACAGTTTTCGCACGACGAACCCTTACTGGTCCTTGGATAACCCTATTATTTTTCCCAAACGACCGTCTAGTATACGCGTTCGACGATCATCCTTGTTTGATATTAGCTTCATAAGACGGTACGGTAGTTTGCGCAAGAATATGGCAGTCTTTCAAAGACGACTGTGCGAGATTTCCCCACCCACTAAACATGCCTTCCTTTCGACTATCACTATCACCAAGCATTCCATCGTATGAGGACGGACTTCAGCCTCACGTATTCGGCTCTTTCATGTTGGCTGAAACCTGGGCTGACTTTTGTTGTCGTTCCTGTCCTCGTTGTTCTTTCATGATGCTAGACACAGATCTGTCTGCTGATGTTCTCTGGAGGTAAGTTTTCACCGGGTCTGCACGCCAGCTGATTGCACTCTCCGTTTATTCTGAATTTTCTGAATTTTTTTTATTATGTATTCTGAATTTTCAACTACTTCTGTGAATCGTTTAGCAGTTAGGATGGTATTTATTCCCAAATCTGTGGAGGCAGGCTCTGAAACATCCATCACCAGTAGGTATCACCGTCAGGTGAAAGATCAGCTCGCCATGGCTAACATTGATCTTAGGGTCTATATTGGCGATAAATCTCTGCGACCATCTAACTTTGTCGATAGAGTTCCATCTATCTTACTATTTTTCAAAGACCGTTCTTAGAGATACTTCATTATCCCTCCGGCTCGTTGCTGTTGGCAACCTTGTCATGCCGGCACGATGTTTTCTCTTGGCTTTTTAACGAGAAGTTGCATTAGCATCTTCTGGGTGCCGTGGCGCAGTGGTTAGTGTGTGTGCCTCTGACGCCGGAGGTCTGGGTTCGAATCCTGCCTCTGCCACCTGAAAAAAAGCCTTGTTCTTTTTCACGGCTCCCACCTCCGCGAGGGTCTGACAAACCCTCCGAGAGTAACATTTGTCTTGAAAAACTTCTCAAAGTGCCGTTCGGAATCGGCAAAAAATTGTAGGTCCCCTTGTATGTGAAAAAAATATAGCACACACAGCATACATGGTTGGAAAGTTGGCCCTGGTTCACCTCGAGCTGTTGCGCCACTCTATTTATTTATTTATTTTGCATTAGCATCATTCCAGCTAGTCGTATGAGTTTGTTCGGAGTGTGCTGCCTACTCTCAATGCATTGATTCAGCCTCTGTTTTCATTGCAGCAACCCATATTTGGAAGTCATAAAGTCTGTAGTCTCTTCTTCTGTTAAATTCCCCCTATATTTGCACGATCCTTGCCGAGCTGTTTTTCTTGATTAAAAGTTAACCTCTACTTCTATAGGGATGAAAAGGTACTTGAACTCTTTAGAAACTAAAGCATGGTCAGGGTCACCCGCGGTCAATCTGACCGTTTTCATTACTGGTTTGCTGCTGGTGAGTAACCACTTCCGTCTTTTCCTCTGAGGTCTCTATTCTAACTGCCAGTCTTGTACCATTCCGATGGCTTCAAAACAGTCATGCTCTAGCTCCTCAAGAAATTTGCCCATACAACGCTATGACTTTGTCAGCAAAGTTTGTTATTATTAAGGACCTGGAGTACGTCGTCGCACATAAGATTCCACAGCAGGGGGGCTAGTCTGCAACATTGGGGGACGCCGCCTGTGGGTTGAGGTAGTATAACATCTACCTCAACCCATTGTCGGAGTCGTAGTACAGTATTTTGTATCTGTTTCTAAAACTGCCCGTCCAGTTTGCTGTGTTGAAAAAGCTTTTAATATCGGGGGTGTAGACGGCACTGCTTAATCCCACCCTTCCATTGTCTTCTTTATACATCCTTTTTCATTGTATTTTGCCGATGGCGTCGATCGTAGGGCGTGCCTTGCAGAATATTTCCCATTTTCTTAAAAAAAAAATAAAATCAGCAACTGATCCAGCAAAATTGTTGGTCATGAAAATCGTTTTTAATAACCTTTCATTTTTTGGTAAAACTTAGTTTAATTAGCATAGTTTGTGGTATAGAACAACAATTTATATGAGATCCTTTTTTTATATTCCAGCTGAAACTGACCTCAAATATCCAAAGGACAACGATGAGTATTTGGTGCGATTCCTTAGGCCGTGCAAATTTTATCCAGAGAGTGCCAGAGATTTGGTAAGATTAACCGAAAAGTTTTATGTTGTCTTATGTTGTTTTTCAATCAATAACAGTCACATGACTTCAATGGTGACTTGTTTATTTAACCATCATGCATTTTGCCAATGCCACGAAAAAATGCATTGACAAAAGACATGTCTCACACCAATTATTATTATTTACCTTTTGTTCTGTTTGTTTTTTTGCTTAATTTGTTAAAACAAAAGAAAAATAAACCAATATCATTAACGTCTTGAAGTCTATACAAAACAATGAAAACAAACGATCAAGTTGGTACTTTTCAATTTACATGCAAATATTATACGGTTGATGACGACTGTGTGACATTGACTGGTCCAACATGGTGCGCTTTAGTCGCTTCCTTTCGAGGATGAATCAACCAGATATTGGTGTCATCGAATTGAGTTTTGTTTTCAACTACGTGGCTCTTAAATTAATTGCTTTTTGTCCTTATTTCTTTCTTCTTTTTTTATTAATTTCTTGTTTTAATTTAATTTCAGATCAAACGCTATTATGCATTCAAACTTAAGCACAAGGACGTGTATGATAACCTCTTGCCGAGCAATGAAGAGAACATATTCAAATCCAACGTTTTGACAGTGTTCCCACAGCGCGATCAGAGCGGAAGGCGAATCTTGCTTTTGGAGCTTGGAAGTGAGTGCAACAAAATAAATCAAAATATTGTCTGACCTTTTTTATCTCTAATAATTTTATTTGTATTAAGTGAAAAATTACAACAATTAATAATTTTACTAAAATTTTCCACTTTTAAGATCCGACAAAAACAATTTTGTACGGATACGTTCGGTTCAACGATACGTTCGGTTAGCTTTTAAGTTAATTCAATTTATTTTATTTTGTTTTTTCTTGTTCCCAACAGAGAAATGGAAGCACAAGGAAGTCTGCCTGGATGAAGTGTTCAAAGGTTGTGTTCTCTTCCTTGAAGCCGCCATGCTCGAGCCTGAAACTCAAGTGAACGGTGCCATTGTGATATTCGACATGGATGGTTTGAGCATGCAACAGACCTGGCAATTCACACCACCCTTTGCCAAGAGAATCGTAGACTGGCTTCAGGTTAGTGTTACTATCTCACAGTTTACATGAAAAATATTCTAAAACTCTTTAACTGTTCTTTTTTTTACATATTTCATAGGACTCTGTACCGCTGCGAGTGAAAGCAATCCACATTGTGAATCAGCCAAAAATTTTCAATCTAGTCTTTGCCCTATTCAAGCCTTTCTTCCGTGAGAAGCTACGCTCCCGTATCCATTTCCATGGCACAGATCGCGAGTCGCTGCACAAACACGTTTCGCCCAAATGTTTGCCGCCAGTTTATAAGGGAATTCTGGAACAGGAGCGGGTCGATGGTGTACAGTGGTACCAGCTGATGAAGCTCTGCGAACAGGAGTACTACGCCATCAACTCGTACGGCTACAAGAAAAACTAGTAGCTGCTAAGGGTATATAATAAGCAAGACGGTGCTGTGTGTTAATATTTTTTTTTTGTTTATTTATTTGTTTTTAGTTTAAATTACTCTTTTGAAAGAATTTAGTAAGTGATTGTTTCGCTTACCAAGTTCCTATAACATTATATTGAAGCATTATCCGTGCTTGCAGTGGGAAAAAATACAATAAATTTCTTTCGTTAGTCTATGTACTCTCGGAGACAATCTGGCAATGCACGCACAATTTACTATTGTAAAAAAAATCTTAAAATAATGTTTTGTTGGGATTTATTAAAAAATAGATGTATAGTTATAGTTTTTATATTATAAGGAATAAAGAAAATATATTCAATAACAAAATGTTTATTAAATTCAAGACAGACTGTTACATGTGCCAAATCCAATAACAGTAGGTAGGTAATACTCATGGATCAGCACCTAAAAAAAATCGCCAAATACGCCACTTACCACGCATTTCCCAAAAAAAAATTGAATTTGCAAAAAAAAAAATTCGAAGCACCCTGTACCCCCTACTTTTAACCTCATACATCTGTGTTAAACTTCATCTGGCTAGAATCGAATAATATGCGGCAGCTCCCACAATCCACCCTTAACAAAGTCTACGCAAGTTTATCCAGAAAATTGCATGGATGTAAGATTTATGAACCGCCCTGTTCAATATTTTTCCACGAAATCTGCTCCCCATAGCTAACCCACTCCTTTTTCCTTAAACTCTATATGTTGCCTGGAACCGAAAATAAAAGCTGCGGCATTCGCCTTCGCCAAAATCAGAAACAATTTGCTGAAAAATTGCTCAAAATCGCCAATAGCACCAGGCCACCAGAAATCTTCAGCAGGCAGCCGGTTTACTTTTTGCTTCTGGGAGGCTAAACATATTTTTCTACTCTCAAATAACTCCCTTGTTTCTGCACGGATCTTAACATTTGGTGTGCCAAATTAAAGAGCAAGAGGAGGAGAATAATGCAGGCAGACACATGATGTTACCAACCCTTAGATGTAGTGTGAAACATTCATTAAAACAATATGTTTCAATGTCTATTTCATAAATAAGAGATTAATGAATCACCCTGCGTCAAAAGAATTTTCGAGAGATTTATTTGCAACCTCTAGTGAACCTGTTGCTTTTTAATTGAGGTCTTTGCGTTACCTAGGACCAAAGATATAGTCTGCGAAAATTACCTCAACCCACCATAACGTAATCCAAGAAAATTAGTCGAAATTTCCTGATTTTGTTTTTGTTTTCTCAGCAAACTTATTTGTTTGCGCGGATCTTGACCATTTACATGTCAAATTCAGGAGCAAAATCAGAGCGAAAAAAAACAAGCATAAATAAAATGGCACCAACCTTAAAGCGTGGTGTGCAGCATAGATTTATAAAAAACATTTAACGTTTGCACATATTATTATATAGAAAAAAAATTAGTGAACCACCCTGTGTTCAATATTTTTCTCCACAAAAATAATCTGCAACCCATGGCCAACCCACACCATTTTACCTCGTCTCTATACGTTGCTTAGAACCAAAGATATAAGCTAAAACAGTTACTTTATTGCACCACAACAAAAACTAGCAAATTTTATCTAAAATCTGCTGAAAACCATTTTTAATTCTCAAATAACTTCCTAGTTTCTAGACGGACGTTAACATTTCGGGTATCAATTTAAAGAGCGATAGGAGGACAATAAGACAACTGAACATGCTATGTCACACAGTGGTTATTAAATCTTTTAGGTATGAATTAGTATGTGTAAATGCTAAAAGTTTTATAAAAACCTATTATACACATGACACCTTGAGGTTGGTAGCATTGTGTGTCGACCTGTCTTGTTCCCCTCCTTATGCTCTTTAATTTGACACCCAAATTGTAAAGATCAGTCCAGAAACGAGGGAGTTATTTGAGAATAAAAAAAATGTTTAGCCTCCCAGAAGCAAAAAGTATACCTGCTGCCTTCTGAGGATTTCTGGTGGCCTGGTGTTTCAAGCGATTTTCGGCAAATTTTCAACAAATTGTCTCAGATTCCGCTGTGGGGGATTCGGGTAATATGTCGCAGCTTATAACTTCGGTTGTAGGCAACGTAGAGAGTTAAAGTAAAAAGCAGCGGGTTGGCTATAGGGTGCAGATTATTTTTGTGAAAAAATGGTGAACACAGGGTGACGCGTACATTTTTTTAGGTATGAAATAGACAATGACACACGGAAATGCTTTGTTTAAACGAATTTTGCACACGACACCTTAAAGTTGGTAACATCGTTTATTCGGCTGTTTTATTTTCCTGCCTTTGCCCTTTAATTTGACACCCAAAATGACAAGAACCGTGCAGAAACAATGAACTTGTTTGGGAAAATATGTAAGCTGCTTTCAGGTAATTTTAGACTAATTTGATCATATTTCGTTGTGGCGGATTGAGGTAACTTCTCAGGGTTTATCTTTGGTTCTAGGCAACGTAGAGAGTTTAAAGTAAAAAGGAAGGGGTTAGGCATAAAATGCAGATTGATTTTGTGGAAAAATATTGAACACCGGATGGTTGATACGTTTTTTATGTATGATATAGTCAATGAAACACGAAAATGTTTTGTTTAAACGTATTTTGCACACGACACCTTAAGGTTGGTATCATTGTGTGCCTGCCTGCCTTATTCTCTTCCCTTAGCTCTTCAATTTGACACCAAAAATGTCAGGATCCGAGCAGAAACAATAAAGTTATTCGAGAAAATGAAAAAAATGATTTTTAGCAAATTTTAGACAAATTTTCTCAGGTCTCGTTGTGTGGACTTAAGTAGTTATCGCAGCTTACATCTTTGGTTTTAGGCAACGTAGAGAGGTCAGGTAAAAAGGAGTAGGTTGACTACAGGGTGCAGATCATTTTCCCGAAAACATTTGGTTCACAACGTGACTCAAAAAACTTTTAGGTGTAAAATAGACCATGAAAGACAGAAATGTTTTGCTTAAACGCATTCTGCACACGACATTTGAATGTTGGTAGCATTGTGTGTCGACCTGTCCTGTTCCCCTCTTTATGCTCTTCAATTTGACACCCAAAATGTAAAGATCAGTCCAGAAACGAGGGAGTTATTTGAGAATAAAAAAAATGTTTAGCCTCCCAGAAGCAAAAAGTATACCTGTTGCCTTCTGAGGATTTCTGGTGGCCTGGTGTTTCGGGCGATTTTCGGCAAATTTTCAACAAATTGTCTCAGATTCCGGCTATGGGGGATTCGGGCAATATGTCGAAGCTTATAACTTCGGTTGTACGCAACGTAGAGAATTGAAGTAAAAAGCAGCGGGTTGGCTATAGGGTGCAGATTATTTTTGTGAAAAAATGGTGAACATAGGGTGACGCGTAAATTTTTTAGGTATGAAATAGACAATGAAACATGGAAATGTTTTGTTTAAACGAATTTTGCACACGGCACCTTAAAATTGGTAACATCGTTTATTCGGCTGTTTTATTCTCCTGCCTTTGCCCTTTAATTTGACACCCAAAATGACAAGAACCGTGCAGAAACAATGAAGTTGTTTGGGAAAATATGTAAGCTGCTTTCAGGTAATTTTAGACTAATTTGATCATATTTCGTTGTGGCGGATTGAGGTAACTTCTCAGGGTTTAACTTTGGTTCTAGGCAACGTAGAGAGTTAGAAGTAAAAAGGAAGGGGTTAGCCATAAAATGCAGATTGATTTTGTGGAAAAATATTGAACACCGGATGGTTGATACGTTTTTTATGTATGATATAGTCAATGAAACACGAAAATGTTTTGTTTAAACGTATTTTGCACACGACACCTTAAGGTTGGTATCATTGTGTGCCTGCCTGCCTTATTCTCTTCCCTTAGCTCTTCAATTTGACACCAAAAATGTCAGGATCCGAGCAGAAACAATAAAGTTATTCGAGAAAATGGAAAAAATGCTTTTCAGCAAATTTCAGACAAATTTTCTCAGGTCTCGTTGTGTAGACTTAAGTAGTTATCGCAGCTTACATCTTTGGTTTTAGGCAACGTAGAGAGGTCAGGTAAAAAGGAGTAGGTTGACTACAGGATGCAGATCATTTTCCCGAAAACATTTTGTTCACAACGTGACTCAAAAAACTTTTAGGTGCAAAATAGACCATGAAAGACAGAAATGTTTTGCTTAAACGCATTCTGCACACGACATTTGAATGTTGGTAGCATTGTGTGTCGACCTGTCCTGTTCCCCTCTTTATGCTCTTCAATTTGACACCCAAAATGTAAAGATCAGTCCAGAAATGAGGGAGTTATTTGAGAATAATAAAAAACGTTTAGCCTCCCAGAGGCAAAAAGTATACCTGCTGTTTTCTGAGGATTTCTGGTGGCCTGGTGTTTCGGGCGATTTTCGGCAACTTTTCAACAAATTCTCTCAGATTCCGCTGTGGGGGATTCGGGCAATATGTCGAAGCTTATAACTTCGGTTGTAGGCAACGTAGAGAGTTGAAGTAAAAAGCAGCGGGTTGGCTATAGGGTGCAGATTATTTTTGTGAAAAAAATGGTGAACACAGGGTGACGCGTAAATTTTTTAGGTACGAAATAAACAATGAAAGGCAGAAATGTTGTGCTTAAACGCATTCTGCACACAATATTTGAATGTTGGCAGCATTGTGTTCCAGGCTATTTTATTGTCCTCCGTTTGCTCTTTAATTTGGCACCCTAATTGCTAAGATCCGTGCCCAAACAAGGAAGTTATTTGAGAGTAAAAAAAATGTTTGGCCTCCCAAAAGCAAAAAGTATACCTGCTGCTTTCTGAGGATTTCTGGTGGCCTGGTGTTTCGGGCGATTTTCAGCAAATTTTCAACTGTCTCAGATTTTGCTGTGGTGGATGAAGAAAAATGTCGCAGCTTATATCTTTTGTTCTAGGTAACGTACAGAGTTGAAGTAAAAAGGAACAGGTTGGGTGTAGGTTTTCGTGGAAAATATTGAACACAGGGTGGTCCATAAATTTTTAATCAATGAAATTTAAAACAAACTCTCTTGGGCTTCGTTGGGGTGGATCCTGTTAACTGTCGCAGCTTATTCGGGGCAGCGCAGAGGATTGAAGTAAAAAAGTAGGAGGCTGGTTTCAAGATGAAGATTTTCTTAAACATATTAGAAACTTCGGAATTTTTTTGGACTAGGTACTTAATAAATGAAATAATAAGTCTTGTTTAAATGCGTTTCTGGGGTTGTGTTGGTGATCTTCTTGTTGATAATTTTTTTAGGTATGGAATGCAATAATGTCATACTTACCGTTGTGTGCCTGCTTATTTTTTCTGATTTCTTCTGTGGCTTTTTAACCCTATCTTAAAAACTTATAAGGAAAGACAAGTCGCGATACTTACGTGCTTGACTCTTTGAATCAGAAATCACAGCTTACAATAGAAACAATTATTCCAAATCGAAAGACGAATAAAAACCATTTCATTTCTGTTTGCATATTTTTTATAATTTGATTTATTTTTGTTTTGTTTCTTAATAATATTTTGTTTTGTTTATTTTTTTTGCATTTTATATATTTTTATCGTCATCATCAATCAATCAATCAATTGAATACATTATCATTGTTGTTGTTGTTGTTATTTTTTAACTAATTTCATTTTGTTTCAATAGTAATAATAATAATAATATAATAATAATCAACATTATTTTTTCACGCAGTATTAACTTGTAGAATAATCTACACAGTTTCTCATCATCCATTTATTTTGTAAATAATATTTTGCAACGCAGCTATTGTTGTTTGCGTGCTCACTTTTAAATTTTATTAATTTTTAATCAAAACGAAAAATTTCCAAGCAACGTTTTTTATGCAGCAATAAAATTAACATTATTTTGGTGGAAATTTTTCGTATGTTATATTCTTCTTGTTTCTTTTTTTTATAAATTTTTAATTTGTGTGTGTGTGTATGTGTTACAGAATAAAGTTTGAAGTGTCTTCAAAGTGTGGTATTTTATATTGTTTTCTGGCGTTTAAGATTTTAATAGTTGATAATTTGATTTTTTTTTCTAATTCTTGTGTTTATACAATGTTTTCTTGTTGAATAAAAATGCTTTTGCAAGAGATTTGATTTAAGACTTTTTCAAAGTAGATACATCAGAGTGACTGTTTTGTTTAAATTTTGAATGCCTTTTTTTGTGGGTTTTAGTTTCAAATTCATACGCATACATAGGGAGAGAGTTTAAATTTCACTTTACAAGGACTACTCTATTTTTGTAATAGCATTGCGATTTCAGCTAACCACCGTAAGATGTGTATATTTTTGTAAAAAAAATATTGAGCTATAGGAAAATTCGGTTCTATTTCAAAATATACATTTTAATATAATTTGAAAGAGCTAAATTTTGGGGATTAAAAAGTAAACAATTTCTCATTCAAATTTACAAACAAAAAGGTTTAAGACTAACTTGATTTTTATTTATAAATTTAACAAAGAGAAATATTTTTGTATGGGCAACAATTTAAAGAAAATACATGTGAAATATTTTACAAAGCGTTGGGATTTTTGTAAAATGTTTCAGACGTATTTTTTGAACAGAAGATTAAAATTTGACCATTATTTATAAAAAAATCAAACGAGTATATCTGCTTTGCGCAATGAATAGTGACTGTTCTTCTATAGCTTGCGGGAAGTAGGTATTCAAAGTGATGCAGTGTCGCTTAAAAAAAGCTGATGTTTTAATGGCGGATCACCAATTAAGGCTTGTGAGAGCTAAATTCAAAAACTTACTCAACGGGCTTCGGGCCCATGGAGTCCCTGCTTGGCATTTATGCTCCAAATTTAATCGAAGGCCTCTAAGTAAGCTGCCTTGATCTTCTTCATTAGGAGAAGGATAATAATATTATGATCTGTGTAAAGGTCAAGTTCGTCTGCACTGTTTTAATGCAGGTGACAGCAGTGGTAAGCTTAGAATGTTTTTTTTTTGGGGTAAAGGGTACAACGGCTGTAAGCTGGCTTTAAATAAGGGAATGTATACTGATTGAAACTAAAGGATTAATTTTCTTTTTTATTTTCCACCAAAAGGAAAACGCTTTGGATCTCTATATTTGCGATCAGTACAATCCACTTCTTCTTAAATTGTTATTTGAGTGACATGCATTTGACGCAAAAATAACATTCTAAACTCACCCTTCCAATGCTTGTCCGATAAAGAAAACTGCTCTTTGTTGTTTGATAGCAAAACCTGGCAGGACTATATTATGAGATGCAACTTCTTAGATTTATAAACCAACTTCTGACCCTAAAAGAACTACTCTTGCAAAACAAGCTCTTAATTCTAGCAGTGATTTAAGTTAGCTATTCTTCAAAAAAAAAGTGTATATCTCTCGGAGGTGGAAAACTGAAATCTGCAATGCCAAATGATCCTAGGGATCCCTGACAGAACTCAATAAATACTTGGCAAAAAACTAAATAGATTTCACATCGGAATAAACTTAAAAGTAGAAATAAATAGTCAGATACGAATTCCTTTGACAAACGAACTAGAAGTAAATTAGCATGCTACAGAACTAATAATTGTTTTTATTTGTTAGAATTTTGTGTTAAAGCCGCAACTCTCCTAGTTCCTATGTACGTGTGAGTAATTTTAAATATTTTAAATTTTGTTTATAACATTTCTCTCTCCTTTATTGCAAGTAAGTTAATTAAGTTTTTATTTTAATTAATACATTCAGTTGTCTGCTGTTGTGTGTTTAAATTATTTGAAAGTATACCCGGCGGCATGGCAATTGAAAATTTGTCATTGTAACCGTTCATTGTGTTATTCACAATATTATTACTGTTATTGGCAACAAATCCGTTTGATAAACTATTCATGAATAGATTTTGCTCGTTACTAAGCCAATTAGCAATTTGTGGATAATTTACCTAGAAAATTAATACGAAATTTTTGTTGAGAACAAATAAACTAAAAAAAAAGAATCATTTTATAACAAATGCGACAAAAAGAAAAACAGAACAAACAATTTACAACAAAGCAACAAACACCGTTTTTTTTTCTTCTCTAAAGTGATATTAGTTTTGTATGTTTTAAGCTTAGAAAAAAAATTTAATTAATGTTATCTTGTGTATGAATGTTTACAGAAAGCACATCGTCACCCCATAAATCTTAGCAGAGAAGTTTGTTAGAAAAAAAAACTTATAAGCAAAATATAAACTATTGTCGCATGCCAGGCATTTCATTTCTGTGTAACTTTTTTCCATTTTTTTATAGAAAACCATAAAACAAATATCATACAATAAATTAAGTAGGAAACAAAACATTATGTTTTACAAATAGAAATAGCAATTTGTATTTAAGATTTTGTTTTTTTTTTTTAATTTTTTTATCTATTCTGTTTGTCTTTTTGTTTGTGGGAGAGGGGGGATAGTGTGTAAATATTATGTCGAAGAAAAATAAAAGACAATCATTACATGAAAATCTACACAAATTGCCTATTTTTTAGGTATTCTAACATTCCTTGAACGTTGGCATTTACCTGTGCTTGAGAATTCTGTTGAGCGTTTAAAAGATTATTTGGTACATTGCCGCCATGGTGCTGTGGTGGTTGGGGGCCGAAACCTGTAAGAAAAGAAAAATTTATACGTAAGTTAAGTTGAGTTTGTAGTTGAATACGGAAACATTATGCAAAACTAGGCATAGTTTAGAAAAATGAGATTCAATTATAGCTAAAGGGTCTGCCATCTACTTCTTTTTTCAAGTAGTAGTTATTTCGTGAATGGTAACACTTAGCTCATGTCTGATTTGACAGATAATTAGTTTTATCCTTCCGCTGAACGAATATGGTTGTGTATACGCTTGAACAACATCGGGAAATATTGCGACACAGCTACACTCGATGTTTTGCGCCCTGTTTTTGAAGATCGCATTATCAGCCGCAGAGCTGATGTCGTTTGGCCACCTCGGAGCTGCGATTTGAAACCGTTGGTCAATTATTTGTGGGGTGCAGTTAAAGATAAGTGTTACGCCGACAAGCCAGAGACAATTGACGCTTTATAGGACAATATTCGTGGAGTTACTGGTGAAATACAGCTGCACACAATCGATAATGTGAGGCAGCCATTTGAATGAAATTTGAGAAATTATTCAGTAGTTTTTTTTTTAGCATTCTCAAAAAAAAAAAAAAGTTATTTGGCGGACCCTTTACATAGGAAGGGATGTTAAAAGCATGGTATCAGTCAACAAACCATAAAGAAACACCTGCTACAATTGAACAGTGACGATTTTCAGGGCAATGAACAGGCCAAAAGCAACTTCACCGTATCGTGTTTTAGTTCTTACAGATGGTATAAAAAATATTAGCCTACGATTGGTTGAAGTTCGTTACACGCGCCATGTATAACTCAGCCATGTATGAGTTATAAAATTCTTCACTAGAGCAAAATTTTTCAAAATCGGTCCGATTCGGATTCAAGAAAGGCAAATGAATTACAGGAGGCTGGACAAAACTGATTTTCGACCTCTTCTTTAGGAGGTTTATATGAACGTACTCGCACAACACGATTGGAAGGGGACCCGACGAGAGACAGAAGGGAGACTTTGTTGAGGACTACAAAATGGAGGAAAAACATCATGCAGCCGCAAGCCTGTTCCTGAGATTTTGCTTTAGAAAAATTCTGGTTCAATGTAATACGGTTAAGGTTTAGCGTTTTTATTAGTTTGCTATTTGCTAAGCTCTAAAAAAGTGCCCACCATTCTTTTATCGTTTTCTAGGCCGCGTATGACAGCATCTATAGAGACGAGCTATATAGCGCAATGCCTAGTTTTGGCGTCCCTGCCAAAGTCGTCAATCTGTGCAAAGACCACACCGACCCATTTGATGTCAAATAAGGATTTAGACAAGGCGACGAGCAGAGAATTGTGCAGAACTCCCGCAGATAGTTAGGGAATTTGTCTACATGCGCTCCGCTATCAATTCAGACAATGACACCAGCGCTGAAATCAAACGAAGGATGAAACTCTTGCTAATCGCTGTTTCTTTGTGCTAAGAAGGCAATTGAGTAGCAAAGTCCTCTCTCGAACAACTTAAGTGTCCATTAATAGTACCCTCATCAAGCCAGTCCTGCTTTAGGGTGCAGAAGCATGAGCCCTGTCAAAGGCGGATGAAAACACTTTAGGCTGCTGCGAAAGAAAAATTATTCGGCCATTTATTGTCCTGTCTGCATAGACGGAAAATGAAAGATAAAATATAACATCGTATTGTACAGGCTAAACAGCGACACCGACCTAGCCTGAAGAGTCAAAATACAAGGGCTACGGTAGCTGGGTCATCTAGAGCAGATGTACACCAACGCCCCGCCCCGGAAATCTTCGAATCCACCCCGCAGGGACGGCGCAGTAAAGGAAGACCGAGAATCAGGTGGCGCGCGTAAGTGGAAGGGATCCTCAGCCAACTTCGCGTGCCAAACAAGAGGCGGCTAGCTGAAGTCAGAGCTGGCTGGCGAAGCTTGTTGGCTGACGCCCAGGTCCACCCCGGACTGTAGCACCACCTTAAGTTAGTAAATAAATTTGTATATAGCAAATCTTTGTCAAAGAAAAAATAAATCCGAGAGACGAATCACAGTTTCGCGATTTAAAATCTACTCGCAAAAAATGCGGTGCAAGTGTGTACGCTCACCGCAAACTGAGCGATCAGTGTATCTACCATACTCTCTATAATAAAGTCAAATTTGTATGCTTGTCTTTTAAGCTCGACTGTTATGATTATGAGTTTGAGTCATTGTTTTTCGTACGAGTACACACCGCCACTCATTTGAATTATGGGAACCACCGCAAACATCACAAATGAATTGCGCTCACATCTCACAAATTTGCGGACGGTTAGGAGAGGGAAAAGAAGTTTCGTCTCCTTATCATATTGGAACGAATTGTTTTTTGGGTCATATTGAACGAATGAGTGTACTTGCGGTGTTAATAGTGTTTTCTTATTCAATAGCGGTGGCGGTGGTTACCAGTCATATGTTATATGACCGCATGAAGGCAAGTCATCACGTGTTTGCAATCAATGCGATGGGGATACGTGTTTTGCTAGAGATCTATGAGTTAAAAATAAATAAATAGAGTGGCGCAACAACTCGAGGTGAACCAAGGCCAAATTCTCAACAATTTATGTTGTGTTTATTAATTTCTTCCCATACGAAGGGACCTACAATTTTGTGCCGAATCCGAACGGCACTTTGAGAAGTTTTTCAAGACAAATTTTACTCTCGGAGGGCTCATATCTACGAGTTATAGTCGTAGAAAAAACAGAGTGTACATGCACATGCAGTGTACGAATATTGGAGGTGTATCATGGCAAACTGTTCCGGACTTGTATACGCTTGTGTTGGGGTTTAAGTCGCGGAGTTTCAACCGGTTTCGGTTGGTTTTCAAGCGATCACCTAAGTTCTGCCAAACCTGACTCCAGTGGTGGTATCAACATGGGTTAAACCAGCCCTAAAGAACTCCCTCAGGCGCCTAGGCAAAGATCATCAATGCCTTAGGTTAGGTTAGGTTAAACAGAGGTGTGGTGAAAAGGACCACACATATACTAGGCACCAAAACGGGCCCATCGCGATCCCTGGGAAACCAGTTGAAAATAACATTCAAAAGGCAAAAACAACCTAAGCATTCACCGTGAAACAGGCAATGTCCTGTCAGAATTCCCACTAAAGCCCCAAGCTTGTCCCTGCTCAGTTTTAATAGTGCCTTCGAAAAACCCTTTTCAAGACCACCTTTGGTTGGCCGTCATTTCAATTTTTTCCTCAATAGTGCCTCTTACTACGCAGAAGGGTGGTTTGCTGTTAGAAACCACACTGTTTCCAAGGAGCCCTCATTTTCTTGCAAACTCATCAGCTTGTTCGTTACCCTCTTTACCGCAGTGCCCTGGCACCCAGCACAGTCTCAACCGGTTATGACTACACAATGCCTTAAGCATTGTGCGACAGCCCCTGACCATATCAGATTTGGTGTTGATCGATTCCATTGCCTTGAGCGTAGCCTGGCTATCGATGTAAATGGCGATATCTCTGCCAGATATCGTTCTCATCTGCAAAAGCTCGGCCGCCCTTAGTACAGCCAGAACCTCTGATTGGAAGACACTGCATGTATCCGGTAGTTTTAAGGATACTTTTAGTTCCGGGTCCTTTGAGAAGATACCGGAACCTGTTCCTTCCCCTGTTTTCGAACCGTCTGTGAAAATTGCAATTTCATTAGGTCTAACAATTACATTATTTTGCCAGTCTTCCCTCACTGGGTAAATGACTTCATACGGTATGTCAAAGTCGACAAGGGAGGGAATTTCATCCGTCATCAATGCCTTACGGACCAAATATTCTGTCATACTCTTTAGAACAAAATTTCGTGAAATGGAGCGCTACTGCCTTGGGGAGTCCCAGCAAACCAAGTTACAGTCGAGCGGGCCACTGCAGCGAGGTGAAGAGGAATTCTCTACAGTTCCTGCCAGTTCCGAGAAACCGAGCGGGCAGGAAGATCGAGCAGGCCTTCGGGGCGCTATCTTAGCTACATTCTGAATAACACAGGTACTAGCTGCATTTATTATATCGCCTGCATTTATTGTAGGGACTGATGCCTGGTCCCTACAATAAATAAAAGTCAAATTCGGCCCTTGTTAAAGGGAAAAAGCTAGTTTAAAGGCCAGTTTATCCACTGTTATTTGTAAATTCGCCGTGCCTAATACTTACAGCACCTAAAAATTAAGAAAAAACCACCACTTAATGACGCAGGGAAGAAGAAAGGCTTGTGTTTCGTAAAATATCACACGAGCTGGGATATGCAAAATGCAATGCAAATGCAAATGCGAGGAGTGTATGAATATGAAATATGAGATGGGAACATCTGAAAACGACATCCTCAGTATGCTACGAGGATAAAACACGCAGATTCTGATGCAGGATTGGGAAATCAGCGAGGAAGAGCAGAGGCACGGGCCTTTGTTCTAGAATCTAGACAAGAACATCTTTTGTCAATATTGTAACTCTGTGTTGGGTGACTTGTCTCACCGATATCCCAGGAAACAAAGAAGAGCAAGCAATATCTGGGTCAGACTTGGCAAACACGGCGACAGAAAAACGCGCGATCAAAATGCGCGACTTCCTGCAGCAAGCATACTCAACACACGAATAATAATTTTCTGTGCGGTTCCTGTCAGTTTTGATGAAAAATTAATCTCATCGATGAAAAAAAAAAGATTGCAATGTCTTTGCAATAATCTCAGCACACAAACAGTCGTTTTTCCTTTAATAAAAAAACATAAATTTTTTGTCGAGCGACTTGAAAGAGTTGCAATTCGGAAGTTTGTCGCAAATTGAGTCTCGCAACTAATTGTTGTAGCCTTGGAACCAAGTTCACAGCCGTGTACCAAGCTTCAGCCCTCTAGCTTGATTTTGAAGACCTGAAACCTTCACACATACAGATGGACGGACAGACGGAAAAGACATGACTTAATCGATGTCGACATGTCGGTCTCTCAAAAAGTTTATAAGGGTCCACGGTGATTATTTCACTGTGTTACAAGCTATGCATTAAAATTAATATACCCTCGATCGGGCAAGTTCTGGTAACTATTTCCTCAGAAGATGCAGAACTATTAGTTCTTTTTAACACCGAATCGTGAAACTGGTGTGGAATACAGAAAAAAATTGTTCTTTTCTCGTACACCTGAACGGAATCGTGCTCATGTAAATGATCTTTTGAACTCCGAATTAGTTCGATGTCGACACCGAGCTCGAAATTACGCCACCGTCGTATTTGACGGTGGAGGCTGGGTGTAGCTTTGATTGTGTATGTGAAGTGACCATTCGACTCAATTTTCATTGGTGATTATTTACAACACGACTGAAATTGTATGAAATCGTTAAAAACTCAAATTTAGAGCTTTCAAAATTCATTTTCAGTAAAAAGTGCAAAAAACTGACGCCAACAAAATCACGCTATGAAATGAAAAAAAAGTAAACAAAAAGAAGTCAAAGCAATTTGTCACTTTGTCGTTCTGTACACAATGAAACCGAGTGTACACTACGCTGAAATTGTCGCGAACACCGAGTATTATTTGACTGCTCGGTGTGGCAGTTCGGTGTTCAAAAGAATACGCCATAAGAGTTAATATAAGACTTAGTGAACACAAGTCGTGTGTTCCAATCAAAGGTTCTGACTGCCCACACGGAAGAGATCTGGATTCAGAAGAGACATCGAAATTAACGAGATAGCCAGGCTGTATTTAAGTCAGAGGAGTTGACCAAAATAAAATCTGTTGAAGTCAGGGACTGTCGCTTAATGGTTAAGGCGCATTTCAAACATACCCGGCAGCCGGCTTACCGGTCGTTTGTATGGGCAACCGGGCTGGCAGGTGTGAACGCGCCTATAAAAATGTATTCCCAACGACCGGGTAGCCGGTGCCGGTTAGCCGGCTGTCAGAGCTGGGTGCCACGACGTTGCGCTAATACAAAAATGCAAAATAAACACGGGGTGAACATACAACAAGAGCCGGGCTCATCGAAAAAAATGGGAGTTTTCTTACATCCAAAGATCTCTTTACATAGTAAGGAGCAGAGTTGTGAAGACTGCAGTCAGATAAGTCACAGTCAATTGATTTAAGTCTTTGAATATTAGTTAGCCTTTGTTACGGGAAGAACAGTGCGGCCTTCGGCCTGGCAGAGGGACAACAGACCTTTTTACTCTGAAGGTTATTCTTGAGAAGGCCTGGGAATATGCCAAACCGGTCTATGCGTGTTTTGTAGATCTGGAAAAGGCGTATGACCGAGTCTCTCGGGATACACTGTGGAGAGTTTTGCAGGACTATGCGCTGAGTGGGCTTCTTCTGAGAGCCATCCAGTCTTCGTATGGAAACTGCAGAAGCTGTATACGGATTAATGGCGTCAAATCCCGTCCTTTTGATGTGCGCGTTGGACTTCGCCAGGGCTGTGTTCTGTCGCCGCTCCTTTTCATAGCATATATGGACTGGATGGTGAAGCGCAGTCTTGGCGAGCAATGCTTCGAATTGGCTGGCATCAGGATGAGCCATCTGCTTTTCGCAGATGATTTGGCCATCCTTGCATCATCCAAAGAGGAACTTCAACGAGCACTGGATAGGTTTACAGCCGTCTGTGGTGATGCTAGGATGAAAGTAAACGTGAACAAATCGGAAGTGACGGTTGTTTCCCGGCCCCTTGTGCAGTGTACCCTGCACATAAATGGAGTTCCATTAAAACAGGTGGAGAAGTTCAAGTTTCTCGGGGTCTTTTTCACAAAAGATGGGAGGAGTGATACTGAGTTGTCCTGTAGAATTGGCCAAGCTGGAGCAATAGTAAAGGAACTGCGCCGGCCGGTTATCAGGAAAGCTGAGCTTGGAGCAAAGATCTCAGTTTTTAATTCAGTGTTTGTTCCGACCCTCATCTATGGTCATGAAATATGGGTAATGACCGAAAGAATTATATCGCGGGTACAAGCTGCCGAAATAAGATTCCTGAGGTGCGTTGCTGGTGTTACTCTAAGGGATAGAGTGAGAAACATCAGTATTCATGGTAATCTTAATGTTGAGCAGCTACTGGTAGGCAAAGAAACAGGTGGTGGGATCAGGTAAAGAGCCTCTCAGAGTCCCGCCTGGGAATTGCGCCGGAGTCTCTTCTGTTGGTGGCGGAGGATCGAGAACGATGGAAAGACCATTTAGCCACCCTCGCTCCGCGCCCCTTTTAAAAGATAAGCGGCATTCGAAAATGATGATGATGATGAATATTAGTTAGCCTTTGACTAAGTCGTTTGACTTCAAAATTGTAGTCACCACACCAGGCATTCCAAATATTCTGACTGCGAAGTTAACTAAAGCAGTCAATTGACTGCAAGTTAAAAGACTGTTGTGCTTTTTAACTTACTCAAGACTTTTAGTCAATTGTAAGTCTTCTATAAATTTAAATCATTTTTCCAGTAAGTATGTCTTTTGACTGCATTCATTTAACTGCAAGTCAATTATAGACTGCATTTTAGCCAATTGAATGCATTTTAGTCAATTTACTTCTGTAAATTTAACTGCGGGCTCGCGATGGGCAGATTTTCTCACTTACCCTTTGCTGATGCTGCCAACTTTGTAAAGAACCAATGGGAACCATTTTTTTAAGAGGGGAGGGGGATTGGTGCAAAACAACTGAACTTATTTTTATAAATTGAAAGCTATTGTTTGAGTTTTTTTTTTGAATTTCAGTTCACGTATTTAACTTTTAGGGACTATCATATTAGTTTCTAAAAAGGGATATAACAACTAACATTGAGGGACGGTCCAGTTGAATATAGATATGTCCTCGAAAAAAAAATGGCAACCCTAACTGCTTTACGTCTTCGTCTACAAGCAAGTTTCATTCAACTTAATTTATTTATTCTTTATTCTTCTTATTATGCCATCGTTCATGACGTGGTTTGCTCTTAGACTAGTTTAGCAGACCTTCCCGGTTTTGTAACACCTAGAGCTATATCGAATCAAGCGGTCGTTCTGGATAAAAAATACGAAATGTAAATTACTTGGAAACCCCACATTGGATCCATGATGATATGAAATGTGGGTGGAGAAAATTCCAGTGACCCAGACCCACACATTTTCGTTTCGCCATGTGCATTCTTTTCAATATGGGTAGCTAATATGACTTAAATAATCAAAAAAGTAACTCACCTTGGCCATTCTGTTGTGTCAAATGCTGCATAAACATGTCTGGTGCAGAATGTTGTTGCTGCTGCTGTTGTTGTTGTTGGGGGTGGTGCTGTTGTTGTTGCTGTTGCTGATGTGGAAATGAAGAGAATTGTCGGAATGATAGTATTGCTGGATCCATAGCAGTCCAATCTGACATGCTGCTGTAACCTGAAAAAGTACAAACGTATAATTTTAGTTAAACCTATTAAGATGCAATAATAAATTAAAGAAACACATACCTTTGTTATGGTTACCACCATTTGGGTTCTGTTGGCCCATAAGCAATTGAGGATCATGGGGATGCTGTTGTTGTTGAAAAGCTGCTAAGTGCGGATTCCAATTGTTTGGTGGTTGCTGCTGCTGCTGTGTCGGGATTGGCGGCTGTTGCTGCGCATTACCACCATTCATGTTCATGAACGGCAATATTTTGCTGCCCTGTGCCCTAGGTACACCAAATCCAAACGCGTTCATGTGGTTGAAGCCTGGTGGTGGCATACGGGTTCGCTGCACGTTCTCTAGTAGGTGTTTCTGATGGCCAGCGTTCTGTTGTTGGACCATTTCGTTTTCTATTAGCTCAGCTAAACCCTTCTGTGTCTCAGCGAATGGATCAAAGCCTGCAAAAAAGATAAATATAAACTTAGGAATCAACCCTAACCATAATAAGGATCGTTGAACATACCTAGTTCATCGTCCACAGATGAATTGTGTGTGCTAAATTGATTTAGGAGACGTGATGGCGTCTGTTGCTGCGGCGGCTGCTGTGTTTGCGCTTGTGGTGGTTGTGAAATTGTTGGTTGTGGTTGTTGTGCCTGTGGTTGATTGCCTGTGTTTGATCCTACTCCACCCAAGAGGTTGTGTGTACCCATTGGGTCGTATTTACCGGAAAGCCTCTGCTTCTGTAATGGCTGTTGTCCTATAAGGCCTGAAAACCATTCAATCAATGAATAAATCCATTCAGTTGTTGGTTTTACCTTACCATTCGTGTGATCTAGGAACCGTACGTTATTACGGTTGTTTTCTATAAGAGATGCCATTCGAAGGTGATCGTTCAACGGACCAGCTCCTCCATGACCGTTCATAACAAACTAAACCAAAGAGTACATTATGAGCATTCTTAATAGCAAAATTTCAACGCAAACACAAACCTGGTGCAGTTGCTGTTGCTGCTGTTGATTCTTGTGGAAATCAAAGAATCTTGACATATTCGTGCCAAAGAGATTATTACTAAGCAAATGATCGCTCTGCTGTCGTTCCTGTTGCTGTTGTAGAAGCTGCTGTTGCTGTTGTTGAATGAGCGCCGCTTGTGAGAGTCGGCTAAGATCGCTTTGGAAATTATTACTGATATTGGGAAAATCTGCAAAAAAAAAAATAAAGTAAGTTTAGTTGACATTTTCGGCAATGATGGCAAAGAGATAACTTAAAACTTTTAAAACGAAAAAACATGAATTGTGAAATCATACATGAAACAAAAAACTTTTATAAAGGGCCGCAAGCTTTTTTTTTATGTTTTTCAAGGACAATCTCGAATAATATGTTTTATAGCAACATTTGCCAACATCTCTTTTTCCTGTTAGCTCGGTCCATTGTTAAGCTGTTAAACAGTAAATTGAAATGTTAATAGTTTCGGGCAGATTAATTATATCGAGGTGTACATCCTGGGGTGAAATCGGCTGGTGGTCTGTGATTTCCACATATTGTGACAGTCAATGTGATCAAACAAAATAATCCGTCTGCAAAAAAGAATTTAAGCCGTCAGAAGCACCATCGTTCTATTATGCTATTTACGACATAATCTATGTTACTCGCAGTAGCTAAGGATAAACAACCTAGCACCGCTCCGCATTTGTTTAAAATTAGTTGTCAGAAGAAATGTTGAACGTACTTTCGGCTTTTTGTACAAAATTGAGATTTTGTCTATTAGATGCATAAGTTTTGAAGCAACAATGCCCACGAAGGGTCACAATAGTTAAGTAGTTTAAGACATGAATACACAACAATTCTTTGTAAAATTCATGTGGATGGAATGAAATGCTATATCTACTCCTACCAATATAAGTTTTAATCTCTGGTAACGGGTGCGCGGTGTCTTATGTCAGCAAGTGAAAATTGAACAGACTTGCCATACATCAACCGAATACCTTAAGCAAACAAGTTTGTTTTAATTCAGTATAATTTTGACAAAGTTTGAACAGTGGAAGCTGTCGTCACTGCATTCATCGTCCCGCAAAAAGTTCCGACAACATGGTCCCTTCGTCAACTCATTCAGCATTTTGGCCTCAGTCAAATGACCATGGCACATTGAGAATTGGAAGTCACGTCGGCGTCGCTTAGAGTACGACCAAACAGTCGCTCTGTGGTTGACTTTGCCACTTGCAGGTCTGGCAAAGGGGAAGAAAGCTAGACAGGAATGATAAAAAGCCATAGAAGAAAAATCGTTCAAGACACCTTTGCGTGTACCAAAGCGCAGCTAACAAAGTCCACTAAAGACCACTAAACTAACTAACTAATCTCAATAAACCTAACTTATCCTAAACCCAAAATCAACTAGGGCGGGTTCAAGTCCGCTTAGGCGAATCGTTGGATAACCCATCCCAATCGAATAAATTACATTAAGAATTTAACAGTTAAGTCTCCTTCAAAAAAAAGAAACGTGGCATAAGCCCCTTTTTCATTACATCGTATTTTTTGTTCAAATATTTTATCTGATATTAATTATAAATAAATAGAGTGGCGCACCAGCTCGAGGTGAACTAGGGCCAACTTCTGAACAATATAAGCTGTGTGTGTCAATTTCTTCACATGCAAGGGGTTCTATAATTTTTTGCCGAAGCCGAATGCAGAAGTTTTTCAAGACAAATGATACTCTCGGAGGGCTTGTCAGACCCTCGCGGAGGTGGGGTCCGTGAAAAAGAACAAGATAGACAAAAAGAGTGCTCGTGTCAAATTAATCCTGTCATGTTTGTCTGTTGGAGACACTTTGAAATTTATTTGTAATCGTCTGCCGCTAATACTAGTTTTATAAACCTGTTTTTGCAAACGCCCCCACACTTCTAAAATCGACTAAGACTTCACATTGTTGTGCGCACTATGTCAAGCAGAGCTAGTCCAATTGCATTTATATGATGATGACTAGCTGACCCGACGGACTTCGTCCCGTCCATTATTACTTCAACGATTTATTTCATTAAATTCTATTCTATTCAAATAAAACAATAATAATTGTTTAGCCAAATATAGCTGGCCATATGATAAGCATGACATTTCCTTACTTGCATCTCCCACTTTTGGCGCCTTCCCTTGTGACTTATCTTTATGGTGTTACGACAATATCTACCTTTGTTGCAAAATTCAGCATTGCGAGATTTTTTTAAAAGTTCTGCCTGCATATTTTGTTATTTGACTGAACTAAAGGACAAACATTTTAGGACGGTCGGACGGATAGAGCTCTCTTGATTCTTCTGTCGCCAATAGTGATCATATATACCAAGCCCCTGAAAAGACCTTCTTTCATATATCTCTAGCCTAACTACTAAATTTCATGTCTCTAGCTTAAAATAAAAGTTCTAAAAGTTGCTTAAATACGTGCAGAATGACTGACGGACGCGCACACCTTATTCGATTTTCCTGTCGCTCTCGATTTTATATATTTAAGTTCTAAAACACCGAAAGTTAGACATGGACTGGTAGGTACCACTGAAAGTTACCTTTTTTGGTTTTTTCAGTGGCATCTAGTAGTTTCAAACACCTCTTTATATTTTCAATTACGACTCGGTGGACGGATATTAACATAAACTTTTGTTTCTATCTGAATCGTAATCATGTGCAAATGGTTCTGTAGTCCACCCGTGACATATTCTCCTTAAATCTTGTATGTAGGTCAAAGCCAGTTTAAATTAAAAAAAAAATGATAACTTGCGTCGATTTGGCATTTAAAAAAAGATTTAAAAAAAAACACTATTTTTTGGACAATTTTTTGATGGCTGAGGAGACTGGCACCTTCTACCTGGGGAAGTTAATAGAAGTTTTTATAGGGGTTATTAAACAGCATTGAAACTTAAACGCATTGGTGTTTAGGCTTTGGGCCTACCAAAATATTTTTAGCTGCTTTTTGAGTTCTGCCCTTGCCAGACTTTGTGTTGAAAACTTTAGCAGAAAGTTACTGCTTTACCTAACCTCCAATTTACAATGGCTTCCCCTCTTTGGCTTACATCCATTTTGCCATGACTCGATATTAACTATCGCCGGGTCACAATATTCACAAACCATATAATTATAAAACCATAATTATCATTCAATTCATTCAAATATTATAACAATATTATTTGATGGAAAAATCGATGAAAAACGATAAAATCACAATCAGGAAGTGCAAATAAACTGCATTTAAATGCACCAGGAGTCAAATTAAATGGAAACTCCTTAAATATTTGGGAAACCGCATTTAAACTTATGGCCGTAGTATTTGGAAATAAAAAGTGGAGCATATTTGGAATATTTGTATAAATCCGTCACAGAAAATTGGGAATATGAAGCTGAAAAATACTTCAGTGTTCTCAAAATTCTTTTGCAGAGAAATGCGGATCAACCATGAACTTTTCTACAAGAGATTTTACATAATGCAGGTGACAAAAATTTTTTAAAGATTAATAATTGCATTAATACATGCTCTTTAAGGGGAAAAAGGGATTTATTCCTAAAAAATACCTTAAATTTAAAGTTTAACACGTTTAACGAAAATTTGCATCAATTGTTTTAAATAAAACTCTTTAAATTGAGACGAAAATATATTACAAATAGGAGATCATAATGATCAATAGGAAATATTCGACCTCTTCTTATTGCTTCTCAAGAAATATGAACTTACAACTTAAGAACTGATCAGAATTTTTAACTGAAGCTTGCACCGTAGCGTGTCACTTACATCTATCAAAATGGCGACGCAGTAGTTGAGTAGAACTAAATGCCTCATATTTATGGTTAAGAAGCAAACAAAAGACAAAAGGAACGCTGTTTTTGCATATTTGAATATGCAAAAACAGCGTTCTTAGCAACCCAAACCTTCGTGTAGTCTCTGTTGGCAAAATAACTAGGAAAAAAATCTATCGAAACAAGCGTTTTTGAAACTCAACCGTTTTTTCATGCAAACTGCTCAAGTACACCTGACTAAACCCAACCATGCTACTGCCCTAGTCTTCCTTCCTCTCTACATACTATAAGCAAATCAACAAAATCAACAATTTAACGAATAATAAGAAAAAAAATAATGAAAACAACAACACAAAATAAACTTAAAAAACGAAAACATACCGTGTGGTCCGTTCATTTGTGATAATCCAATATTATTAAGCAAATTACGTTTTTGCATTTCTTGCATTCGAAGGAACTCTTCCTGCTGTTGCTGCTGCAGTGGATGATGCTGTTGCGGTTGTTGTGGCATTTGAAGTGGGTTCTGTGGTGGTTGTTGGTCTTCTGTCTGTTTATTGTTTCTCATCATGACATACTTGAATGCGTCCTCCCAATCTTCTGTTGTCATCATCATTGTTTTTAGATTGTACAGAGGTGATGATGAACATATCGACGGCATAGAGGATGAAGAGGAGGAGAATAAATATTGTTCAGCATTTGTCATTAAATTTATACCGTTTGTTGTAGCGGTGCCATTAATTGTGCCATTTTGGTATCCATCGATTCCTTTATTTATTTTTTTATACCAACGAAGAAATTTAAAAAAAAATATGTTTCCAGTTTCAATATTTTTTTGTTTAATTTTTTTTTTCGCACACAGTCAAAGAGGAGTTGCCGGAAACAAGAAGAGAAGAGTTTTTGTTTTGATCGAATTAGTGTTTTTTTCTGTTTTTCAATGATTTTTGCGACAGTGTTAATTTTGTTTTAGTTTTCAGTTTCCACTTTTTTTTACAAACAAACGAACACACACATTTATAAAAATACATATAGAACTACTTAAATTTAATGAATGCACATACTGAGAAGTGAAAATTCTTTTTTTTAAAAGAAAACTAGGAAGAAGCAGTAATTCGCAAACAACTAAGCGTAGATATTTAAATAAAAAAATTATGAGCTTAACAGATAATGGATATAAAAGAAATAATTAACTTAACCATAATTAATGCCTATGCTTAATGTTTCTATGTATGGTGTCTGTCGTAGGATAATGATAAAAAAAATTTAATTTTTTTCGATTGACTTAATTACAAGTTACAAAAATTAATTTTATTCCAACTAAACACAAATTTATTTACTATTCTAGTGTGCAACAAACCTACGCCATTCCTATGATTTCATTAAAAAAATATATGTTAAGGAGTGTTGAGATTTTAAAAGAATGCATGCTGTGTACAGGACTATAGAATCGCAGTTTTTACTTTGAAATTAATCAGAAAAACTTGATTTTCAGGATTGTTACTTTACTTGCGACAAATACATAAAGAATTAGCAGTTATTAGCTTTTTAATTTGAGGATATACACGTAACGGTAGTAGTAAGACGATTGTAAATAGATTGAACTTGTGATGTGGTAAAAGAGCTGTCAAAATTTGCGAGGGAAACTTATAACAAGTGGGAAAATTTAGGACACAAATATTGGGTTGTACTTGAACGCTAAACAATAGCAGTCGTCAATGCAAAAATGATTTTGCACATTTATAATACAAATTTGAAATTATATCCACGTACTTTAAGGGCCAGTTTTACAGTACTGCATTAAGCCCAGCTTAAGCCAAGATCTGTTAATCCCGGAACAAAACGAATCTAGAGTTAACTCAGTTTTTAGTGCGAACATCAGTAAAATTGTCAAAAAATTCGACTCTCAAATTTATTGATTCTCCCAGCCCTCATTTCACAAAGAAAACACAGCAAAAGAAGTTCGAGTCATTTTTAGCTGTAATTTTTCACAGAAACACGCAGTCACTGCCATTTCACACAGAAAAAACATTCAAAGAAGTTCATACTGTTCACCAGAGTTGATCCGGGATTAACTCACCAAATTTGGCGATTAAAGCCGAGATTAATTAATTAATGCCAATTAAACTCGGAAACTCGGATGATCTTGCACTGAAAAATTGGCCCTAAATAGCAAAAGGCATATGAACAATTGTGAGCCCACGATACCAGATAATTGAGTTAGAATTGGTAAAAAAACAAAAACATCTTCTAAAAATATCTAACTAAAATTTTAAAGCGAATATTGCAGATGTCTTTAAAAAAAACAAGATCTCTTTCGTTTATCTAACTTAAATATACAATCCCTACCCAGACGTAAGCCCCCAACAAAGAAGCATTAATTTTTTTTAGTAAAATTTACAATTTCACATGTAGTTAGAGTCCTTTTAGGAAATTGTATGCTACCGAAACTAATGCCTATTTTCCTCCAAAGTCAAGCATATTATATTTTACGTAACTTCTAAGAATCAAGTTTTTATTTTAGAATAAACTCGCCAACAACTGATTGGGCTACCCCATTAATGTTAGACAATTACTTGCTGTAAGGATTAGAGGAACAGGAAAAGGAAAAGAGGTACCGGTGCGCTTTTGTTTTAAACAGTTGAGGGTTGCAAAGAGAAGGAAGACTGATTGTGAATGTCCTACATTCCATATTCATGCTGGACGGCTTATAAAAAACCTCAGTGCGCGTCCGAAGGTGGGCTCATAAGTGAACTGATGTGCATTCGATCTTTGGCATCTTTTGCATCTTTTATTGAAACCTAGGCATTTGGCGGCGTTCTTAGCAGTCATTATTTTATATGTGGTCATTCCAGCTTAGGTTTTTATGACATGCATACGTACCGATCATAGAAAGCCTTTTGGTTTCAAAGATGCTGGTGCCATCTAGGTATTGCGGGTTCTCTTCAATGGCAGAAGACAGCATTGAGTTTTATAAGTATTGAAGTCTACCCTGTCTAGAGAGTTGAATGAGTTTGACACAAGCTGCCGTAGTTTTGCGTTTGAAGAGTAGGGGCAAGAAATCGAGAACGGATATGAAAAAATGCGTGTACTGGACAAATGCTGTTTTCCATCTTCTCGAAAAGAAACCTGAGGTATAGGGCCGGTGCTAAAAGCTTTCTCAATGGGGATATTACATCTGGAACGGATTTGTGAATGTTGAGATCATTACGTGGTTTTTTAGCTTGACGAGAGTGCGAAGATGAGCTTGTCCCATAGTGCATTTAACGCGCTCAGGTACAGGCGGGGACATTGCGCAATCTGGAAGCGTGGAGCTGACAAAAAATGAGCTGGGAAGAGATTGGCTTTGTCTGGGGAACTGACCACTGACAGCTAGAATGTCATTGCAGACGAGTGTTGGAATCGAGGATGAGGCAAAATTTTTCACATTTTTGACAAAAGACCAAAAGTTCTTAGTACATTTGAGTCAAGGCAGAATTTTTTACCTCTGCTTATGGTGGTAGAAAAGCTTTACACAACGGATATGAGCGTTGTAATCGTGTCTGGCTGGTTGAATTTAATTCGGTTTACTGTATTTAACCCGTACTTTACCTATCCGAAAGTAGGACTCTTTCAGCCTACGATTTCTTTCGATATACTACATCGGACGAAGTTTTGTCTAAAGGAGATAAAACTTCGACAGCTTAGAAATAGCGAAGGAATTACCGATGCGCAGAAATAGTCGAAGCGTTTAAGTGGTGTTTCCAGAAGCTTCTTAGTGGGCATTAATAGAGCGAAGAAACAGAATACGAAGAGAACCAAAGTCCACCTCATAGTAATGAAGAAGTTATCTTAGCTGTAAAAACGTATGAGAACAACAAGGCCGCCGGCTCTGATGTGTTAATTGTGGAGCTCTTTAAATATGGAGTTGATGCTTTTGTGGAATGCATAGTGCATGCACCAAATCATTAACCAAGTGAGGATGACACAAAACATGCCCGATGACTACACAACCAGCTCCATATGCCCTATCTTAAAGAAAGGCGATACCAAGCCTTGCAAGAGCTCTTGAGTCAAGATCCTATCAAACGTACTACATGAGCGTCTAAAGAAGTTCTACCACAGACCAATCAGCACATATAACTGTGATTTCAACCACAGATCAGTAGTAATTCTTGAAATAAACGAAGATTAGACAAAGTTGATATTATCAACAAACAAGCAAACATTCTTCGACCACCGCTTAAAACAGAATTGACTGTTGGTAAGAGCAACTTGGTGATAGTTAGCAGCTAAGTACATTTCTAAGTACATCTGCCTCCATTTTTGTATAGGAAAGAAATTCTAGACAATAGTACAAGAGTCAAAAAAGTCTTAACTGTTTAAAGACCCGAAAGGAATTCTTCAAAAAAAAAAAAAAAACAAATGGTGTGTAATGTACGAGATGAGTACTTCAAAAAGTAAGGATTTCAGCAAGATAAAGCATAAGAACATATTCCTTACCTCAGTACTAAAAAAAAACACCTGGACTACTAACGACTGATAAAAGAATGGAAAAAAAATGGTTGGACTTCTTCAAGAAAGCTCTTTTTTGTCTTCAAGAGGCCGCTCAAATCTTTATTTGTGATTCAAGCAAGTAAGAAAATTCGTGCAGCGTAGACAGGAAATAAATTAACGACTGTGTTCAATCAATACTACGAGATATTAAACAACAAGAAAGTGTAGCAGGCTTATAACAATGTCTTTCTAACAGTCTGTAGAGATTGTTTTACGACCTAGAAGCTATACAACGAAATTAAGTTCTTCAAATCAAATCATATACGAAAAACAATAATTCACAAAATATTTTTAATCGACTCACCATTAAGTAGATCCGGTAGATGTGATGTGATGGCACTGCTCAAATGACTACTCTGATTGCCGCGCATATCAGTATCCAATTTACCCTTAAGAAATGGTGGAAACGTTCCGGATGATGAGAAAAAACTGTTGTTATCATCGAAAATATTCAATTTCGAAAGACAAGCTGTGGGCGTACGAAAAATAAATGGATTACAAAAGAACTTTCGAGTGGACTAACAGTGAAAGAATGGGTATACCTGTCGTATCAATTATATTACTACTATTTTCACTGTTTGTTAGTTTCTGTTGTGCCGCCACTGATGTTGGCGTAGGTGAAACAATTCCATTTGTTTCACTGTTTCTATTAAGTTCGACCCCTGGACTGGCAGGCGCCGACGATGACGATGATGATGACGACAGTTTACTATTTGTGTCTTGGTTGCTGCCGCTGCTACTGCTGCTGCTGGCACTACTGCTACTGCTACTGTTGATTATATGATTTTCTAAATGTGTGTCTGTAGTCGGTAATGTTGTGTGGTGGTCAGGGAAACTGCCTGGTGAGCTGTTGCCGCTGGTACTGCTTTCACTCAGGAACGGCGACACGCGGTGATCACTGCTGTTGCTGCTAGATGAACTGTTTGAACAAAAAACCGAAATTTTTATATTGAAATTCCAATAAGCCCAAAAAATAAAAGCAACAAACCTTAATGACCTAGCATAGGCATTCATTCCATTCACATCGACATCCTCTCCACTGTTGTTCTTTTCGAAGTCTTCGATTAATTTCATCTCATCGTCTACACTTAGATGATTCGATTTAGCGTCGTTTTTCAATTTTCCTGCTACTGAATTTTGTTGTTGCTGTTTATCGGATGACTTTTTATCTGTTGCGGTGGTGGAAGATTTCATTGCTAGTGTTGTCTCCACACCACCCATCGTCGAAGAATCCTTTGTACCATTCATCTGCTGCATCGAGTTACTTTGTTGTAGTTGGTTATCTTTGTTGCTGCTTTGATTGTTGTGATTGTTGCTGTTCTTCTTTGCTTTATCCCCCTTGGATTTCTTGCCGCGGCCTTTTTCCTTTTTGCCCCCTCCGCCGTTGGTTAGTTTTTCATTATTTGTGGGCGATACCGAGAGACTGGGCCAAGCGTCCTTAACAGGTCCTCCTCCTGTGCCATTAGCTGCAATTAGACAGTTAAAATTATTTTTTGTTATTTCGATATTTTGTGTACCGTTGGTTGTCGCTCCTGAACCAGAATTACCTCCTGTAGACGGCCCTCCACCTGGTGTACCATTTGGTCCCGAGGAAGCTATCAGTAGGTCGTGTAACCTCTTTTCGTACTCCTGATGCTTTCCTTGGTGCATTTCCTAAAAAATTCATACTTTACATTTTTCGTTCAGCAAAATGCCAATCGATTTGAACTCACCTCCTTGGTGAAACTAGCCTCCGGATCGCCCAATTCGTGCAGATACATGCAATCACCCTTGGGGCATTGTTGGTTCTTCATAAAGTGACTACAATACTTGGTTGTACCTAAACTAGTCTTAATCAGTCGGCCATCTATTGATATATTATTCACACTTTGTATTGCTCTTAGAGCGTCACAGTTGTGCACGTACGTAACGTACGCCGACGCCGATGGGCCCTAAATAACAAAAAATTCTAATTCATCAGCTTTAAAGAAGGAACTGAGGGAAACATACCTGCACACCTGCATACGCCGTGCTTGGATTTATCACAACTTTATGAATTTTTCCATATTTCCCAAAGTACTCGTGCTTCTTGAGAATCTATAAAATACAGGACGAAAGTGCGCAAATATAACCAAACATCGAAATGAACACGCAGGACATTGAAGTTGTTTTCTCACTTTTGCACTTACATCGGCATCCGCAAGTCTGGGTGGTAGACCAACAACAAACACCAAATTCTTTTGCACAACTCGCACGTTGGCTAAGTGCTTTCGGTTTTCGGTGATCTTTTGCTTTCGTTGCTGATCCCGTTGTCGTTTTTGCGACTTCAGGGCAACAACCTAAGAATATTAAAACGTGGTTAAGAACTGCAGCAAAAATCTTATCAAATTTGATGATGAACTCACTTCCTCCTGAGTCAAAGGAGTAAAGTCCGCTGGATTCTCCGGATATGCCTTACGACACGCTGGACACAATTCATTTTCGTCCGTGCGAATTCTGTGCCAGCAGAATCTACAAATCTAAAAAAAAAATTGCATCATTTGTATGTAAAAAAGAAAAAATATTTTATTTTCTGTACCTGATATCCACAAGTGCACGGATAAAAATTTAAATCATCAACTTCCAGTGGCTCCATACAAAGTGGACATTCCGCCACATCATCGCTGCTATTGTTCATACCGTTCATAGTTGCTCTTCTTGGTCGAGTACTTTTTTACACTTAATTGGTACTAAGTATAACACTTTTCAATTAATTTCCCAACAAATCAATTGAGGTTGTTGCTGTTACACAAAACACACAAAAAAGTCTGATAGATTTGAAGTACTTTCTGAACAGTTTTCCAAGTCAGTTGCTGATCTTTTTGGCTTTTGTTGCTTCTTAAGTACACACAGGTATACAACGCCTTTGGCCTTGGGTGTAGCACTTGCTGCTTGTGCTGCTTCCGCCGCGATTAGACGATATGAGTAAGAAGTACAAATGACAATCTGAACAAAACGAAAGTTAATGTTTTGAAGATCAAGACGTTAGAGCCCAATGTATTCAAATACACATGCGCTAGCTGTTGATGCTTTTACAGATGTGAAAAGCGATTTTCTTACTCTTTTTAAGAGATTTACGGTTTGTAAGGTTTCTGAAAGGATACAAAAGGCAAAAGTTGCGTTTTCGTGATAATACAACATTAGATTATTATATTATGAGTTTTAAAATCTAAAAAATTTCGCAAGAACTATGAAAGAGCGCACTGAAGTTGACTCGACGATTTTATCGTATCGTTGTTTTCACAAGCGGGTAGTTTTCATTTAATTATATTCGTGAAATCAATATACCCCCTAACTCTTTTTTTAAAAAGTCACCCAGCTTACTTGGCCACATGGCTTTTTAAGAGGCTTTTTACCAACTTAAAACTTACTAGCCGATTTTAAGTACGGGTAAAACTTCCCCTATCACCCGGTATCCGTTTGACGTTGAGTTCCACTTCGTATCACAGTGAAATAATCACCACAGACCCTTAAGAGCTCTAAGATATTTGCTTGGAGCCGACAGGAGAAGTGAGAAATGCCTATCCGTCTATATGTAAGCAACTTTAAGGTCTTTAACATTAAGCTAGGAAGTTAAAATTTAGAAGTAGAGCTGAAATTTCTGCTCTTAAGGTAATGTTCCATAATTATCGTAGTCCCATCACTGACACGCCCACTACAACCCTATATGTGCGACCACCTCAGTTTCTTAAAATACACTAAAATCAAAATTTACTTATTTTCCTATTGTCTCAGCACCGTGAATTTTAGCAACCGCACTTTTTGGTCATTAGCTGTAATGTTGGTCATACAAAAAAAAAATCCGAAAACTAATCACACCCTCTTTTTAGTCCCTTATTACATAAAACTACTGGCGTATTCTTTTGAACACCGAACTGCCACATTGAGCTGTCAAAGTGTCAAATAATAGTCGGTGTTTGCGGCATTTCCAGCGTGGTGTACACACGGTTTTGTTGTGAACAGAACGACAATTACTGAATTGGTGCAGTCAACACGTTAAATGTCAAATTGCTTTGACTTCATTTTGTTTATACTTTTTTTTTGCATATCGTAATGTGATTTTGTTGGCGTCGGTTTTATTTAACATTATCATAACATTAATTTTGGTAGCTTGAGTGTGTGATATTTAGTAACTTTTTATCGATTTCATACAATTAAAGTCGCGTTGTAAGAAATAACAAATGAAAATTGAGTGGAAACGTCACTTCAAATACACAATCAAAGCAAAACCCAGCCCGTCAAATACAACGGTGGCGAAAATCCGAGTTCGGTGTCGACACCGAACTAATTCGGAGTTCAAAAAAACATTTACATGAGCACGATTCTGTTCAGGTGTACGGGAAAAGAACAGTTTTTCCCTCTATTCCACAATAGTTTCACGATTCAGAACAGTAAGAATACGCCATACGTTTTTCAATATACGTATGTAAAAACTAGCATTTGGTAAACTTTTGTAAAAAATAAAAAAGGCTTGAAAAAATTATTTATTTTTAGTGAAGTCGGTATTCGAAGTATTTTAGTGAAGTATTTACAGTTCAAAACCTATGTAGCTTCCTTGCAAAGAGTACGTAGAATCTACATTTTTCATCCCGCCCATTTTTTGAGGCGTGGCAATTTTTGTTATTGCGTAGGGTTGTGAATTATGTTATCCGTCATTTTTCAAAACTTTCTAACAAAATTCGAAGAAATTAACGTATGTAATAGCTTCGGTACGTCTCTCCTTCCCATTCCTTTATTGTTTTTTTTATCCCCTACCCGTTTTTTAATTTATTTTTTGAAGGGGCGTGTCCAGTTTTTATAAGCAAAAATCAATACTAGCACAGAAATATCTGAGTTTGCGGCGGTTTGTTGGTTCAAATTCATTAATTATGTAAAATCGACCCCTAAAATGGGCGTGGCCAAAAGCTTTGTATGAACGACATCTAGAATAGTGTCCGGTGTACCCTAAGTGCTTAACTTTATTTTCTATTCTTCCATAAGTGAGGCTTAAATGCAGTCGAAATCTATGTTTTTTTTTTGAAAATTATAGGTTTTTCTTAAATGTGCCTCTAAATGTGGGGCGGTCTGCTGACATTTTGAAAGCACGAAAGGTAGGTAGTTGCACATTTAGACCGATTATGGGTGTGTCGGTGGGCGGGTTTGAAGAATTTTAACACTTGTATTGTTTCAGATGACAAAGAGCTTACGTACAAAGTTTCAGCTTTCCAGCTCAAAATTTAAGGCCTAAAAATTGGTGAATGCGAACGGACGAATGGACGGACGGACATCGCTCATTCGACTCAGAATTCTGCCTCAATCATGTGCCCTTAAGGTCTTGGGGGTCTATCGCTAATATTTCTCTATGTTACATTTTCGCCTGTATCAGACTTAATATACCTACTCCATTCCTGTAGAATAGCGTATGAAAAGTGGACCATACATGGCTACCCTAGTTCCGGATTTTCTTTTGGCGGCCCTGAGTGGGAGTTGGTTCATAGGGCCTATTTTGGCCTAGGAACCAAATTCATATGAAAAAATAAATAAATTCCATCAATGGCACGCTTTTGCATCTGTTACTCAGCGCTTTTTTTATTTTTAGTTGTTTATCAATCTCAACAAAAAGTTTTAAAACATCGTGTTCTAAAATCATTTAAAAATTTGATTCGTTTAAAATTTCGATTTAGTTATTGTAAACTAATCTTTTAAAATACTAAATTTGACGTCGCTAAGTTTGTCATAATTGCATTTCATGCATCTAAATTTTGACCTACCCCAAATCCAGTACCGAGTTTATTTTATGGGTCTGCTTTTGATTGTGAAGACGTGATTTAAGGAAACAGGATAGTAGAAAACAAAATTAGAAGAACCGAGTTATACGAAGCGGAATTTTAGGGAATTGAGTTACATTGCTTTTATTGATTTTTGTAGCAAACCATATCTATTTAAAAGTGAATAATTTCAGTCGGAATGTCAAAAGAAAAAGATATCCTGGCTCTGGCTTACTGACAGGTGCCGAAAGCGCTTCTGATGCAAGGGCTACAGAAGCGTTTTTTGAAACAGTATATGAGTGCTGGAATAATCCATCTATTTTTCAAAGAAGGGTTATTGAAATCCAAGCACTCTCATGATCATGGTTTTTTCAATTCAACCACTTAAATTGAATCTTCTAACTTTGAGATGCTACCTAACTACTAAAAAGTAAAATCCAAGTTTAAGGCCAAGTATCTAAAAGATCCAAGGTGGATGACAGCTTTTAATCAAAATGAATTCTTCAAAAGACCGTTTTTTTCGTTCGTTTAAAAAACAATGCGAAAATATTCCAATCTGCAACAATTTCATTGAAAAGAATTCTATTGAAATTACTCCACAACACCTCATGCACAAGAGCAAATTTAAAACAAGAAAAGCGAAAAAAAAAACGGAAAAATACTGTTTCAATATACAGAACGGCCACATTAAAGTCACCTTCAACTACATCCAAAGGAAAAAAAAACAGCTCAAACCTAAAAAAATATAAACAAAGATACGAGAAAACGAACAAGCAACGAAGATTCCGTGCAATTTCAAAGCAAAACTGCACACCGCACAAAAAGAAATAGATACAGCGCGAACTAGCAAACAAACAACTAGGTCAACGACTTGAGACTAGTTTGTACTTTTTATTTTCAGTACCTACACTCGTTTGCGTATACCTACACAGAGGAATTACAGGCAACCTAGAGTACAACTAACTTTCGATAACGCACTTTATAGGCTCTGCAAGTTTGAGCTGCAGATAATTTTCAGGTTTTCCACAGAGAGACAAATTACCAAAATTCGCAGTGGGAGGATGACAGAAAATACGTCAAATTCTTCAGGGTCGTCATTCGTCTATAAAAAAAAGTATACCACTTGCATGTCGAGAAATCAACGGACTCAACTTATTCCTTCTCCCTATCGGTTTAATCCAATCCGTGAGTGAACAGACAGTTAAGCTTGAAGTGAACTCCAACATGGCGTACCATCACTTGATTTGCGATGTTGCGATGCAGCCGCACATTTTTTTATGCAAAGTTGAGTGGATTTGTTTCGTGGAATTTGACTAGAGCAGGATTGATTAATAAAATGTTGTTTGACCTTCGAAAAGCGGTTTTTACCTTTCGAATTTTTTATTTTAACTTCAAAAATAGTTGCGCGGATTAGAAAGGGCTGGGCTACGGATTACCCCCTAGCAAGCAAGCGTGTAGGTAGGGTAGGTCTTGTGTGTATAAATTTTTATCTCCCTAAATAAGACATCGCCAATATAGTCACACAAGAAAAATTAAGAGCGACAATAAATAAAAAGTTGTTCATAAATGTTTGTGAGAGAATTGTAAAAATTAGCGTAAGTAAAACAACACAATGATTTTTTTGCATAATTTATATACAAGGAAAAAAGAAACGTTTCCTTGGGGCACATTAAAAGTGGCAGCAATCTATCTGGATTCCCTAAAGCAAAACTTTATGTAACTATTATAAGCACAGAATTATTAAACTGATGGGACTTCTACCACTAAAGCGGCATTTCCACCATATTTTAGCACTTTGAGGTACCTACAACCCAAGGTCTGTAATTTGACTTTAATACATGTTATAATCTACAATATGTAAGTCAAAATCCTGAAAACTAGGCTTGAACCAATGGAGTTAAGCTATTTAATCCTTAAGGGTTTATTTTTCCTGGAAAAATGTTTGAGCAAGTAAATTAAATAAGCCTAAATTGGCAATGTCAGCCAAATATGGGAAATCCACAACAAACTTTCATCTTCCATGATACGTTCAGTACTTATGGCGACCAGCTGATAAAAAAATCCGAATACCTATACCGAATAGGTTAAAAATCTTTGAATCTTTAAATATAACAGATATTTCTTTAATAAACGAAAAACAAATAAAATTAAGGTTTTTGTTTACTACCACCTTTTTGTCCCATCTACCACCTTTTTTCGTATTAAGCTACCACCGTTTTACTTTTCCCAAGTCCCATCACTTTTTATACTTAAAAAAAAATTTCTGGCTAATATTTAAGAATCTCGCAATGGCGCAACATCCTTAAGTCGCCTAAAGTGTAAGTAATATACCTTAATTGATTTTTGAGTGAAGTAGTATCAGAAGTAAAATCTTAAGACGGCATATAGTCAGTAATCGATATTGTCTATATTGTCTATGGGAACTATAGTAAAAAAAAAAATTTTTAAAATGTAAAAAAGCTGTAGCCAAAAATCCCACGGAGAATAACCGTAGAACCACAATGCTAGCTGCCGTAGTATGAAGCGCAGACCGCAGTATGAAGAGCAATGGCTGCAAATTTTCACTCCCGAGCTTACTTTTTTTTATTTATTTAAAAGCGGCACTAAAAATTTGTTAATTTTTTACAATTTCAACAAATATCTCGACGTCCTTTCCTCCATTGTTTATTTTCCTTGAAGCGAACTGTCAACCGTGCAGCATTGTCAACCATGTAGCGCTAAACAAGTTAAAAGTTGGCCAACTCTTACTGCCGCTGCCGCCACACATTGTGTGCGCAGTACACTGAATACATGTGTTTTAACTTTTGACAGCTCTTACTTCCGCTGCTACTGCCGCTGCAGCTACATCACTGTGTTCCTAAGGTAAGTTGTAAATAAAACTCGAAGTGGCTGGACAACTAGTCTACATATTTAGAAAAAGTAAAAAATAGCAAATCTAGAACGACAGGAATCTCGAAACCAAAATCTTGAGACAAAAATGTTCGTTCTAAATTTTCTTCGATTTTTTTGAGCATTCGAAATTTTTTAAAACGATTTTCGACTCTTTTTTTATACTAGCTTTTTTCTGTTCTAGCAAATTTTGGCGTTCAAGTAACATAAAGTCTACCATAGAGAAAACGAACTGTGACTTTGCCAACCGGATTTGTAAAATCAAAACTGCGGTTTAAATGTTTGGAATCCGTCTCAATAACCTCGAACAAAGTTTTAGACTGTCACTCATCTTTAGAAAATATGGCAGAGTAGTTAGGGCATTCCCGAGAATGGGTATAAGGATGAAGCGACCTAAGGCACAGCAATCACTTCATGCAAATCTTAACTCTTAACTTGAGAAATCTCAGGCGGAAGAGAGACACAACATCATTATGTGAAGCGACAGAATAGATCTAAAACGCCAAAAGTGGGGCAAAAACTGGATCTGAATAAAGGTTATCCAATAGAGATTTCCTAACTTTCGAATAAGTCAAATTATTAACTTTTTCTTGACAAATCAGCCAGGAGGGTTATAGGCGCGTTCAAAAGCATGTGCAAAAAATTAAAAGCCTGTTGTGCTGTTCGAGCAACAAACAATCGAGAGAATTAAACGCAGCTAGGTGGATGAATTCAAATCAAATTGTTTATTGCATAATTCGCCAACAGCCGTTCGTCAACAAAACGCAAAATTTGTTCACAAGAACTGAGCATTTGGCAGACCACAACTTGACTAATGCCGACGATTCAGGCACTTAGAGTTAAAGTTCGACAGCGACTTGACTGACTGGGCAGTTGTATGCCGACTCCTACAACAAAAAAATATAAAATTTATTTTTTATAATACACTCGGGTACAAGGGGTTAGGCTCACTTTAAGTGATTGGCGTCTCACGAGCGAAACTATAAGAAAAGGAGGAAAATGATGGGAGGTAACCGGTAGACTCATTGTTTTAAAAGCAAAAGTGATTAAACAGAGACAGGAAAGAGGGTTCCGTCAAAGTCGATTAACTTTTCTATATTACGGCCACCAAAAGGTTTAAACGCCGTTTGCATTCCGCCCTAAAGATGTTCAACCGTAATTTTCGCCAAAGCATTGCATGCACATCAGTTTATCCTCGAGCTGTCCTTCGGACATACACTGAAGTTAATGAGGTTGTATCATAAGCCGTACAATGCGAGTATGCAATGTCTGCCCACGATCAGTCTTTCTGTTCTGTTCAAAATAGTGCCCAGATACCTCTCCTCCATTTTCTCTTCTTCTAATTCCTTCCGCTCGCATATGTCAAAACTTCAGTCAGTCTGCGACGGATTGCAGAATAACCTACCCTACCTAAAAAGGAAACTGCCAAGCCTCCAAAAATTGGGCGGGATGGTAAATATATAACTTTTGAGTGCCTAATGCTAGGTGGTTGAATATGTTTTGGACTTAAACCCCGCCCTGGACTAAAATCCCTTTTTTTAAAGCTTTTAAACATAAAAAAGTTTGCCAATGCTTAAACCTACAACTTTTGTATATAACATTTTACAACATTTTTCGTCTTATTTCATATACATTTGCTTATTTACTGGATAGCCACCATTTTAAGTAAAAACTCATTAAAAAGTGGGCGTGGTCAATGTAAGGGCCAAATTTTTTCTGTTGCTTCAAAGATAATTACAAAGCTGTGCCATAACATGCCTAGCTAGATTGAAAAAAGTATTTTTTTTAAATAAATAAAAGGCTAAGTGTTGCGGTTTCGCAGAAGACAATGGCAGAAGACAGCATTGAGTTTGAGAAGAAGAGAATGCTGCCGCTCCAGATTAAAGTCCGAAGGACAGGGGGGAAAAACTTAGCGTACTGTCATCGGTAGAGGAATGAATTTGATAAAACCTAGCAGACAAGAGATCCTTTAAGAAAGCAGACCAGAGAGTCGGAGGCAAACAAGATTCTCCAACTTGAAGCCACCCAAAACATCTTGAGTTATAAGGTTCGAAAGTTAATTACTAATTCCTTACGAGAACGAGATTCCTTATAGATAATTCCTAAAAAGCAACGAGATCTATTTCTTTATTTTTTGACTCTTCCAACAAGCAAAACCCTCGAACTTGGTCGATAAAAAATCCCCGCGATATTGCAACGCATTCAGAGAAAGTAACTGTTTGGTGCGGATTTCCGGCTGTTTTCGGCCAAGTTGTATGCCTTCTTTGAGAACGACTTTGGGCGTCAACGCAAACGCTATCGGTTGAAGATAACCAATTTATTTTCAACCTGATTGGATAATATGAAACCCTTGATAACTATTAATAAAATAAATAGATTGGCGCAACAGCTCGAGGTGGACCAGGGCCTACTTCTCAACAATGTATGCTGATGTGTTAATTTCTTTACATACAAGGGGGCCTACAATTTTTTGCCGAATCCGAACGGCACTTTGAGAAGAAGGTGAGGATGGCAAGATTCGAACCCAGACCTCCGGCGTAGTAAGCACACACACTAACCACTACGCCACAGCACCCCCCTTGATAACAAGTTTATTATAAAAAAACGTATCTTCCAAAAAAAAAAAACACTTAAGTTGAAAACGGATCAGAAGTTTTTACACACAATCATCTTAGGACAAAAATTGCAAAGGAACGGCCAAACGGCATTGCTAACGACGCGACGCATTCAAAACAAGAAGCTTTCTATACGATATCACATGGAAACGACATACAATGGTGAGCAGGCGCAGTTTAAGCTCTTAGACCTCGTAAGGGGAAACTTGAATTAATAATAATTCTCGAGCCATTCATTTTGTGAAAAATTGAAATACATGGGGAACCTGGGAAAAGTGTACACGACGATTACCATTTTTCAAAAGGAATTGGCAATATTCTGTGATTTCACTGAGCGTCCTTAGGTAATGCTGAAGATGAGGCTCTTCTTAGCTAACAACGCATAGATTTGCGATATAACTAGGTGGATTTGTTTGAGCGTTGGAATAGAAGTTTCCTGGGTTTCCTGGATGTTTATCACTGAAATTTAGGCTTTGCATTTTGGCAATCTTCATACACGAACATCCCGTACGTCTACAGTAACCATACTTAACCATACTAGCCTATCTCAACTTAATTAACAAACAAATATCCCTCAATCTTGCTCGCAATTTTGTTTAACAATGTGTAACTGCTTATTTGTGTTGATAAACACCCTTTAAAAATGAATTGTCTCTCTAATTTCATATTATTTACATTTGAGTGCTTTAAGAGTATAAATGGAAAAAAAAGTTTTTAAATTATTTAAAAATGCCTGATAATCGAATGACCTTCGCTTAACATACGTAACAACTCTTTACCTCATTCTTCACCCAGTTCTCGAGTGCCTCAAAAATTTCCTTATCGTACAAAAATAAGCTTTGCCAATTGAGGCCATTTATCTCGCAAAAGTAATGCGTACAAGAAATTATCTCACAACCTTGCTTTCAATTTGATGTTTTACCTAATAGTCTACATAAAATATCAGATAACTTTACTATACTTTTGTTTACTTTAAGAGGTAGGTAATTAGCCTTTTCTTTATTTAAACTGTCGTACGTTACGTATGAGGTTCAATATATACGAACAAGTTTCTTCTTTTGTTTTGAACGCATACAGCGAATCAAATAATTACTTCTAATTGCATAAGTTGCTGCTGCTGCTTGGATTATTATTATCGGCCGCCCACTTGCTAGTTCCATAATATATTTTATCTGCATCAGCACCCGGCCAATTGCAAGCAATTAAAATGTTACTAAATAAGGAATCTCTTGAGGAGCTCAGGGTATACGATGAACATACGACAGACCTAAAGTCAATAGTTAGTCAGTAGTTCTAGCAATTGTTTTTGACTGAATGATCTACAATATGTTCATAAGACCAGGGGCATTCAACCACCTGTTCTAGTGATAACAGCATTAACAAGTCTCGTGTAAAGCAAAGACTACTCTCCCTTTTTTCCTGCAACAATAGCTTTCATGTTGACGTAATTGAAGCCACGTTTATTTACGGGTCGCCCAGAGATCGTTTTTACTTAGCAAAACAAAAAATAAAATAGTGATAAGAGCAATTTAACTTTTAAAAAAAGATAACAACTATGATAGTATGAGTCTACTTGGAATGGCATCGCGCGCGGTGTAGACACCGACACGTCAACATTTCAATTGGATCGGTTTTGCGCATTTAGTTTTGTAGGCAGAGTAAAACTGACAAGAGGAGCAACTCATGTAATTGGTAACCGGAAGATGACACATGTAGATATTATTATTGAAAATTAAATTCAGATAATAGTTTAGTGCCTAAAAAAATAGCACAGAAAGTTGCACATTGCTTTCAATTATGGTTGCATTGAAGATGCTGAATAAGAACTACAGGATTGAAAAGTTTGTTTGGTTTTATTGTTTTTAATGCTTTTTTTTTAATTACTGTAGTAAAATACCTAAGCGTTGTTAAGAAACTATTCAGGAAAAATGGCTCAATGTGTAAAGCTAAGTAAAAGTTCAATAACTTGTTAAAAAATGTTCGATGGGTTCCAGTAAAACTAAAAAAATAAAATAAAGTTAATGGATGATGTAACTTCCGGATTGATTTTATCTAATTGACTACCAGCGCCCGTAGTGTTCCCAAAAATATCTTTCAAACCAGTTTCGAGCTGAAGAAAATACGTTAATCTTAGTGCCTACCGTTCGAAATAATTTATGTGCAGCAAAGGTGCTACTTTGGAAAAGGAAGCTGACTCTGGAAAGTTGATAAGCAACGATTTCCATTGTTGTTTTTTCGAAATACATTTTTTACTGAAAATTCAAATGTTTAGAAAAATATAAAGATACAAAAAAAACTCTTCGAACTTATCCATTTGAGCTTGATTTTAACAAAAGCAAAAAACTCAGAAACGGCTGAGAGCACAGTTAGAGCGATTTTGAGCAAAAGACTAGCTCATCTTCTTTTAGAAAACAATCAAAACTACAGAGACAGGAACCATTGGCATATGATCCATCAAAATTTCTAATGTAGGTAATAAGAGATTGCCTCTGTCTACTAGACAAATGATAGAAGACTTGACAATTCATTGAATGCATGTACGTCCAACAGATCGCTTCATAGGTTGCGCTCATACAATTTGAGCACAGCTTTTAAGCAATCCGATTTTGTTAGATTTTGTTAGCGATTTTATCAGCTTTCAAGAGAGAGTTAGCTTGGCACAAAAGACGTACTGTAGAAAAAAATTTGCGAGCTTTTAGATGAGTTTAAAATTGAAAGTGATATACTGCAAGTGACACGCAACGTTGTTCTTTGATAACGGCGGAATTGGATGGATACTCACTTACTACGTGAATGGACTTTGTTCTCTAAGTCTGTTTTCTTTCCAAGACCATGCCAAGACCGTCTTACCAGTGAATTTAAAGACGGATGCTTTCCACCAAATACACTGGTGGACAAAATTAGAGGAACGGAAGCAAAAATTTAAATATTTTAATATTTTTTTGATTCAAATTTATTTTTTTGATAAGTATTTTTTTTTTAATTTTTATTTTTACATCATTTCAAAGAAAAAAGTTTTGTTGTTTACCTGTTTTCAAAGAAGAAGTACAAAAACCTTAAAAAAGCGAGATTTTTCAATGACTAATGATTTCATTCATTTATAAAACGTCAAACAAAAAACTACCATCGATCCCCTAATTTTGTCCAGCAGTGTATCTCACAAAAATGTATGAAAGATAGACGACTTGAGCAGCAACAGCTGGAATTTATCGCTGTGTCCACGGAATAGGTCAGACAATGGCCTAGTTTACACCGGGGCCTATATCTATATTTAGATATAGGCCCCGGTGGCCGGACTATACCTATATTTAGTCCAAAAATCGTCGGTGTAATAACACAAGACAAGGACTAAATTATTTAGGTCAGTCCTTAAATTTAGGTGGCCTGGACTAAACAAAAAGGTTCATGGGTACCCTAATGTTGTATTAAACTAATGCGAGTGGAAAAGATTACATAAGAAAGAGGATGGCTATTGGTGGACTTGTCGAAAATTAGGCTCACAGGAGTAAACATATGCAGTGTTAAAGGCGGAAAATGCAGGCAAATTCCGTGATGCCGGAAATACACCTGCTATTTCATTAGAGCACTTAATAAACAAAGTAGTTAGCAATAAAAGATTGAGAAACAGAAAGTCGTTGCGAATATGTTCCAGGGATTGAATTTAGGTTTTTGTTGAACCTGCACAGACACGAGAGTTCGTATCGAGAGTTTTGGTCGTATGCTGAAAAGTAAACTGGGACGTTTTTCTGAATACGTGTAGAAATATGAAGTGAGTTCTGCTGTCCTAGTCATCGGTGAAGAAATATATTGGTTAAGAAGCGGCAGGAAAAATATCATAGATGAAAATAAAGGTTAACGTTGGAGATAGAACTGAACCTTGGGGCACACCGCCATTAATATGTTAGACGCATCAAACTTGAAAAACAAACTAAAAAAAGAAAAATTTCAAATTCAATTTCCAAATATCAAGATCAATAGCCTTGCTTTCTGGAATAAAATGCTAGGAACGGTTTCACTTCTAGGTGAGGTAAGCGAACTGACATTTATTTCAGCTGATTATTGGCGTTTCTATGACCTCTTAAATGGGACAGTCGGTTTTTTCGGGGCGAATCTGAACAAGTGCAGTTTTCCGTCTAGTTACTGGGAAAGGCACCGGAAGTGGTCACAAAATTCTGCCACTGTAAAGGTACATCACTTTACGAATATGGGGGTTTTTCCATAGTGATTCGTGGATTTCTAAATGTTTAGATTTTTAAGAACTCTTGAAACTGTACGAGTACGACAATGGATTTGTCTCATTGGGTGATTTACACTCAGGTCAAGATATAGTACAACAAGGCAATGTAGAGTTGACAGCAAAATTGGCTGCTAGCAGATTTTCTAATATCCGAATGAGCGGAAGTTTCTCACCGTGATTATTTCATGACTACCGACTGCTGAAAATTGACACGATGTGTGCGATTGGTAAATCAGGATGGTCCAAGAATGTTTGGAACCGGACAGAGATCGAAATAGAAAGGAGACACGACGTTCGACCTTTTTTGGGGTGTCTAGTCCTTAGGGAAAAAAGGATTCATATCTTCGAAGCCGATTTAATACAAGTTCCACATCTGCAACATTACAACGACCTTAGCTTAACGCGTCCAAGTGCAACGTTAAGAAGCATTTATCTATCTATCTGCCCTTTAGTAAATTTGCTAGGAATGGAGCTGATTTAAAAACGAAGGTTGAACAGTCAGCGGAACCCGAAACAGATGGCGTAGAGCTGTGAAGAAGGAATGCAAGCGGATGGAGAACAACGGAAGTATCCAAAAGGTCAAAGCGACTGCGTATTATGGAACGCAGGATTGGTGTAAGCTCTTGTTTTCCTCCAGCAGCAATGAGACCCACTGTGCTTCGTCAACTCCAGACCATGCAGTTCTCTTAAAATCAGCCAATGATGATGTTAGCTCCGAAGATATATTGATGGATTCCTAAAAAAGGACATCCGTAAACCAAAGTGTGTGAAAAAAGTATTCTCCGCTCTCTAGACAGTCTACATGTAGGGTCTGGTAAGGGGCACTCATCCACTTCACACTAAAACTACTGCGAGCTTCATGAGAGTAACTCGCAGACTGAGACTTTCAAGGAGTCGAAAAGTTGAGAGGAAAAAATCAACTCTCTGCAAGTACTCTAGGGAAGGGACTCTCGAGACTCGACACCGAGAGTGAACTGACAGCTATCAGCATCGTCCAGGTGACCCAAGGCAGACTTCGTCGGATTCGCTTTAAGCTAGGCTTTATGCAGCAAAGTTCTTACACTCTCTTACTCGCTCCTCAAAATGGTTCAGGCTCTATGAGTAGTGTAGTTGCGACGACTTTAGCTGGCGTGGCGAGCCTGCTTGTTCGAGACTAGAGTCCAGTGAAGCATGTTTAGAATGTTGTTGGCTAATTCTTCGATTGCCATTAATATTTCGAGAATAAGAGGGCGCCTTGTGAGCGGGCACTCAGCTCTCTGTGCTGTCCGAGAAGACCAATATTTTTCTTCCTCGAGTGTAACAACTTAGATTTATTCCAACACAGTAGTTAATGGCAAGGACATCAGCCTGAAAAGTTAAAAAACTTTTGCCAAAGCAAAAATAAGATGAACTTAAGGCGGCTTTCCGGATTATCCCATTACATACAATTCGTATGCCACGACCGTCGTCCCTTTTTTGCTCGATTTCGTTAGTTTTTCGTTAGCTTTTCTTGTCTTGCGCTATTTCTAATCCAGTGAGAGGTTCGATGCAGAGATTAAGATACGATAAATGTCATACGATTTTTGAATCGTTTACTTAACTAAATCTTTTATGGGCATCGCAAGCGTTTCGCATAACTTGAGTGGGATTTTCAATGACTTTTGACATTAGGTCAATCCCACTTAAGTCTGTTATGGTTGGGCCTTAACTAAATATGTAGTTCGTTTGAGACAGTTATCCTGGAATTCTAGACTCCGTTCCCGTCTTCAGTTTAGAATAGCTTTAATTGTCTGCAAGCCATATTCTAGAAGCATCATGTTAAATAGGCTTTGAGATTATAGGAAGATAAACAGCTAAGACACTGCTGTGGGAATGAGAGTGTACATTATTCGAGTCGAATAGACCATGAATGCTCAGTATTGTTTCATTAAGGATATGTGATTTAATATGTGTAAGACCCAGGATGACATTAATTACCAAATTGTCTTTGTCCACCAGACTAGCGGGGCATAGGACATCGCTCGCCGCCCTATCAACGTGTATATAGCCAGTGTTTCATCCGGGACTTTAGATCGCAACATTCGTACTGCAGATTAGACGGCAGATCCACAAGGATCTGGTGCCTCTATTTACGGTGCGTTTTACTTGTGGGTTCCATGACAGTTTTCTACCAAGGACCGGTTTCTCTTGCGGTTCTAGATCTAATTTCCCCATTTTGTAAAAAGAAGAATAGTTATATTTTAAGGGTTTACATAGAGGACCATCTCCGAACTACAGAAAAAGCGAATCACATAGTTTCTGAAAGGCGAAAGGACACCCCCGTGAAGTTAACGCCGAAATTTCCACATAATCGATCTGGGTTTGGATTTTTTTCCATAGACATAATCCATCTTCCTATGATTGGGGGGTTCAAGTTGTTGAGAACCCTGTTGGTTGACTCAAAATATGTAGTGTTGAAGGCTCCTTCAATGCGCAACACAAATATCCTTACTAGGTATTAATGGAGTCTACAATTTTGGTTACTAAATCATTGACGACTGACTCTATAGATTTACCCGGTTGATAGGCATGTTCAAACTTTCTAAGAGGAAAGCTCTACAATGCTGTCTCTTGCAAGTGTCTATCTATAAGTTTTTCAATACTTTTCAGGATAAATGACATGAGGCTAATATGGACATGGATTTGGCCCTTTCACGGTATAAGGGCTGCAAATTTTTCTCACAATTTTCCAGTCTTCGGCAGATTGATCTCCTCAGTTCGGGGAAAAGACGTTATATCCACATCTGATTTTTGCTGTTGTTGTTGCGTTTTTTTAGGAATGCAACAAGCAAGTATAGTAGCGTAGGACTGTGTTTGTTGGAGGAATGCAAACGATTGGGAAGTCTGGGAAAGTGTCTAATATGGCCCGCAAGTTTGATAGAAGCTTGCGAGGCTCTGACAAGCCCTCTGAGAAAATTATCACGACAGTCGTCTCGAATTGACATTCGTAATCGGCAATAAGTTTTAGGACTCCTCCATGTGTCCAAAAATTCTTGTAACGCACACAGCACGCATGGTTGAAAGGTCAGGCAATAGCTTTAAGTGCCAGTTAGTTAGGTAGTAGTTTTATATGTACAATTCTCGTCTTATGTCTTAGCTTCTAGAATTAGTAGGGTAAAATTATATGTTAGAATAGAGTCTCAGCAATTTTTGGAATGATGAGAAAGGTTTGCAGGATAAATTTTAATTTTGACAGAAAAAAAAAAAACGTCAAAACGTCTAAAAACAAAGCATAGAGAGATATATGTACCTAAGTAGATCTTCACCAAATGGAAACTAGACATTAGCTGTTAACTACGTATGCACGCCCCTAGTCAAAACAAAACCAAAATATGTACTACGTACTTTCACTTAAGCAGCCCGCTGTCAAGCTTTTTTGTTTGCCCGTTTAATTTGTGTTTCAAATAAATCAGTGATGTAATTAGATGAAAGTTTACGTTAGCTCGAAAAAACAAAGGAAACAAAATCGAAAATATACCCCAAAAGCGAATAAATAATCTTCCCACACACAGCACAGCGCACATAGCTTACTACAGGTGGTGTCTCTCGAAAATCGAAATCCACTTTTGTGGCATTTAATTCATTTTGCACACGTAAACGTCTCTGTTCCACTCAACAAATTAGATAATAATTTCAAACGCATCATTTTCGGTTACAAAAATGCACAGCATAAAAACGACGTAAACAAATAAAATTATCCGACTCGCTGAGACGAGTCACACTTGTCACACAAATCAGCGGCCATGATTGCTAACAAAACTACTTGAGGCACCAGAGGGACAGTTGTTGTCTCGCTGTAACTGTTTCTCCGTTTTCCTTTGTTTAGGGACCAATCCAAAGTGATCGAACAACTTCTATTTCTTTGATTCGAGACTGAAAATGAAAACCCATACAAAGGACTACCATTCGTTGTACATTCGGTCCCGACCAAAAGAAGAAGTCATGAAAGGTCTTTCGCGACGACACAGACTCGCGACGAAAAATAATAAAAATTGTTTCTGGTTAAAAATAGAATGCGTGAGAAAATCGTGAAAAATACGTATTTTCCCCTGAAAACTCAACAAATACTTGTTCCTGACTATCTAAAGAGTTGTTTATACTTTTGCACAGGTGACGAGATGAAATTTTAGTACGAAATCGAAAAGAAGAAAAAAAAGTTGTGGGAAATTTCCCAGACAAGGTCTCTTGCAGTGGCCACCTCAGCAATTTGCAATTAATATGCAATTTCCCTCGAATATCGAAGAGCCAAACCGTTTTCACAATCGAATTCGATCTTCCAGCACATATTGGAATATTATTTCCTTGTGGGAAAAAACGCATTTCTCGAGAAATTCATCAGATTTTTCAGGAAAAAAAATTATACATAACCCATTCTCGCAGTATGACACCCTCTCTCCCTTTTTCGGTCAGTAGCTGATTAATCTTTAGAAAATCTGTTTTTCACTTTTTTTTTTGACAATTCCACTTTTGCACGGCCACGAAACCCAACCAAATTCACACTCGTCACAAAATTATAAAATTCTTTACCAATTATTTACGCTCGATCGATTGATGCGGGGGAGAGAATTTTTAAACAAATATTTTTCAACTATTTTGTGATTGCGATTGCTCTTCGACGAAAAAAATATGAACTACTGAATTTTGATTAGAAAAAAGTTCATAATCCCTCTCTATCTTCTCGTATCCAACACACACGCACACATTCGTCGCTATTGTTTTGCGTTTTGCTTCGTGTTTTCGATTTGCTTTTGTGGTCAAAGAGGAATACGCAAAGTGACAGGTAGATCGTTGCTCCTTTGGCACTTGGTTGGTTGTCAAAAACGATGTGTAGCGGCTATGCTCGCTCTGTATAAACACTGCAGTTGTAAACGTCACTTTTGGGAATTTTCAGAAAACCCTTTGTATGCATTTCGAAAAGCATTTTTAATTCATCGGCAACAATGTAAAAAATGAACTTACGAATTTATTGGGCAAATCAGTGCAACAAAACACCAACATTACCAGCTTCACAGGGACTAAAAAACATTCTAGAAATCAGAGACAATAAAAAAATCAATTTTCAACGCGGAAAACACGAGACAGACCTACTGAACATTCTAGCCACTTGTCTCATTTTCGAAAACAACGCAAAAGCAATACAACCACACAAACACTCCAAACGCCAGCAGTGTGAAGGAGTAGACTAGCTTGACGTCACTTTAATTTGCTTCGCACTTTTTATCACCGAGAACAAAGACACACAACATTCCATCTCTTTTTGTCGGATTCACTTTCCTTTTTCGTCACACGCAGTTACAAGAAAATTCATTTCCAACAAAACGAAATCGAAAAAAATTTCTTCTTCATTTCGAAATCAATAAAAAAAAGATTTTATTTTGATCTTATTTTTTTGCACTAAAACAACTCAATTTGGAGGAAATTTCAACATTTTGTTGTCAAGATGGTTTACCTTTGTTGGTTAAAGATTTTTTTGGAAATTAAATTGCAATTGTTTTGTGGTAAAATTGAAAGTTGCAAATTTAACAGAAGGAGATGTTGCAAGAAGTATACAAGACACTTTTTTGACTGATTTGATGAGAGAGGGTAGAGTTGTAGATTTCCGGTTAAAAATCGGGTTCGAATTGGGATTTTTTTGTGATTACCGATTGATAGTGTTCGCAGGTTTAAGGGAATTATGTCTTTGGCTGAGAATGGTTTTTATGTAACATTGCAGAAATCTATTACAATATTGAATTTTCGAAGGCAACTATTTAATCAGTGAAGTTTAAGGGACAGTTTTGGTAAATTTGCATACCATAGGGAGAGTGGGAGAAAATTTTAAAAAATCACAAAGTGACTCCACGGAACAACGGTAGAATTAATTTGACATGAGCTCGCTCTTGTTGTTTTATTTTTACTCTTAAAAAGCCAAATAGAGTGGCGATCATATTTTTCAGAATCAAAAAAACAATTTTGTATAAACATATTTGTTGAAAGATTTGCCATACGTGGACAGTTTCAGTTTCACTCTTTAAGGGCTGGTTTTTCAGTGCTGAGTTAAGCCCAGCTTAAACCAAGATCTGTTAATTCCGTAACAAAACGAATCTGGAGTTAAATCAGCGAACAGTTTTTCAGTGAAAAGTTAACTCTTTCAACAAAGTTGTCAAAATCTTCGACTCTCGATATTATTGACTCTCCCAATTCTCACTTCACTTAAGCCGCGGAACAGAAACAGGAACAGAAACAGAATTTCATACATTAGCAACGCAAAAAGCATTCAGCGAATGTAGGTTTCAGTTGCTAATGTATGAGATTCTGTTTCTGTTCCTGCTTTACGTTGCTTGTGACAGCGCAGCTTTAGAAAACAACAGGAAAAGAAGTTTGAAATATTCTCAGATGTCATTTTCACAGAAATACGTAAATCAACTGTCATTCCACACAGAAAAAAACATTCAAAGAAGTTCATATATAGAAGTTCATACTCGGATTAAGTCTGGAGAATATAGTCCATATCAAGTTCTCCAGACTTGATCCGCGATTAACTAACCAAATTTGGCGAGTTAAGCCGAGATTAATCCCAGATCTAAGACCACTGAAAAACTCATTCCTGGAGTAATTCTCAGTTTAACTCCGAAACTCGGATGATCTCGCACTGAAAAACCGGACCTGAGAAGCAAACAAAATGGTGAATGAGATTTTCGCTTAAGAGATTTATTTGTAATAACATACACATGTACTATGTCTCCACCGGCAAAAAAACGAGGATTAAGCCGCGTAGTCACAAGGAACAGGAACAGAAACAGAATTTCATACATTGGCAACGCAACAAAAATTCAGCGAATTTAGGTTTCAATTGCTAATGTATGGGATTCTGTTTCTGTTTCTGTTCCTTGTGACACCGCGGCTTAAGCGGGACACCAATAAAAATTAATCCCAAAGAGGCTCCACTGGACAAATTTATGATTAACCTGACACGAACACTCTTTATACCCCATCCTATAGGATAGGAGGTATATTGAGCTTAATTCATTGTTTGCAACATAGAGAAATAATCTCCTAAGGGCTCCGAGACCTTAAGGCATATGATCGAGACCGAATTGTAAGTCGAATGAGCCATTTCCGTCCGTCCGTCCGCGTGTCGGCAGTTTTTCGGCCTTTAACGCTGAGCTACTTAATCCGCGTTGTCACAAGCAACGTTAAACAAGAACAGAAACAAAATCCCATACTAAAAACTGAAACCTAAATTTGCTGAATGCTTTTTGCGTTGCTGATGTATGAAATTCTGATTTTGTTTCTGTTCCTGTTCCTTGTGACACCGCGTCTTTAAACTTGGTATTTGTTCTTTCTATGTCCCAAAAGCAGTACAAGCGTAGATTTTTTTTAAATCCTCCCTCTGACACGCCCACTTTACTTATTAGCATGAAAAAGCAAAGTAGTCGTAGAAAGCTGAAATTTGATGTGCGACAATGTCGCTTAAGTGTATTGCGATTGGCATTTAAAAAAAAGCGAAAACCGCCTAAATGTGGGCGTGGTCATATATAATTTGCATTCTAATGAATGGTTTTCATTCGATATATTTGCTTTAAAACCAAAAAAACATGCACTCTTAAATGTTCAGATATGTGCGTAAACTATCAACTCAAATGAAAAAAATACCACGCCCGTTTTTGGGGCGTTGTTAGTATAAACCAGATTTTTATTATTTAAATGCAATCAACACGTGTATACCACTTCTGATTAAATATGTGGACAAATAAACGTGGATTTATGCCACGCACCTTTTTTAAGGAAGGGGAACTGACAAATTCCAAATACAATAGAGTTAATAGAAACTAAAACTTAAAAACCAAGATTTATGACATAATGCGGAGCTTAACAGTAGTCATTAGTCAATTGGGATGGGGTATCCAACGATTCACCTAAGTGTAGAAAATATAATATAGAAGAATCTACTCTGTTTTTCAATTGTAAAGCCGATACATTGTTCAAATAAAACTGACATATTGTATTTATAAAACAGTTTCAATACCGTCATTTAACATTTTTCAAAACATGTGCGGTACACTGATTCGAGATTTTTATTTTTATCGTTTGAGATTTTAGTTTTCGAGATTTTTGCAATTCTATATTTTTTTTTTAGATTTAATTTCTTGAGATATTCGGTATTCGAGATTTTTGCTTTTGAGATTAGTTTTCGATATATCGTGGTACACCCTTGTTCAATACGTGTGATTAATATCAGCTTTTCGGCTAAAGTGTTTAACAAGCTATGGCCTTAGACACATTGTGAACGATCACATATTATCCTTTTCTGAATTTTCAAAAAAGGTTTAAATAAAATAAATAAATATAAATAGAGTGGCACAACAGCTCGAGGTGAACCAGGGCCGGCTAACTTTTTAACCATGCATGCTGCGTGTGCTAGTCCCGACCATAAATTATTGAATAACTAGATATTCAACTTCGGACATGTAAAAGCTTTGGCCACAAGCTGAAATTTATGAATTTACACATTCTCCGACATTTGTTTACAAATGTGAGTTAATTCATGAATTCGTCATTTCCATGCAATTTCGTTTTGCAGCTTTTACATCAGCTGATCGCGTAAGGTAAATTGTTGTTGTATCTTCTTACACGTATTCACCGAGACGGAAATTTAAAGCTTTAAAAAAGCTTTAAAGGCTTTATAAAAAACATAAACAAATGGGTGTTGGAGGGTAAGAGGGACGCAAGTTGAATATATAGTTATTCAGTAATTTATGATTCCGACGGCACTTTGAGAAGTTTTTCAAGGCAAATGTTACTCTCGGTGGGCTTGTCACTTTGTCAGACCCTCGCGGAGGCGGGGCCGTGAAAAAGAAGGAGTCTTTTCTTTTCAGGTGACGATGGTAGGATTTAAATACTTTAAAAGGTTTAAATACTTTGTAAAAATTAAATTTTATTATAAAAATTCAATGTGTATGCGTTTTGTCTATGTTGCACCAAATTTTATTTGGTGCAACATAGACTTTTTTTTTATCTTTCTACGGCTCACCGCTGAAAAGTTACAGGTGCGGACGGAGAACGAAGTGATCCTTTCCATTATTGGACATACTGTTAAAAAATTAGACATGATTTAGACAGTGCACTCTTGTTGACATTTAAGAGTTCTAATGACAATCCATGACATGGTAAGTTTTGGAAAAAGATTTTTGTAAAGTATCTCTCAAAAATGATCATAAAAAATTTAATTGGTGTACTATTTTTAAGACACATAACATTTATTATAAAAATTAAATACATACCTCGATCAGCAAAAATTACAAAAAAAACATAATTGCACATTGTACAAAACATGATAAAAACGAATCACAATATCTTTGTCTAGGCTCTGAACTTTAAAATCTAAACACTTGAAGGGTCCAGGGGAAAAACGACTCAAGTCCATTTTTTGTCAAAGTTAAACTGGTCATCAGGAAATCTTATAATTTTTTTAAGGACTTTTTCAAAAACAAATAACAGTTCTTAAAAATTATCGCCAATAAATTGCCATGCGATTTGAGTGGACTTAAGCCATTTTTCATCCTTCATTTATTTGCGCATTATCTGGGTTAAAAAAAAAGTGTTATTTATTGTAAATTGTATAGGTACAATATTTATTTTATAGAAATATCTTACAAAAAAAAACAAAGCATATCTTATAAACAAAACTCTTTTCATTTTATTTTAATCGTATTACACAAACAAGTTAAAACTAAGTTAGGAACAATAAAAAAACGAAAAGAAAACAAATGTTTTACAGAAGAAGAAGTTTTTTGTTTTAATAAATTAGTAAAATAATTAATTACAAAAGACAAAGAAAAAAAAGTACAAATAATGGCGAATCAATTTAGCCGCTGACTTAAAGAAGAAAATTCTTCGCGAATTCTCAGTACTTAATCACAACATCATGAAAATCCAAAGTTTTTGAGACCTTCTCCATTTTCGAGCGGATCTCACTGTCCAGATCCATGAAACGCTTCAGGCGAGTACCATTATAGGGCGATTCACTTCCAGGTGGATATTTTCTCATCTGCGAACAATAAATTATAGACACCGCTGGATAAAATAAAACTCCTTGAATGGACAAAAAATAATACCAATGCAACGATTTTTTTATTTGTGCAGTTGTTTTAGTTAATACACTATACCTTTTGTAAGTTTCCCTGCTTTTGTTTTATTTATTTTTTATTTTCAAGCGTTTATTAAGTTTAGTTAACGTTGTGCAATCCATGTTTTCTTAAAACTGAAATCGAGCTCAGTTTGTGTGATATAAGTGTGAAGCTTAAAAATCCATTTTGTAATCCTTGCCATGGTTAGGGTCGGGTCCAAGTTTGTTTAATATTTTGTGGATGTTTTGAACATTCTTTTTAGATTTTATAAGCTATTTCATTAAGCCAAATTGGGTTTTTGAAATGATAGATGACAGGAAGAAAAAAAATTCAAAGAATGCTTTTGCAGCATGAAACGAAGAATGATAGAATGAAAAAGTGGAAATAAGGTGCCATCAGGAGTTAGGACACACTTTCGTATGCAATATCTTCAGAAAGTACTTGCCACAAAGAATGACAAATTAAAAAAAGTAGAATACACAATTAAAGCTTTTCAGTATTTATTAGATAAAAAAAATCCCACACACTTGTTATAACTAAATCTAGCGGTATTTTAAAAAAGTGTTAGAGTTTTATTTGAGTAGTAAAATATATAGCGTTAAGTGTAAAAGAAAGTGAGAATAATGAAAGATTAGTTTGTTTGAAAAATTTTAATTAATTTTGTTTTTAAATTTATTTGCTCGCGGACTTGGATTCTTCTTTGGAAAATCGTTTCTGTAAAAAACAAAACCAGCAACCATGTTTTAATCTCTTTATACGATATAAGTTTTTTTTGTGTGTTAATCAATATTTATTGTTTAATAATTAACTTAAGCGGTGTAGGTTTATTTGTGTTGAGTATTTAAGTTTTTGTTAGCCTATTAAAATGCATAAAAATTTATATCTGCGCTGTCATAAACAAAAGCTGTTGATTGATTTTTGTGCCCGATGAGACACTTTTCACAGCAAAGTTCTTAGAAGTCTGAATACTAGCTTCCACGAACTTTTATATCTATATCTATATATATAACTGGGGTGCCGTGGCGTAGTGGTTAGAGTGTGTGCTTACTACGCCGGAGGTCTGGGTTCGAATCCTGCCATCGTCACCTAAAAAAAAAAAGACTTGTTCTTTTTCACGGTCCCCACCTCCGCGAGGGTTTGACAAGCCCTCCGAGAGTATTAATTGTCTTGAAAAACTTCTCAAAGTGCCGTTCGGATTCGGCAAAAAATTGTAGGTCCCCTTGTATGTAAAGAAATTAACACACCAGCATACATTGTTGAGAAGTTGGCCCTGGTTCACCTCGAGCTGTTGCGCCACTCTATTTATTTATTTTTATTTTATATATATAACTAAGCAACATCTAATTTCAATAATGGTCGCTGGTCCAAGTTATTTTTTTATTAACCGGACCCCCTTCCGAAATTTTTGACAGACGCAGACGGATACAATTTATTTTGGCTTCGATAGGGCTTTATGTACTCGAAGCCGACGAAAAAACTGTTTGATGAGTATGAGGCGTAACAATTTTGCTGTATATTTAAATGGCAATATAGATCTAGAGTATTTCTTTAAATAGGTATCAAAGCTGGTTCAAGAAATTAAGTAATCGTCCGGAAAACGTCCGGTTATAACGAACAATAAGTGTTATAAATAAATTTAACAATACAAATTTTTAAATTTGACTTATACTCAAGTACTGCGTTGAAATTTGAGTATAAGTCAAAATTGAGTCCTTAAATATTAATAATACCCGACCGAGGGTATATTAATTTTACTGCATAGTTTGTAACACAGTGAAATAATCACCGCCATAAGCCATCATAAGCCATGTCCGTCCGTCCGTATGTGTGAGGGACTTAGGTCTTCAAATTCAACCCCAGAGAGCTCAAACCGAATACACGGCTTGGTTCTTTTTTTGTACAGACATAGTGTGAAAATTAGTTCAATTCGTCAACGTTCAATGTGAGACAACCTCTATTTCACTTTTTTTCCCAAAATGCCTTTTGGTCAAGTAAGACAAGGCACAGGACAAATATTAAAGATATTACTATTTGCTAGGTTTGCTCCATACAAAGTTTTGAGCTCCGCCCACTTTTAAGGGGCGTTTTTATAAAATAACTGCTTAGCTTTTACCGCATTTCCTCATGATTCTAATGAAATTACAATTAATTGATTTTAATTTTAAGCCCATGCCCACTTTTGGGGGCGTGGCCTATACAAATAATACATGAATTCGGGCCAAGTAACTCTAAGATTTGGTGTTACATGTTATATAAGGTCGGCTATGTAGAAGTTTGTCACAGACAAACTCTTGCACTTACTCACTTGTTTTTCTCTTATTCTTTTTGTTCAATCAACTTTTCAACTCTTTTCGGGACTTCCCCAAGAACTGAATAGCTGCTCTGCTAAAAAAATTGTCAAACATCAAAATTTTGTTTTTCGACATTATTTTTTCGGTATTTTCCCGAGTTGTCGACATCACCTTTATGAGCCCATGTCTGGTAAAAGATGCTACGTGGAGAGTAAGCCAAAAATACACGCACAGCAATCATCCGTCAATCGAGCTCGAAATACGGCCCACTTATATAGGAAATATAGGAAAGCAGAGAAGACAGTTTTTAAATATGAGGCGTGTAAACTCGACGTTGAGGTGCTCCGACTGATGATGATCTGCTGCTGATAAAGCAATGCAGCTCTTAAAAGGAGTAACAAAACTTTGTGACGCTCACATGCAACTGAAAACAACAGAACTCCCAAGGCTACTGGTGCAATGATCAGATCGCCAAACAGCACGAAGATTGCCACAGGAGCACTACACGTCGATTGTACATCCGCTGCAGGAAACAATGGGCGTTTTTCTTTTTTAGTTCAGAGTACAGCACTGATCAGAGCTCGAGCACTCTGAGCGTGCTCAGATTCGAGTGCGCTCAGAGTACTCTGTTCTGATTTTGTAACGCACTCGAGCACATATTTTGGTTATGTGTCTAAATGCAGAATGAAAGAAAACAAAACTTGAAAAAATTGGCAAAATATTTGTTACGAGTCGAAAATGATGCAAACAATCTTCTTCAAACGCTTTTATTTCGGTCTTAGAACAACAAACTTCCCCTTTCGATTTTTTTTTTCAACAGTCATCTGTCAGTTCGCTGTGCTCAATTAGCTCAGAATGCTCGGTCAAATTATTTCGAGCACATTGAGCGCGCTCTGATCATGCTCTGAGCGAAAAAAGAAATGCAAACTACGGGCTCTGATTACTCTGAGCCAAAAATAAACACAAATTTTTAAGAAAATCCTTGAGAGAAACGGCTATGACAGACAGTAAGAAGAAAAGGTTTGACGAAATTGGCCACGAAGCTGATCAAAAACCCGTGGAAGATTGCTATCTGGCGATTAAGACGAAGGTAAAGAAAGGTAGAAGAGGTAGAAACCCCCCTCGTCCGCAGTGTTTATTTTCCACACCACGAGGGAATAGAGGAGCAGGCGGAGAATAGAAGCACGACGGGGGTGTTAACAAAACCCCCATCACGGTATAAGAAGGTCTCCAAAAACATCAAGGAGAAAAAAAGCACCTGGTGTAAATGGAGCTCCCAACATTGCATAAAAATCAGTAATCAGTAGAAAAGCACACCTTTTTGCAGATGTCTACAACACCTAGCTCAAGGCCGGAGTTTTCCCAAAAGGCTCTCTCATCGTAAGGGTTTCTTTGCATGCTGGACGCAATGGGTAAAGTACTGAAACGACAGACCACAGTATGCGATCGACGAAGGAGGATGTCTCGCGAATTGCCAGTATGGTTTCCGCAAGGCTCTACGATCGATGCCATCAAAGGAGTCGCAAATACAGCGCAAAGGGCCATAGAAGGAAGACGATGGAAAAATGGGAGTATGCAGTATCTACTCTGTAATTATCACGCTGGATATTATGAACGCTTATTCTGCGAAAAACCACCGCCAAGAGAGTGCCGAACCGAATGACATGACGGATTATATGGGAAAAAGAATACTGTACTTCGACACCGACGCGTCGACGAGATGAGGCAGTGTAACGCCACAGTCGGTATCCCCAAGTTTCTGTACTAGGGCCACTATTAGAAAATCTTATGTACGACGACGTACTCAAATTTCGTGTACACAGGTCCTCAAAAAATTGGCTTTTCTGACGACATAGTGATCATTGTCATAACTGGTAACGGATGTTTGAAGATTTGGGCATAATGAAAACCCTTACTGTCCAAGGTGCACATCAAAAGCAGTTGGAAACGCAGAATATGCATAATATCACGAACACGAGCTGCCCAAAAGCCTGAACGAAGACTTAACCCCAGAGAACATCATCAAACAGATGTCGAGCACATAGAAAGCTTGAGAAGGAAGTCGAACAAAAAAAAGTTCGTAATAACATGTCAACATGTTAAGGCTTGAACATGTTTCCAGTACCTACTTTTTGCTGAAAAAAACCTTTTGGTTGTTTTTTCACAAAATTTCGTACCGACGACGTACCAACCATAAACTTAAAATCAAAGTTAAGCAATTATTAAAAATTATATCAAATCATTATGATTTGTACCAGTTTGGCATTATCCACCTTATAATATTTTCTTATTGGCGACGGCGAGGCGTCTCTCAAAAACCAAACTTATTCGTAAAGCATTATGCATGAAAAGAAGGATTGATAAAAGCTTTGTGTTATATGAAAATACGTTATGGAGTGCGTGCTTCAAGATACAGCCTTGTACAGAGGAAAAGGCAAAACTTCAAACCATATTGCATCAGCAAAGGCGCATATAATGAGAATGATAAACAAAACTGCCTCTGAAAATCAGGCCATCGATTTGGGTAGGTCAAAGGCTACTAAAAAATTGACAAAAACATTGCTACGAAGTTCTTCTTTCTTTGTTTAAAGGTACAAAAGTCTATTGTCTATATGCCTACTCTAAGACAGGTAGTAGTTTTACTATGAATTCAAATGCTAACCGCCAACGATTAAAAGCACTATATTAGGTTATAGTAAGTTTTTGTTAAGCCTACTTACCATAATCCTATATTTCTCCTTGCAGGCATAGTCCGACTCATCGAGATCTTGGTAACAATCCGACTTGTAGTCCTCTGGCAGTGGTTGCCCCTCGAATTCACAAAGTTTGTGCAGCGGACGTGATCTATTTAAAATGTTCCTCGTTTTGAATTTCACGCGTGAAGAGAGAAATTAAGAAGCTCCTTACCTCACAATCAGTTTATTCATAGTGGATGGCTTTTGCATTGGGCAATAAAAGACGTCTGGCGTCTTTTTATCGAAGACTATGGATTTCCGCATCATATCCTTTTCCTTAACGGTGATTTTATCGCCAAATTTCGCTGAAGCACTCCAACTGCAAGCGAGAACGATCACTGCAACCAAAAGAAGCCCACGCTTTGCCATTGTGCCGCTATCGACAGGTGAATCTGAAAGCATTAAATAACATGTCCGTGAGTGGCTTATTCGGTCAATCTTGTTGATTCATTGAAAATCCTTGGAGTTGACATCCGTTAACTACCTGATTGTCCAGTCTGTGTATAGTATATGTATATGGCTGGGTGTGGGGCCTCAAGATCGACAAAAACTACTTTCACAATCCACAACCAGGAGCACACCATGACCATTCGGAACACTTTTGATAGGTGGTTCGAGGTGCGCTTACGTGCATTACATTGTCAAATGTTGTGCATTGCTCTGACAATGGCAAATGGCGTTTGAGCATTCAACAGCCTTACAATACCTGACAGTATGCTCAGGCGATTTGTGCTCTGCCGCGTAAGTTCCGTAGGTAAATCAATGGAAAAATGCTTCAAATACTGAATATTCAATAAAGTTATGCAATTGAGACACAAAAGTAGGTAGGTATAAGCTATAAGTGACTTGAGTGGCTGACTGTACTTTGACTTGAGATCAAACATAAAAAGATACTGACATTCCTCACAACTTTGTGGTTTAATTATAATTGAACCACAACGCCACTGTCATCAACCGTAGATAATTATTTACGGTTGATGCAATGCGTCAAACGAACGCAGACGTTAACTTTAAAGACCTTTAAGAAACCGATATTGACAGGGGAATTGTTTAAGCTATGTCCGCCCATCCGACAATATATGTATTCAAATAACCTTTATTCCTTAAATTTAAGGCTAAAAATATCGAATTCAAATTTTTCTGTTGACCGACCTGAATGTCCTGCAGCATGGCTAAATGTTGTTGTTATGGTAATGCTTGTGAATGAGTTAGTCTGACGACTCTGTCTAGTTTCTTTAAAACTTGTAATTCTTTTGAAGGAATATAAATTTGTGGTTTTATTTATTTACTATAAGAATAATTGACATTTACTTTTTATTAATCTTACTTCCTAACCTTACCTACTTACTCACTTTTATAATTATGCAGTGCAGCAAAACGGAAGTTTCATTGAAGATCGATGATGGTCTGCAGTGAAATAACGAGTTTGATTGGTGTATTCAAAACGAAACTCCTGTTTTTTTTTCCAGGACAGTACCAGATGCTACTTTTGACATTCATGGCCGTTCTTCCACCTTCAGAGCAGTGAAAGCAATTTAAGTGACACTTGATAAGAACAACATGCCAGACGCAGATTTATTACGCCTTATACATATTCTGGAAACTGGTGTCTACGCAGACTTAAAGGGTCTGGACTGGCTCTTGGCTTAAGTGTTTCAGAAGTATTTAAAGCCGAAATTATGAAATTAAGTAATCTTGATAGAGTAGCAGAAATGGACTTCTCACTCTTCATGAGCGACTTTAATGCTTATTTCGGTGCCGTCATCAGATTTTGAGCTGAAAGTGTGATTGATTGGCAGACCCTGATACAGGTGAACCAAATCAAAATAAAAAAGGAGATAATTAGTCAAATTGTATGAATTCGATGTTCGTCACTTAGACGCAATTCATAAGATTAGTGATTCACATAGCTGGGAAAATTTACAGTATGCTTTTGCCGACTTAAAACAGGGGTTACCTTGGCATAGGCAACGTATGACAGCATCTATAGAGACGAGCTATATAGCGCAATGTCTAGTTTTGGCATCCCTGCCAAACTCGTCAGTATGTGAGGGATGACGATGGAAAACTCACGTTGTTCCGTCAAGGTCGGCAAAGACCTCACCGACCCCTTTGATGTCAAAAAAGGATTTAGACAAGGCGATGCGCTGTCATGCGACTTCTTTAACATCATACTTGAGAGAATTGTGCAGAACTCTCGCGCCAACACCAGAGGTACAATCTTTCAAAAGTCCGTTCAACTACTTGCATACGCAGACGACATTGACATAATCGGTAGAACAAAGCGTGATGTCAGTGAAGCCTTCGTGAGTATTGGGACGGAAGCGGCGAATATGGGTTTAGCAGTCAATGAGGGCAAAACCAAGTATATGCTGTCATCAAGAAAAGACACCCAACACCGACGTCTTGTACAAAACATCACCATCGACAGCTATAACTTTGAGGTAGTTAGGGACTTTGTCTACCTGGGTTCCGCTATCAATTCAGACAATGAGACCAGCGCTGAAATCAAACGAAGGATAACTTTTGCCAATCGCTGTTTCTTTGGGCTAAGAAGGCAATTGAGTAGCAAAGCCCTCTCTCGAGCAACTAAAGTGTCCATGTATAAGACCCTCATCATCCCAGTCCTGCTTTACAGTGCAGAAGCATGGACCCTGTCAAAGGCGGTTGAAAACACTTTAGGCTGCTTCGAGAGGAAAATTCTTCGGACGATTTACGGTCCCGTCTGCATAGACGGAGAGTGGAGGAGGAGATATAACATCGAACTGTACGGGCTGTACAGCGATACCGACCTAGCCAAAAGAGTCAAAACACAACGTCTACGATGGCTGGGTCATCTAGAGCGGATGGACACCAACGCCCCGGCCCGGAAAATCTTCGAATCCACACCGCAGGGACGACGCGGTAGAGGAGCACCGAGACTCAGGTGGCGCACACAAGTGGAAGGGGACCTCAGCCAACTTCGCGTGCGTAACTGGAGACGGCTAGCTAGAGACAGAGCTGGCTGGCGAAGCTTGTTGGCTGAGGCCCAGGTCCACCCCGGACTGTAGCGCCACCTTAAGTAAGTAAGTAAGTACCTTGGCATAGCAAGTTTCGAATTGCACGTTTTGCTTGGCGAGATCGAAAGATCCAAGCGTTTTAGGGCCCCTATAATTTCCTTAGGGTGAGTACCTGATTGCACATTTGCATATGTCGAATCATTATAAAATTGCCCTTTTAATTTTGGTCAAGTCAACCATCACCATTAAGTTGTCTCAAAGGTGTGCATTAGATGAGATAACTACAGAAAACTTTCACGCCTTTAGAAAAGATATGATAAATATCAAAAACAGTTTTGAATTGATTGCAAAATCCAGATTGAAACAATAAAAAAAAACATTTTCGCTACTTATCTCCAAAAAATTAAATATACAAAGTTAAATCCTCTTGGCAAGTAGCTAATTAGAAATAAATCTTGTAAATCAAATTTACAATTTTTACAAACCGCTTTTATTACACTTTTAACCCTTTTCGCATACATTTATAACAGTTTGCGACTTGAAAAGGAAACTCATGGTGTATTCTTTTCAACACCGAATCATAACAGCCGGTGTGCTATACAGTAAAATAATGTTCTTTTCTCGTACACCTGAACACAATCGTGCTTATGTTAATGTTTTTTGTTTAGCTCCGAATTCGTTCGGTGTTGACACCGAGCTCAAAATTTCGCCACCGACATATTTGAAGGTGGAGGCTGGGTGCAACTTTGATTATGTGGACGTTTTGACTCAATTTTAATTCGTGATTTTTTACCATGCGACTAAAATTGTATGAAATCGATAAAAGCTAACCAAATATCTCAAAACTCAAGGTTATCAAAATTAATTTTAAGTAAAAAGTACAACCGTCGTCGGCACGAAAAACGCTACGAAACAGAAAAAAAAAAAATTAAACCAAATAAAGTCAAAGCAATCTTACACAAAACGTGATGACGGCACCGGTGCATTTTTTGTCATTATGTACAAAATGAAATTTGGAACAATCGCGAACACCGAGTGTTATTTGACAGCTCGGTGTGGCACTTCGGTGTTTAAGCTGGTTGGCTGAAAGCGGGCTTGAATCAATAACTCAAGTGATTACACGTCCCCCCTTTGACAGAGAGCCTTTTAGATTCAATATGCCACAATTTGCTGGTTGTAGCAACCTGACCGTAAGTTGTGGGTTATGGCCCAGTGTGGGACCGCACTTCGGTGTTCAAAAGAATACGCCATAAAACTACCCACGTATGACAGATCTGTCACAAATATGTTCTCTATTTGAATTTTTTAAACGATTTTTTATGTTTTTTTTCGCTAGTGGAAAAATTGTCACTCCCTTTTGGGAGCCAAAATAACAACAACAACTATACTCGTGTCAATTTAATCTTAAGGTAGCTTCACAAACGAGCTTTGACTTCATCTACGTCGGCTTTAAATCTGTTTTATTATGACATTTCCTTATTTCGAAAGGTGAAAAATTACAACAATTTACAACTCTACAAACTCATTCTCAGAGGTCTGGGCTTGAATCCTACCATCGTCACCTGAAAAAAAAGACTCGTTCTTTTTCACGGCCCCCACCTCCGCGAGGGCCTGACAAACCCTCCGAGAGTAACAATTGCCTTGAAAAACTTCTCAAAGTGCCTTTTGGATTCGTCAAAAATTGTAGGTCCCCTTGCTTGTGAAGAAATTAACACACACAGCATACATTGCTAAAAGGTTTGCCCTGGTTCACCTCGAGCTGTTGCGCCACTCTATTTTTTTTTTTTATTATTATTTTGTCTTTGTCTTCTTAATGTACATTTTAGTTTTATGTGGAGGTATCATTACTGAAAATTGTTATCCTAAACTAGCATACATTGAAAATTGCTGATTGAGCTGTCAGACGTAGGAAATGTTAAGTACATTTGAACAAGAGCTTCGCTTTGTAATCACATCACACAATGGTGTAGACACTTTGGGATTCTTCTCTAAACGTCTCCCACTAATCCCGGTTTTTTGGCTGGTGGAGACATAGTATTACAGGTTAAAGAGTATCATTAATATACTCTGGGGTGGGCATGAAAACATGTCAATGTACGAAATACAAAGCAGCGTGCGCTACTTTACTTTTCGAATACATTTTCGACGTCTCCTATCCTACTACTTTTTTAAGGAAAAGTTTCATATATGGCCAAAGTTCAGTTTTTTTCAATGCCCACGATAAATCATTGCGATTCTCTAAGGGTAAATAAATGTTTTCTTATAAATAAACCGCAATGTTGACTGAGTTTTCATTTGGTTTGTTTCCCAAGCTTTAAAGAGTATTTATCAAAGTAAAAAACAACTAATTAATATCCAGCCAAGAATACTGTTGACCTTTTGTTTCGGATTAAGAAATAATTAACTAATATGTAAATCCACGAGCTTAAAGATTTTTATTAAGACTCTGGTTCTCATTTTAAACAGCGACTCAAACTGGATTCCTAATTGCCTAATTAGTTTTTTTTCGAACTGAAAATCAAGTCAAATCAAGAAAAAACAGTCCAGACATGGCTTTGTGCTCCATAAACACTTCCACACCGAACTCGTTATGGATTTAATAATTGCATCAAGTTTGAAGCAGTTTAATTAACAAGTGTAAATTCTAGTTTGTTCAAGCAATTAAAGCCGTGGGCGCACTTATACCGTACGAATAGTCAATGCCGTATCTCGAGTCCATCCACTACGCCTTTGCAGAACATCGCGTCCAAGTCCAACAATCGCTATCTCTGACACATCAAGTGGCATCTTGAGAATTGGTAACGCAAGTCAAGTCGGCCTGAGTAGGCGTGCAGTACAAATAAGGAGGCACGAAATATTTCCTAGAAGTATCTACCTAATTAGACAACTTTTACTATTCCTCTATGTTTTATGAAAACTATAATCGCCCAGGCAACGAAAAAAAGGAAATGTGTTGTAACGAAACTGTTTTCAACTGATCCACTTAACTAACGTTAAACAAAGTTTCTAAGGTCTAACCTGGGTTTTTATGAGGTGTGGCTTAAAGAGAGACCGATGACATTTGTTAGTTTGTTTTGAAACTCTTTATGACACAATGCAACATAAACTGCTGAATAATGAGTGATGCTAATTGAACAATTAAATTTGTGTTTACAGAAAAGATGTACCTATTTGCTTTTAGCACGGCTTTTAGGAGAGTCTTACTCATTCGTTTGGCGAATATATTTATTTTTTACCGGTGATATGACTTGTCACAAAGTGGGCGATCAACAAGAGAAACTTTAGCTTGTGTCGTATTTGGTATTGAACATTACGTATTCATGAGTTAACAAAAATGGTAATGTACGTTACGTTAGGTATGAACTGAAGGAAGGTATATGTTTCCAATATTTAGAAAACGCTTTTGAATAAATTACTTCGACAGGAGATTGGTTAAAATGCTGATTAGGTAAGTTAATTTTGCACATTTAAACATGAGTACATACAAGGCAGGTACGTTAACATAAATCGTTTCACGCCCTTTTTACTACATACTGTACAATAAAATAATTCAAGTTCTTACCATTACTTAATTGTATTAGCGCCTTTGCATATAAGTATTCTTATAGATCGCGTATAATTAAGTAGAGCTGAAATTCATATCAAGCTGGTTTTAGAAACTCTAATTTATTGGGACTTTGATAACAATAACAACTTTGGTTTAGCAACCGAACAAAAAAGAAACTAATTTTGTTAAGTTGTTAAACTTGTTTCTTTGCCTTATGTACATACATTCTTCCATGTTTGTTTAGAAAGAAGAGTTTCGAAATTGTCCAGGGAAAAGAAAAGGCAGCTTAAATGCACTTTTTAATCTAGACAAAAGTAACTTAGTACTCTATACATAATTGGATCCTCTTTTAACCTGGAGTTCAGGGTGTCCACTAAACTCTGATATATTTGAACTTTATCTTCCGATGCATTAAGAGTTTCAAAAAGAAACTCTTTAAACGCAGCTTGGGACAGCATATACGTTTGTGCGAAATCTGGTGAGCTCTACTAAGAATTGATGTCAGCCTTATGGGAACTAAATGTCGGTTTTATTTACCTATCGGTCATGCTTCGACTAAGAATCGAGGAAGCTGCTGATAGTTAACGCCTATCATTATAGCCCAAGCTTATATGACATCCTCGAAGGACCTTTATAACTTTATTACAAACAGCTAGATTAGAGTTTGTTGGATTTTCTCGGGCAGTTCATTCGGAGCGAGGCCAAAAATTAACGAGTTATGCAGGAAGAAAAGCCAAGTATTTTTTTCTTGTGCCTCGAAGACAAATTAAAAAAAGACCGTCAAGACATACGCGGAGCGGTCCGTCGGCTTTTGTTGTAGGTGAAGCTAACCTTCATTGTGTAGTTTGAGTAAAATTCTATTTGCTTATTATTATTTCTGGGAATATTTTAAATTTTGTTATTTACTTTTTCGTGGTTAAGTCTACTGTTCTTATATTGGGTGATTTTTTAATTTTGTCATTTAAAAAAGGCATAAAGCTTATTGTTTTTTTTTCAAGGCTCTTGTGTTGGCAAACGTTTATGTGGTGGCTCAGAAGTTACGATACGTTAATCGACTTAGGTGTTTTCAAGCACTTATAGAAAACCATAAACTATTTCATAAATGCTTCAGTTTTTTTTTATTTTAAAAGATGGACTACGTTCAGTATTTATCTTAGATTTTTGCCTGTTATTGTTTCGAAAATAGAGGGAAAGACATATAATTCCTTGGTTTTTTTTACCACTTTTAGAATTTAAAATCCATAAAACAGCAATTTAGATTTTTTTTTTCAATTACCGTTAGGTTTTTTTTCAGCTCTGTTCCGAAAACATGTTGTTTTCTACTTCGTTTGTTTAAATAGACACAGTGAAAAGAAAGCGGCATTTATGGCATGGAAGAAGTGCTCGTCGAACAACAGAGATAAAATGCTTCGCCTGGAATTGAAATATAGACACCTCAAGAGTCTTGCTACGAAGAAGTGCGCCCAGGTTCAAGCAAAGAGAATGGAGAGCCTGTATCTGGAATTGGAGGAAGTTTCCTCTTCCACTGCTAATACACATCAGACCACACAAGATCTTCGACAAAACACCTTGAACAAAGGGGCTAAAATCTTCAAAATTGCCGCTCACAGGAGAAGAAACGCCGAGGAGATTCGTTCGCCAAAGTTCATCCAACAATGCTTAGGGACAGCTTCTTGTGGATGACGACAAAATTCTTCACAGGTGGCGGCAGTATTGTGAGGGACTTTTGAACGAACAGTTTCCCAGGCACCACTTTCCAGAAGAGACTACTCCTAACCGAGAAGAAGTACCAGAAATCACAGTCGACGAGTTTGGGAAGGTGGTTAAGTATTCCATAAAGCGAAAAGCTGTTTGGCCAGATCAGATACCCTCAGAGTTCTAGAAGAAAATAGGAGACAGTGGGTCCAGATGGCTCACGACCTTCATCTCCAAACTAATAAGAGGGGATCCAATGCCTAAACAGTGGAGGGAAAGTTATCTTCTTTTTTTTGTTTAAAGGAAAAGGTGATACACGAAGTGACAATTACCGTTCTATCAAGCTGATATCTCACACAATGAAGATCGTCGAGCGGGTACTAGATAGTCGACTACGAAAACTAATAAGGCTATCTGAGGACCAGTGTGGGTTTGTCACGGGCAAATCAATCACTGATGCAATCTAAAGTATAAGGATCAGAATGGAAAAACATCGTGATGCTCCTAAAGATCTGCATATGGTGCTGGTTGATTTTGAAAAAGCTTTCGATATGCTACCACGATATCTGATATATGGATGGCGGTAAGAAAACGAGGGGTTCCAGAAGCCTAAATGGACATGTATGATGGAGCAAAGAGAAGAGTAAGATGTCCTTCCGGAGTCACTGATGCGTTCTCAATTAAAGACGGTGTACACCAGGGAAGCGTCCTAAGTCCTTTGCTTTTCATTATAGTCCTTGATTATCTGCTTGAAGGAAAACTGACGGACCCGAAAGTACATCAACTATTCTTCGCTGACGATGGGGCATCATAAGTGAAGATCATACATCCCTGCAGCGAGCACTTGATATGTAGGTGGATGTTTTGGAGGGGAATGGGTATCGTATTAGCCAAAAGAAGACGGAGTACCTGTGCTGCCCGTTCTCTGACCCACACGAAACAATTCCAGACATTAAATTGAATGGAAAGGTGCTTTCCAAGTGTGAAAAGTTCTAAGGATCTATGATCAATAGCAAAGCCAACTGTGATGACGACAACAATCATCGCGTAAGCGTGGGGTGGATGAAGTGGCGAGAAAACTTCTCCATCTTCTGTGACCGAAAAATGCCAAATAAGCTGAAAGGAAAGCTCTACACCGCAGTTGTGCGTCCGGCGCTTACATGTGGCTCACAATGTTGGACAGCGTATAAGAAATATGAGAGTAAATTAACGGCAGCTGAGATGAAGATGCTTCGCATGACAGCAGGAGTAACAAAGCGAAATAGAATAAAAAGTACGAAGATCCGAGGAAGCCTCCATGTAAAAGAACTTATCTCCAGAAAAATGGAGCACGACCGACTCAGTTGGTATTGCCACGTTCAAAGGAGAGATCCTACGAACCCCGTCAAAAAGGCAATGTCAATCAACATACCAGCGCAATCGCGAAGGAGAGGAAGGCCTAAACATTCATGGATCAAACAAACGTGTGACCTGCCGGTATATTCTGAGGTTAAATCGGCGTACCCCACAAGCGAACCTTTAGGAATGCAGTAGAGTGGGAGGGTAATAATCCATTACTTACCTCGCGCCTAAATGAAAAAGAAAGAAAAAATAGACACAAAGATCTTAAGGTTGGTAACGGCAATATTCAAACTTTTTAAATGCAGCATACTTGCGTTGTAAACGCTTCATACTCAGCCAAATTTAAATTAGATCGTCATTACCGTTATCAGACTAGCAACTTTTAAAAAATCGTTTTCGAAAATGTTTTAACGTTTTTGAGTCAAATCTTCAAAGTTTTTATATATTCGAAGTTTGGTTTAGCTTAAGATGAAATCTCAGAAGTTGGACTATGCTCGTTATTTATTTCGAAGTTATACTGTATACCGTTTAGGAACTAGAGGGGGAGATATAAATTCTTTGACCTTTTTAAGATTTTTTTAAATTTCAAATCCATTTTTAATTTTTTTTTTCAGTTCCCGCTAGACCTTTTTCCAATAGCGCAACTACCTGTGCTAGCACTGTATATTTTTTTTTATTTTACGGTCAACGGTTTTTGCGAATACGCTAAAACACGCTCCTTTTTTATTTCGCTTTTTAATAAGTCTTGAAAAAACTTAGGTTATAAACGGCAATTTGAAAACTTTTTAACGCAGCTTGCCTTCCTTTCGTTTTGTACTTAAACTTAATCTGAACAAAATCCCTTTTACCGTAAAGATACAAGAATATTTAAAAAAATATTTTTTGAAAATGCTTTTCTGGTTTTGAGTTAAATCTCAGAAGTTTTTGAAACTTTAAAATTCGCTTTCATTTTCCGTAAAATTTTTGATTGTTTCTAATACGTGTGATTTTTTTCATATGATTTGTCTAAACAAGACCGGAGATAAGAGAGGGGGAAACACGTTTTTTCGTGAATTTTTGCGATTTGTTTTTCGACAACTTTTCTGAAAAATAAAGCTAAAACATTTGGTTTTCTTTGTGCTGTTTTATACGTGTTTTCAATATTATCCTTGTGCACCAAGCAGTTCAAAAGTTGTGGCTTCCAACACTTTGAAACACGTCACCCACTTTCAAATCTTTATTTTTCCAAAAATTTTTAATATTTAAAAAAAAACAGCAAATTTTTTCTTTCTACGACTTACCGTTCAGAAGTTATAAAGCGATTGGAAGGACTAACGGACGGACGCACAAAGTAGCGATACCATTAGAGGTCCTTTTTCCATTTTTGGCATACCGCTAAAAACCAACAAAATTTCCATATCTTTGGTTCAGCTGGGCATATTTTATTTTCTTTCAGTTTTAAGAGCGAGCATAAAGTGTACTAGAAGGCATTTCAGATATATTCATTCTTTACAGAACACCCTGTTTATAAATTCGTCTAAGTACCAACTATAGTTCCTAAGATGTAACAAAAACAATAAACACCAGCAAAAGTTTAATGCCTTTTTCAGTTATTATTTTTATCTTACATCTCACATGCAGTTAGATTTCATTCATAACTGCTTCTGCAACATATGAAGATACCATCTTCCTTTCTTCACGTACCGTGTAAATGAACCAAACAATAGTCACACTTTGACAATGGACTAAAAAGGCAACAGACCCAAGACACCATATCCCGTAACGAACAATACGTTACATGTGCCTCTACCTCCCTTTCTTTATAGATAGGTACATGTGTGTTATAAGAGATATCCACATAGTCATCGTGTAGGTACCTATACGTAATGTCAGAATAAGACATAATGATGCACTTTACTGTGTGACGTTTTATGATGATAAACTGCCAGGTTGTGGCGCTGTGTGAATGATTTCAAGGAAAATAACCATCGTTACAACGCTCAGACGAACAGTTTTTTTTTTTTAACCATGTGTAGAGCTGCGTACGAGTTGAGATTGGTTTTTGGACCTGGGTTTCCCGTGTGTCTGTCCGTATATGAACCACCATGATACACGGCTTTCTTTCCGCAGTGTTTACAAATTTAATTATCACTTTCGCTTTCGTCTTATTTTAATCAATGGAGGCGGAGAAAGTGCTATCTGAAGCAGGCTAGGTAAAATTAATTCACCGCACTCAATTTAGGTGTAATGAGCCTCAGTAAAGAAGATCATGTCGGACACAATATCAACCTCAACCTCATACTCAAATGCTAATTTATCGAACAGAGAACAAAGAGCCCCGGAAGCATCGAAGTTACTGGAAACTAATTTTCCTTTATTCTGTTCGTTCATAAAAATCGGCTGGCAATCGCGAATAATCGGATTCGCACTTTAAGGAATTCCAATTAAGCGGTTACGAAGAAAACGATCAAAGAATCGCGCCGTAAAACTATTGTTGAGATAACTACTCTCGTGAAGATTCAATATCAGAGAAAATTTTATTTAAAAGAAAATAACGCAGCTTGAACGAAGGAATATGTAATAAAATCATTAAACAAGAACAGATTTTAACTCGTAAACATTAGACGTCTTATTCAGGTGCGCCCTTTTTCATGGTTGTTTCACAAAGCGCGAGAGAGCTACTGGTAGTCTCGGGCGAGCTGTCGAATGAATTTCAAGCGAAGCCAATGTGTGGTGGGGTGATTAACAATGCCGGCATTATCGCCGACAGGCAAGCCAGCGGCGGGCCAGTTATTTCGAAAAATTTAGAAACCCTCGCCTAGATCGAAGATTATTTTGACTTTCGCTGTTGTGACACGCGGTCTTTTTTTCAAGCTTATACTTGCTGTGAAGGACAAAACATATCCTGTCACTTTGCAATCAAAACAGTCGTTGTAGTTTCTCACTTTCATTGAGTATTGACAAACGATTTTTCAAGTCTCCCATTGACGCAACTACGTTGCGCGTTGGTTTGACGCTGACGGGCTGATTGTCAAACAAGCATCAGACTTTTGTGAGAAGCTACGATGAATAACATTAGGAAATGTTTTTGCCACGTTGAAGGGCAAGCCATTCCTTAGTCAAGTGCGGGATAAAACAAGCCGTGCCAGAAAATTTGACGGGGCCATTATATGCGGTTTTGGTTGACTATAGATCAGATTTCCACACTAAAGCAAAGCCTTGAAACATATTTCAAGCAATAATGGTCGACATATGCGAGAACCATATTAACCACTTCGACATCGACAGCGACATTCACAACGGTGGTGGTTGTGGTTGAAAGTTTTGTAAAACAGATTGAGAACATCGACAGCAACTTTTTGCGTGTATATTTCTTACGAGAGCTGCATTGTGAATTTGGTAGCACTTGTACAGCAACATCGAACTTTAGGACTAGGTCTAACGTCGATGTCGACGTCGAAGTTGCTGTGGTTATCTATTTATACGGCAGTATATACACTGAGCATAAAAATTTTGCTGTCAACGTTCATGTTGATGTCGATGTTGCTGGTGTAATCTGTTTCTAGCTTTATACTTTTTTTTTATCTACTTCAAAGCTGTATGACAGAACGTGCCTGTAGGAACTCTACTCATCTCGATGGCCTGATTTGGGATCCTACTAAAAACTATCCAACATTGTCAGCTAATACAAAAAATTATCGAAGTTATTCCAAACATCTGTCGGAGAATAGTGTATAGAATAGGAGTCAAAAGTGAACACGGAAAGTACAACTATTCTTTAAGAGATTTGTGGAAGGCTTGATAAAGCCTTTCTAAGCCTAATGCAAGGTGGGGTGCCGTGGCGTAGTGGTTAGTGTGTGTGCTTACTACGCCGGAGGTCTGGGTTCGAATCCTGCCATAGTCACCTGAAAAAAAAGACTTGTCCTTTTTCACGGTCCCCACCTCCGCGAGGGTCTGACAAGCCCTCCGAGAGTATCATTTGTCTTGAAAAACTTCTCAAAGTGCCGTTCGGATTCGGCAAAAAATTGTAGGTCCCCTTGTATGTAAAGAAACTAACACAGTAGCATACATTGTTGAGAAGTTGGCCCTGGTTCACCTCGAGCTGTTGCGCCACTCTATTTATTTATTTATCTCGCTCCTAGAGTTTTCGTTTGTTACTGGGTTTAGTCCGACCCATATATCTTCCATACCGGTACCTAGAAGATCTGATCAGCGTACCCCAATTCCTATGCGCCTTCTAGGGAAGCACCCAATTTGGGACCAGCAAATTTGTAAGGATGAAGACGACCCGAATCCCACTCTCAGGCAGAATGAACTCAATGAGCCCATTCAATCGCGGCGAAGAACACAGAAGAAAGGAATATTAACGATACCACCAACCCAACTTGGATGAAGCTGCGTGTCTACGCTTAGCCAGACACGACGGCCTAGCTGCCGAACTTTTCAAATACGCTGGCAATGATCTGGTTAGGAGCTTGTACCAACTTATCTGCACAATATAGTCGGAGCCCAAGCATTATTTGCCCCAACCACAAGAAAGGAAACCCTCTCAATTGTGCCAACTACAGAGGCATCAGTCTTCTTAGCATCGCATGCGAGATCTTTTCTTCTGTACTGTGTGAACGCCCTAAGCCATTTGCCAATAATCTGATAAGTCCATATATTCACACTGCGGCAGATTTTGATTCCAAAAAGATACCCACCACATTTTCAATGATTTCAAAGTCGGGTATGATCGAATATATAAGACGAGCTATATTGGAAAATGTCAAGTTTTGGAAAGAAAACTCGTCAGTTTGTGCAGGATGAACATAGAAATGCATACAGTTCTGTCAAGATCGGTGAACGCTCCCCCGACCTCTTTGAGAGAGATTGACTTTGTCTTTACCTGTCTTTACTTGGGTACCCCTATAAATTCAGACAACGACACCAGCGCTGGAACCAAAAGCCGGATAGCTCTTACTAGTCCGTGCTTCTTTGGGCTAAGAAGGCAATTATTGAGTATAGCAAAGCCCTCGAGCCTTTTGAGCAACTAAAGTGCTAATTTATAAGACGCTCATCTTTCAGTCCCCCTTTACCACGCAGAAGCATGGACCCTGGCAAAAGTGGATGAGAACGTCTTCTTTAAGAGGAAAATCCTTCATAAATCCTTAAGGTGATGTATGATCCTTTTAACATACACGGTGAGTGGAGGAGGAGATATAACATCGAACTGTACAGGCTGTACAGTTGAACCAACCTAGCCAGAAGAGTCACAGTACAGAAGCTGCTTTGGTTGGGTAATATAGAGTGGACGGACGGACACCAACTCCCCGACTCGGAAAATCTTCAAATCCGCCTCGTGGGCCTGACGCAGTAAGGGAGCAACGAGGCTCAGGTGCGGAGGAGGAGACAAATATAACATCGAACTGTAAAGTGAAACAGACATATTCAGAAGAATTAGAGTATACAACAACTGCGATGGCTGGGTCATATAGAACGGACTCAGGCCAACTCCCTACTAACTCCCTACTTGAAAAATCTTCAAATTCACCCCGCGGGAACTGGGCAGTAGAAGAAAAACGAGACTCAGGTTGCGTAAGCAAGGGAAGGAGATCTCAGCCAAATGTGTGTGCAAAAATGGAAACGCCCAGCTAGAGACAGAAGAGGTTGGCAAAGCTTGTTGGTTCAAAACCACCCCAGACTGTAGGGCCACCTAAACTTAGTATAAGAAAGTAGCTAGGTGCTAAGTTGCCACATCATTTATGATCTTCACATTTATGGATGATCTTAAATTTAACGAACGGCTGCTTAAAGTCCGGCAAAATGTGGGAGGCTTGCGAAGAGATTGTAATATGAGTCCTCATGCTGCGAAGAAAAAGTTCTCCTTATGGTTTGGGTTAGGTAAAAACCTAAGTAAAGTAAGGCCGTCAGATAAAGGTTCAACTTAAACCACTTTGTAGTGTCTTCTTGTCACTTAGCTTGGCATTGAATACGAAATTTTGAGTTTACTCCATCAAATGGCATCACCAATGGTGTCGGATCATGATATACATGTATGACGTCACACCGCGAAGTAGTTAAGCAAATATAAAGACAGAAGAAACCACACTAATAGCGATAGCGAAGGCTACTTGCTTCGAGTAATTGTTTTTCAATTGAAGAATTAATTTAATTGAAGGTTGAGACTCAAAGCAATCGCAATAAAGATGTCACATATATCGTTTGAGGTTGCAACATTGTTACTGATGTTACATAACTTTTTGAAGCATTATATGTCGGCTTATGTCTCCGATCCAGATAGGTTTTAATTGCGTTTCTGTATCAAATTGGACAGGTTTTCGATTAATGTATGTCTATTCATATTTAAGGCATTGAGTTGCCTCAAGATATACATCCGTACAATTTTATTTTTTTAGGAAATGTGTATTGGTACCGTTGCGCCATCAATCACCATTTAACACGGCACAGGCCATTAACACTTCCAGTTAATTGTCTTTCTTGCGATGCCTTGAAACTTAATTTGAAAGAGGAAATAATTTGTCGAACAATGACACAAATGGTAGTTGCCTTGCATCGCTGTATTTAAATTAGTTGCTGGCGTTTAATAAACTGGCTATTGTTTTGGCAACAGTCATTAGCTAAAAATATTATGACTAAAGATCAGACAGATTTCAATTTGGTTTTTTAAATGAGTTCCATATAAATGATAAAAGAAAAGGACGTTATACGTGTTATCGACACATGTTCATAAGGTTATTTGAAGATGCTCGACATCGCTGAAAAACGGTTATAAATCAAGTAATGCCGCTTCTCCGATTCCAACCAGAAACTCTGCTCGAAATAGCAACTTTATTGACATTCCCATTTTTTCTGTTTTAAAACTCCCAATGACGTAAGTGAAATCTATTCATAATGTGGCAAACAAAGTAAGTGGACAGCCCACATTTTATCGACTAATTCATTCAGTTTGTCAATTTGAATTAAAATCCATATTAAATAGTCCGGTGTTAACGGTAACCGGTTCTCGGTTGATTTTATTTTAGCAACAAATGATTCATTGTTCTTGAAGCTTTTATGGCAACAAGTCTTTTTCTGCTGTTGATAAATGTGAAAAATAATTTAGAAACATTCAGTACAGACTTTAACGAAGCTCTTTCTCTTGCTTAAAATATGAAAAATCTATGCGCAAATATTAGCACAAAAATAGTATGTAATTTGCATGTAAAACAATGTCTCATTTGAATTCCATGTTAAAGTAGTATAACTCCCAGGAATGCGCACGTTATGCATCCACTCAGGCGCAGTGCACAGAGAAAAGAAAAGAAAATGCTTATGGAAGCGTTACACTAAATGCGCATTCCAGAAAAAGATACCTCATCAACAATTATTCCATTCTTGTTGTCGAATTTACACAATCGTGCAATTGTGTGTGGGTGAAAAGTTAAACGAACAAAAGAGCGAACATCGATGACGTCCACGTCCCGATCCCATCCGATTACCAGCGGATTAGAGGAATTTTAAGCGAAGTAAAAGTTGAGACTTTGCCAAATTAGATCCATCGTTTGCGCCAATTACGGTGGGTTGAATTTCTTTTTCGCTAACACTACGTCTATTCCCTTGTTCCATTATTTCCCTCGTTATTTTTTGCGCCAATCTTTTACAGCGCTGCTCCACTTAAAGTTTCCATCACTTTACACCAAACGCCGTTGTTACACTGAAGTGTGAGACAGACTATGGGGCTTGGAACAACACATCATATAAGAACTGTGTTAATTGTTGGCTGCGTTTTAAGGCCAACTGGAGTTAGTAAGTTGAACAAGGCTTCGCGCGGTCATTGACACAAATATCAAAAGACACTTCAAATTTACTTAAAGACACACATACACACACACATTGATGTTAAATTTTTGGGTAAAATGTTTAATTGAAGCCAATAATTCCAATAAAAAACAGAAAATAATCCGCATTTAATAAATCACCTTTTGTCAGCACACGAAATACGAAACTTATCCGCGCAAATGAATATCTCAAGCCTAGAGCGCGCTTCTCGTTATACTAACTTGACTCGGAGTCACAAAGGTGAGGTATAGTAAAAAAAAAAACACACAAATCTCAAGAGAAATCCAGCCTTCATACTTGCTTTAAGAGATGAAGACTTTTCTCTTTGGTTCTCTTGAGACAACTCAATTAGATAGATAAATATTTGTCCCATTGAATGGGATGTGGAATCTGCTGAGTTTCAACAGATCCAACGCATTTGGGGGGGATATGCACAAGAAAGATGAAAATTGTTTCGCTTACCCATCGACTGGCAAGTGCATCTGCGTTAGGCAATAGATGTGACGCGCCGCGCTTAGTTTAGTACGTGATGGGATTATAGATAAATGAGAATAGTATTTTCGGTATGGATTTCAAAATGCACGCGTTATGCACCCTGGGACCGAGTGAAGCGCGGAAAACCAGAAAAACCTATAGAACAAGATGAAAGAGATTCAAGTTCGCACCTCAAGTCTTTTGTTTTTGATCTTTCATCGGTCGGATTAAATTCAAAAATCGATCCGATTTCTGGAGTTAATTAGCTTTGGATAGTCGATTACACAGGTTTGGCTTTTTCTTATGTGTTGGCCAGACTTTGTTATGGTGGTATTACAAATGTGGGTGCCGAAAAATGTAGTTTGCGAGTAATACTAGTGCATAGGGGAGAACTGCAACAGTGCGTAAATCATCTGTGTGTATAGTATAATGAGTGTATAATGTACCCTCCCTTTCTCAAAAAGAAATCGCAATGCCTCAAAAAAGTAGGCGGGATCAAATATTGAGCTTGAATTCATTTAAATCGTGCACCAGAAGCCTGCAATTTACAACCCAAGAATTCAAGATGCTTTTTATGTTTGTTTACAAAAATAACTGTAATTTGATAAAATTATATTGCAAAATGTTACTATCATTGTAAGAAAAACATGTAAGTAAGTGCCAGAGTTCGTCTTTAACGAATTTTTAAATACTCCAACCACTTTACCCAAAAAAAACAGCGATTGGCAAGAGTTATCCTTCGTTTGATTTCAGCGCTGGTGTCATTGTTTTAATTGATAGCGGAACCCAGGTAGACAAAGTCCCTAACTACCTCAAAGTTATAGCTGTCAATGGTGATGATTGATCCAAGACGTCGGTGTTGTCTCTCGTTGTGCCTCTGGTGTTGGCGCGGGAGTTCTGACATACGGTTTCAGGCATTCACACAGCACAGCAGAGAAGATCTTGAATGCGATGTTAAGAAGACTGATGCCTCTGTCTTTGGCGCAATTCAGAGGGTCTCCTTTTTCCAGGATCGGGCAAACAATGCTGAGGTAACATTCGTCGGGCGTGCTTTCCTCCGACGGGCATTTGTTTGCCTTAATGCATATACTTTATGTCAATTATAATATATGGGGGGCCACGCCCCCCATATATGGACGTATGCTATAAAATATGATCAAATAGTTCTAATTCCGTTCGAAACATTAGCAGATTCGTTAAAAGCGAAAATTAAGGCTTAAACAAATTTTTTATTCAAAAAGCGCCCTCTAAAAGAGGGCGAGTTTTTAATGCTTTTTATGGCACAAACTTGGTAAATAGTAAATCTTTAATATTTGTTAATTTTTTTTTTTTTTTTTTTGATTTAGAATGAATTTTCCGAGTTAAGCCGCGTTGTCACAAGGAACAGGAACTGAAACAGAAACAGAATCCCATACATTAGCAACTGAAAACTAAACGGCGCCGTTTTTAGCAACTGAACCAGCAACTCAATCAGCGACGCAAAATCAACAACTTGAAAGGACTTGTTTCTGGAACAGAAAATCAAACGTTGCTGTTGCATAGCAACCCTTGTTTATATTTGAGCGAGCAACTGCTTTTCGTTAGCGGCTCTCCTTTGCTTTTGGCAAATGTCACCAGTTTGATTGTCAAATAATGTCAACAACTCATTTTTGAAATATACATGAAGTCGGCGTATTTTTCTGAGACGTTTCATGGATTGCAGAAGAAGACATATTTTGTGCAGCAAGAAATTCCGGGTGCTGTGGCAGGATAAATTATATCATGTATCAGGCGTGATAAACAAGCTTTTTGTTTATACTGGACCGTGTTTTTGTGTTGGTTATGATTGTTATTGCGGGTGCGTGCGTCGTGAGAGGTCTAACTCATGGGGCATCATGATTTGGCCCACACATTGTTTGACGATATTTAATTGCTATTGTTGTAAAACGAAAGGTCGAGGTCGTCAAAAGTTGAGCATCTGTTGCCACATATTTGCCAGAACTATTGGGAGTTGATTAGCGTAATTCCTTTTCATTTTCAACACTGCATTTGTGGCATAAGGATACATATCAGACCCATTTTGTGCGTATAGCTTCAGTTTGACCTTTGTATTGAAATTGAATCAACGATAAGGTTGAACTTTCACCCATCACACCAATTGCAACATAAAACTTAAGACAAAATAAAGCAAAAGTTTTTCGTTGTCAAAACCTTTTGCGATATGTCAATGACAGTTTTTTGAAAGCGTTCTCTGAGTTTATTTTCAGTTCCTGTTTCTGTTTTTTGTTGCAGCACCAGCAACTGAAACATAAACAAAAACGGCGCCGTTTTCAGTTCAGTTTCGGTTTCTGTTTCAGTTCCTGTTCCTTGTGACAACGCGGCTTTATCCGGTTTTGAAAGATCTGACAGGTTAAAAGTGAGCATGGTCAATTGTGTGGGTGGTCTAATTTTCGTCTTTTTAAAGGCTTCTTACCGCTTTTACTCTGCACAGAAATACCAGTTCTTACGCCTAGTCTAACTTGACCAAAAAACATTTTAAAACCAAATGTAAATTTGATGTTGTATGACATCCAAGTCAATTGTGGGCGTGGCTGTGCATTAAAACTAATATACCTTGGGCCGGTTATAAAAATTCAAAAATCATTATAGGTAGATTTCTAGATTTATTAGTTGGCTACATGGTCAATGCCAGAGTGACATTTTTTTTTCTATTTTCTAGAAAATAATTGCTAAACATTGCTGCATAACAAAAATCAGTGCTCTGACTCAATTGTAAGAAATATAAAATGTGGTTGGACTATTTTGTGGATGGATATATTTGTGGACGGATTCAATAAATTTTTAAACTTGGACTGGAGCTCCAACCCAAACACGAATTTTTTGCTCTCTAGATTAAAATTTAAGGGCTTACAGTCATTCGCAAACAAATGAAGGGATAAACATGGCTAGTCAACAAACATGACAAAAATAGTCAACGTCAATCGCGATCATATTTTTAAAACCCCCTAGGGCCGGTGTTTTCAGTGCGAAATCATCCAAAATTCCGAGTTTAACTGAGATTAACCCCAGAAATTAGTTTTTCAGTGAACTTGTATCTAGCACTAATCTCGGCTTAACTTGCCAAATTTGGTGACTATATCTCGGATAAACACTGGAGAACAGTATGAACTTCTTTGAAGGTTTTTTCTGTGTGGAATGACAGTTGATTTGCATGTTTCTGTGAAAAATGACATCTGGGAGTAAGTCGAACTTTTTTTTCTGTGTTTTTCTATGTGAAGTGCGAGTTGGAAGAGCGAGAGGCAATAATTTCACAGCTTTGTTTACGGAGTTAACTCGGCACTGAAAAACTGCTCGCCGGGTTTACTCCAGAATCATTTGGTTACGGGATTAACAGATCTTAGTTTAAGCTGGGCTTAACTCGGTATCGAAAAAGCGAGCAGCTTTTCAGTGCAGAGTTAACTTCGTCAGTAAAATTGTCAAAATATTCGCCTCTTGAAATTATTTACTCTCCCAATTCTCACTTCCCATAGTGAGGAGGAAAAAGAAGTTCGATTTGTTTTTGAAATGTAATATTTTACAGAAACACGCAAAGCCACAGCAATTTCACACAGAAAAAATAGACAAAGAATTTCGAACTTTTCTGCAGAGTTTGATCCGGGACTAACTCACTAAATGTGCTGAGTTAAACCGAGAAAAAACCCCTGATGAAAAGCTCATTTGTGGGGTTAATCTCAGTTGAACTCTGAAACTCGGATGATCTCACACTGAAAAACTGGCCTTTATAGGACACAAAATGCATTTGGATGCAACACATTTTACCTTGTTGGGAAAAACCTACCTTTTCTGAAATGCTATAGCAGATAGAAAAGTGGAAGAGCATCCATTCAGAACTATAGGTCGAAATGCCATCTAGACCAACCAACCTATACACAGGCCTTATCGAAACAGCTGGAAGCTGGGATGTGATTTTAAACGACTGTTGAGATGGACGGTGAGGCATAATTTTGTATATTTTGGATAGAATTACCAGAAATCATTGGTGCCCTTTTGAGGATTACTTGCCTCATTTTCTGATCGTGTAATATTGCCTGTGAAGGTCTTTAGCTATATCCATGAAAAAATATGGGCATAAGGTTTACTTTTCCTGAATAAAATAATTCGCTGTTTTTTGCCTTTCGTCCCCACCTCCAAATTACTCCTGATTGCAAAGTATAATCTACCTCGAATAGCTTGCTGATTGAATTCTGCAAAGATGGTGAGTCTGCATGTAAAAGAGTTTGGTAAAGCGCAACAGCCTTGTCTCATATTGAGCTGTTAAGCTTTTTTATTTATTCCATAATCCGACTAGCCTCCTAATCATAAATTACTGAATAACTAGATATTCAACTTGCGTCTCTCTGGCCTTCCAACAACCATTTGATTATGCTTTTTATAAAGCCTTTAACGATTTACTACATCAATTTACCTTACGCGATCAGCTGATGTTAAAGCTCCAAAACGAAATTGCGTGGAAATGACGAATTGATGAATTCATTTGTAAAAAAATGTCAGGCTATGGGTAAATTCATTAATTTAAGCTTATGGGCCAAACTTTTACTTGTCTGAAGTTGAATATCTAGTTATTCAGCAATTTATACTCCTTACGATAAATTAAATTGCCCTTATAGGCATAAATTACTGAATAACAAGATATTCAACTTGCGTCCCTTTTTCCCTCCAACATCCATTTGTTTGAGTTTTTTGTAAAGTCTTCAAAACTTTAATAAAGCTTTAAATTTCCATGTCGGTGAACACGTGAAAGAAGATACAGCAACAATTTACCTTGCGCGATCAGCTGATGCTAAAGCTCTAAAACGGAATTGCATGAAACTGTCGAATTGATGAATTTACTAACATTTGTAAAAAAAAATTTCAGAGTGTTGGTGAATTCATCAATTTCAGCTTGTTGACAAAGCTTTTACATTTCCGAAACTGAACTGAAACCCATTGCACAACACAAAAAAAAAACTCAACTACATACCTGTCCAAATCACATTGCGCCAAACCATGTCCACGAACCACTTTCTATCCAATATTTACACTCAAATCACAGTCGTACCACACTCACAACAACAAAATCACACCACACTTCTCGAAAACATACCATCGCTGCAGTAGTACCAACTCCAACGCATCCGAAAAATTTAAGCAAATAATAAATTTTAATGTTTGGTGTTTGTTCTCGCTCAGACGTCGCCATTTCTAATTTCCAGTCAAAATAAAATGTAAATTTCCCTGGTGAAAACATCCGAAAAAGCCCATAAAATATAAAATTCACAATTTAGTGTTAGTTTTAACTAAATATTACTTAAAATTTAATATATTCGCATTGCAGTGAAACGTAAAGCGCAATCAAAAAAAATTTAGTTTTGACTTTTTTTTATTATTTTCTCCCAAACACACACCATCATACCGCTAAGGCTAAACAGAGACAGATGTCTTGTGGCCCTTCTCAATACCCCAAAGAGTGAGTGAGTGCAACGAACTGCGAAATTTCTCATTGGGAGAAAAGAAAAATTCTTGGTTAACATTTTTCGTTCGAAATTTCTTTTGTCAAAAATAAAAAAAAACTTCTCCACCAAAATACAAAAATGGTCATCTGATAGAAAATACTAACTCGTTCCACAATTTGAAGCAAAACCTACATTAAGGACAATGTTTTGAGTAGAGTGCGTGTGCGAAATAATGAACAATTGTGTGCCGTGGAATAATAATTATCGTGGCGAACAAAGTCATCATCAGCAGCAGCAGAAGCAGAAGCAAATCATCTCAAACACTACCACCATCAAGAGGACTAGAGGAGGCAGCAGCAGCACCATCATCGCCGTTGTGTTGCTGTCGCTTTTCGGGTTTTGGATTCTCCTTTGGACGTTGATGTTGGCGCTACGAAGTGTCTCCAAAAAACTTCTTCAAAAGAAGCAGTGGTTCTCCTCTGGTGCTTCCAAGGAGCCAAAAGCTGTGTGAAACTGATCTCCAGGTGAGTGGCGTCTGGGAACTCAAATCAAGCAGATGACCAGCCAAGAGTGTCTCCATTGCTTTGCCAGCCGAGGAAAAGTGTATGTGCGCGCGTGTGTATGTACATGTGTGCATGAATGGGGCGAATAGTGGAGGTGGTGCACCGTGGTGGGAAAATCATTTTCCCGTCTAATTTTTTGGGTTCTACGTTTTGAGGGAAAGTTTTTCTTTACATAAAGTCTGCATTTCTTGTAAAGGAAGGTTTGAGCTTCAATACGTGATTTGTGATTTGAAGACCAAACGAAAATCAAAATCCACTGTTCTAGCTAGGTACGTGCGCCGAAACATTTCTCTCTTTTCAACACTCGCTGTCAGACTGCAACGATAGAGTGTGCTGGCTCATCATGTAGTTGCGTGTAAAGTGGCGGCAAAATTTTCCTTTTTTCACCAAAAAAGTGTGGTTGTAAGACTTTTTTAATTAACTTTAGTTTTGTGTTAAAACAGTTTTTCTAAGCCATTGGGCCCTCAAAAATGCCTTACACGCAGCTTTGATGCTCTTGGGTAATTTGGGGGCAACTTGCAAGAGCTGTTTGCATTGGCGTGCAAATCGTCATATTTTGGTTTTCAGTGACAGAACGTAAAATATTAAGCTTAAACTTTTGCAGATTTCATTCAGTAACCAATGCACCAAAGAAAGTTCCAAAAATTGGAGGCAGTGTGCTGAAAAAGCTGACAGAAACACCCTTTTTTGCTTTTGAGGTTGACAAATTTGTTACATAGCTCTTTTGCAAAAAAAAAAAGTTTGTGCCTAACTCTAGCTATAAAACTACAAGAAGTGCCAGACAATATTGGAAGATATGCTTGAGTGTCACGTCATCGGTTCTTGCCTGAACCCATCAACAAATCGCAAGGCCATAATGCTGGGTTTGTCTTCTGATCTATTTCATTAATTACATCGATCACACAAATGCAACGAAAACAGCATTTTATTGGACTCAGTGATGAAGAGATCCAAAACAGGGTGGCCTGCCAGTTTATTCTGAGGTCGAATTGGCGTATCCCACAAGTGGAGCATTAGAAACGCAGCACGAGTGTATTTGTGTTTAAATTTAAGCGCCTAAATGAAGAGAAGAAGAAGGGCTTTCTAATGGCCTGAACTATTCAAGCTTAACCGAGGTATTGGAAAATAACTGTGCTAATCTGTACTACAACCAGCAAGTTAGCAGATCGACTGAGTTCAAGCTGTAAGGATTTGCTATTGCAGCGAATTGCTAAAATTGTTTGTAGAGACAATGTTTCGTAATGCACAACATCTCAACGACCTCATCGTTGAGATGTTGTGCAAAAACTAACGTTTTTTTAATTTAAGCGGTCGATACCAAAATTATTGGACGTAACATTCTAATATGCCACCTACGCACGCTTCATATTACACCTACAAGTTTTCAAGATGTAGCCTAAATTCTAAATGCTAATGCCTTAACAACGCTGCTCGGGATAAGATTAAAATTGATACAGGTTGCCCCAATCGAAAATTTCATCCGGTGTAACCCAAGAATAACCCATGAGTTGGAGTCGGTTGTTCAGTTCATCTCAAAGAACTCGAGTGAGTTGCGAAAAAGTTTGCTATCAAAAGAAATGTGTAGGTCGGTGCAGCTTAATCACAAGAGCAATAAGTAATTGAGGTATCCAAGATTCCTCCAAGAAAGCTTCAAAGAAGAACAAATACTTCATACTCTGCACAAGTATCTGTGTTGGTAGAAAAGTGACCATAGATAACAGCTGCCTGTCATTCATGATTATGTAGGCTACCACCTATCAATTAGGCTTTATCGCATTGGCGGTCCTAATGACCTAGCGATTATCGCCAGTGGTAAGCAAAACACGACCTGACTGTTTGCAACATCAGATTAAGTTGTGCAAGGTGCTTTGTGCGCCATCTTCGAATGGAACAGCAAAAAGAGACAGTCAATAAATTCTTCGAAATCCCTGTTGACCTAATTCCTAAGTCTTATCACAAGGGGAGCTCACCTGTGAAATCTATTGCTCGAAGTAAATCCAGATAGAATTATCAGCTTAAATTTGCATGATAGTTACCTAGACCGTCTCGGGTAAGCCAAAAAGGCCAGTATATGCACGTTTATGATAGAATCCAAAAAATATCGCATTGGTATTTTCCATCTCATCCAAACGGTATTCTAAGCACATTAATGTTAAACTTGGATTGGCACTTGGTTATGAAGGTACTGCTGACAAGAAATCTGCGAAAAAACTAGACGTGGGTTGGGTGGTTTAGGAGTCAAATTCATAGAACAAGAAATCTATTGTTTTAATCTTACAGTTTTTGTTTGCTTGTATAGGTTTACTTTTATGTTATTAAGTTTACACCTTTTAACAATTTAAACCCTAGAACTTTATTGCAGTTCATCATCATCATCATTTTCGAATGCTGCTTAACCTTTAAAAGGGTCGCGGAGCGAGGGTGGCCAAATGGTCAACCCAAGAGACTCCGGCGCAATCCCCATACGGAAATCAGAGAGGTTCTTTACCTTATCCCACCACTTGTTTCTTGGCCTACCAGGGGGCCGACGCGTTCGCATCTCGGCTAGCATGACCTGTCTAGGAAGTCTGTTAGGGGGCATGCGAACAACGTGTCCAAACCATCGAAGAATCGATTGCTCCACTCGGTGAAGTAGCTGCTCAACATTAAGATTCCCACGAATACTGACGTTTCTCACTCTATCCCTTAGAGTTACACCAGCAATGCACCTCAGAAATCTCATTTCGGCAGCTTGTACCCGCGATCTAATTTTTTCGGTCATTACCCAAATTTCATGACCATATTTAAGGGTCGGAACGAACACTGAATTAAAAACTGAGATCTTTGCTCTCACTCCAAGCTCAACTTTCCTGATGACCGGCCGGCGCAGTTCTTTTACTATTGCTCCAGCTTGGTCAATTCTACAGGACAACTCAGTATCACTCCCATCTTTCGTGAAAAAGACCCCGAGATAATTAAACTTCTCCACCTGTTTTAATGGAACTCCATTTATGTGCAGGGTACACTGCACAGGAGTTCAGGAAACAACTATCACTTCCGATTTTTTCACGTTTACTTTTATACCACTATCACCACAGACGGCTGTAAACCTATCCAGTGCTCGTTAAAGTTCCTCTTTGGATGATGCGAGGATGGCCAGATCATCTGCGAAAAGCAGATGGCTCATCCTGATGCCAGCCAATTTGAAACATTGCTCGCCAAGACTGCGCTTCACCATCCAGTCCATTTATGCTATGAAAAGGAGCGGCAAAAGAACACAGCCCTGACGAAGTCCAACGCGCACATCAAAAGGACGGGATTTGACCCCATTTATCCGTACACAGCTTCTGCAGTTTCCATACAAAGACTGGATGGCTCTCAGAAGAGGTCCACTCAGCGCATATTCCTGCAAAACTCTCCACAGTGTATTCCGAGGGACTCGGTCATACGCCTTTTCCAGATCTACAGAACACGCATAGACCGGTTTGGCATATTCCCAGACCTTCTCAAGAATAACATTTAGCTGGTCTCAAGAATAACAAAAGCTGGTCGGTTGTGCCTCTGCCAGGCCGAAAGCCGCACTGTTCTTCCCGTAACAAATGCTCGATCACAGCTCTAGAACGCGTTTCCAACACCTTCGCGAATACTTTTCCCGGAAGACTTAAGAGAGATATGCCCCTATAAATGCAGTTAAGATAGTAATTTGACTTGCTCTGATGAACTGGTTAACGAGTGGGAACTGAGATAATTTCACTGCTTCACACCCTACTCCTGCAAGGAAAGTCATTAATTAAATAAGGAAATTGTTAGAAATCTAGCAGGCATTCCTATCCCACCTGGCAAAAAAAAAAAAAAAATTATCCTGAATAGGTATCCAAACTCTCTCAATTTCTTATCTAAAATGAAACGAATTCTCCATAAGAACACACTAACGTCGATTGTCTGAGTTTTTCTGCTCAGATAAGGCTTTGACCTAAACTGGGGGATTAATTGCTGGTGGTCGTCTTGTATGGTTCACCGAAAGGAACTTAAAAATACCGGCGGATCTCCCTATTTTGGAACAGTTGATCCCTGATGCCACTTAATTACTGTTTTCATTGCATTTTTGAAATTCATTAGTGTTTTAAGCCTAACTGTTTCTCACGAATCTGCTAGAGGCGTTTATACCCTTTTTTAACATGTTTTCCGTTATTTTAAGACCAAGGATAGTTGGTTATAGTAAAAAAACCAACCTCAAATCGAAGACCTAACTCTATGTTACAAATTATGAATCAAACTTAATATACATAGATCCTATCCTACGTTGCAAAGTAAGAACTTGAAGTACTAAGATTTTCGTGTGTAGCAATAGTTTTACTGGTTTCGGTTAATTTGTTAAAAGTTAGCAAAAACAGCTCTGATTTTCCGCGACGACTGCAGGCTGGACCACTCCAAGTGCGCCCTAAAAATGCACTCTCGCTTTTTAGTGCGATTAGCTGAGTGTCGAAAACTCGGCGTATCCCTAAATATTCAATTTTTCATTGAACATAAAAGAGTTTAACAGTCTATTAAGCAATAAAAAACCACGCCAGCCGGCAAAAAAAAACTGCAACGTCAAATCTTACTGCACTGAACTTTCTGACCCGACAAAATCCTCGAATCCATCGAATACAGTGATAGGTGTACGGGATAGTTGTATTCGCTTATCGAACGTAGAACTGCGAAAAAAGGTCGCTCTGTATACATCATGTACCTATAGCGTCGGGGCAAGCCTCATACAAATTATGTTCCTCATAATTTGTATGAGGAACAAATTATTAAGGCCAGTCAATCATATTAAGTTGGTCTGGATTAAAAAAAAGGTATTTGAAACTGCCTTTCGGTATTTGTTTAAACTGAAATCAAATTTGAATATTACGGCAACAGGCTACTGTGTGAGTTGTAAGAGGTTCACGATATGCTTTCTGACGGCAGCATTGAAAATTATATTCAGGAAAGTTATATTCAGAAAGTTATGTTGATAAACAATTTTTTGAAAGTATCATTTGTCAAGTGTCTTTTCAATCCGTTGCTAGAAGACTGCAACAAAAAAAAAACTGCACGATCAAATTATTTTTGGCAGTAGTCATATTTTGAGTTAAGACCAAATTCTCAATATCATTTCTTGCAAAAATAGTTTGATGAATTTTAAGTTAAGTATCACCTCATGTAATATTTTTCTTGATGTGGGATAGAGCTTCATCACAATAAAGCTCGATATAACTACTACAAAAAAGTTTCAGTGTTTTGACAAATCAAGACGCCAAGTAATAAAAAGAGCTTAAAACATGGGTCAAGTTCTCAACCGTAGAAAAAAGGAATCTGACCACAGAGACAAAATAAGGGCTTTGAAATCATCATACAAAAGCACTTGATGCACCAAGATGGAGTAAGAAAGTCCAAACTTTTTTTATTGACGCTGAATTCTTTAGGGTCGCCATATTATTTATTTTTAAGATTCAAAAACAAAATTCAGTTTTAAGAATTTTCAAAAATCGCTTGTGACAATGATCAGCAACCAAAAAAACGTTAAATAGTCAAACCCATATTTATGGGGAGTTTTTAACTAGTTACTAGTAAACTTATTAACTGAATTACCTGTAAATGTATCAAAAAGTGTAAATGTATAAAAATCCCGCTTTTACCGGTACTTTTCATCCCCTTAATTTAACCCCAATGTCGAAATTTTGTAAAAGATTACTAAATATTCAAATCAAAGGTAAAATCATATTTTTTTGACACCGGGGGGTATATAACCAAAGCCGCAAATTAACTGGACTAAGACTACCGGGCAAAAAAGCAAAATTTACTTTAAAAAAGGCCAAACTACTTTTATAGAACTTAAGTTACTTCTTAGCTGCTAAGAAAGTTTTTTTTTTAATTTCTATTTTTTTTTTTTTAGCAAACCTACTTATTTCGTAACTCACTATAATGTGAACGCTAATCAATAATCAGCCAATATTTACTTTCAACTTTAAATGCCACAAAGTAAAACATTCAGGGCAATTCATATTATTAAAAAAAAATAATGAGCAATAAATGTTATGCGAAAAAATTCTTTTGATTAGAACATAATGAGCGATCGAGACATACCGAGTGTACCGGTGACAACATTAGCCGGACTAACAAGTCTTTCAGACCGTAAGTAGACGTTTTCGTCCCACTGATTTTTATAAAACTAAATTAATTTCCTTTATTTTTTAGTACTGAGTGAGCTTCCAGTTTCGGACTCCTTGTCTAGTGTGACTTCTTTAAATAAATCGCTTCTATTTCATACGTTAGTCGCCGATGAATCAAATAATTTGCTTTCGGTGCGTGATGACAATTTAGTGAGGCAATTAGTACACGCCATCGAGCAGACGAATTCCGATAATATGTAAGTACAGTTTGTCGCACTGATTTCCGTTGCAGTTATCTCATTGCCTACACGTGTTGTTGTTTTTTTTTTCAGTGAGGTAAAAAGTCAATATGCAATAACACAACACGGGACAAACATAAGTACTTACCCCGAACTTTTGCAAGGAATTTATACCTTTAGGCCGACTGTATTTAATACTCCGCAAAATCATCGAATACGTAAGTTGCCTTGTTATGAATAATAAAAGAATTCTAGATCAATGCTTTACTTCTTGCAGAAAACCATCAATCGCCACAGCAGGCGCATGTGCAGCAGCAATATGTGCATCAGCCACAACCAGCGCATATGCCCCATCAACAGCAGCAGCGAATAGGAGTGAATGTAATTCAAAATTTACCTGATCAAGCGGCAACTAATATTATTCAGCAACAACAGGTTTATTTTTCAAACAAAAAAAAAATCTGTCAGGCAAATTAATTTGTCGCTTTTCAGATAAAACCCCCGATAATTAACAATATCACAGTGCAGCAGTTTAGACCAGTTGCTTCACCCGATGGTAAGCTTCAGCAACAGCCACAAATACTGCAACAGGTCATCATAAATCCAAACCCAACAACAGTGGTTCAAAATAATTTTGTGTAAGAGCTATTTGCTTTTAGACGTGCCTCGACATAAGCTAACCCCTTTTTGGATTTCAGCACCAACGCAAATACTTATCAGCAGCCACAGCAAATAGTAGAAACGCCTGTGCGACGCACGAGGCGTAGCGCGGCCGCCGCTGGCTTAGAGCAACCACAGCAAATTTCACCACCAAAACAACAAGCCGTAAGCCCCCACCAGACGATAATTGCTTACCAGAAAAAGCAATCACCCGTCGTTGCACAGTCGCCACAAATTGTGCAGACACAGGTGCCCCAGCATCAGCCGCAACAACAGCTGCCACCAGCGCCAGTTGCGCAGCAAACATCGGTTATACAGCCACACACCGGTGTCATACAACAGCAACAACATCAACCTGTGATCCAGCAAAATCATCAACAAAAAACTGTTATACTGCCAACGCCCTCTCCCGTCACACTTCCTCACACTCAGCCCTCTGTTATAATTCAACAGCAGTCCCAGGCTACTGTCATAAATGCTCACCCTGTCGCGCAACAGATCACACAGCAGCCCAAAATACAGCAGCAGAAACCATCGCCACCAACACCGCCGCAACTGAAACAACCCCAACCACAGCAGCTTCCTTTACAGCAGCCTCTGACACAGCCTCCGCCACAGCAAACCCATCAGCAACTTCATCAACAACATCCGCCACAACAGCTGATCCAACAACCCTCACCAGTCCAACAGCCGCAGCAAATTATTCAGCCAGTTCAACCACAGCTTCCGCAACAGCCTCCTCAGCCTCAAGTCATTCAGGGGCAATTCCAAAACGTTCTCAATCTCCAGCGACAGCATTTTGCGCAACAAAAACAACAACAACAGCAGCAACAATCTGTGCAACCCCAAAAGACAACACCACGCAACAGTGAATATCTGATACAGCAAAGCAAGAACTTCGACTTGCGTGGTGCATCGCCAGCTCAAGCTAGTACAGCGCCAGATTCCAATCAAATCGGACAAGTTCCCACACAACAACAACAGCAAACATCATCTTCCGCAGCAGCGACAAAAATGTCCAACAACAACAATGGCTCAACGAAAACTGCAACAAACACTGCTGCTACTCCTGTGACGCCACCAACAAATCCCACACTTCCCAATACGCCCACATCGGTGCAACCGACCGTAACCGAAGCCACTGTCACACGATCCAATTCGGTCAACTCGAACGCATCAAACGCGTCCCGATCAACAACCGCAACTACCAGTAAAAGCCACCCTCGGGTATGTATTAATCGCCTAAAAGCCGAGGACGAGCGTCTCATGCAACAGAGTATTAAAGAATTTGTTAAAAAGTCACCAGAATTGGCGATTAAAATCGGCTTGGCCTCCGCAGCAGCTCCTGCTGCTAATAATCCGTCTGAACCGGCCGCTGCTGCTCCATCATCGAATTCCGTAGAAAAAATGAACGCAATGCAGAACAGTAATAAATCTGCAGCTGCGTTAAACCAGTCGCCTGGTGGAACAGGCGGCGGCCCTGGTGACACATTTTCAATGATGAAAGCGGCCGACGAAAAACGGATTGCCACGAAAAGAAAAATGGCGATCAAACCGGATGAAATACCACCCGAGCAAATATGTAAGTTTTGTTTTGCTGTTTTTCGATTTTACCTTTCTTTGGTTTTTCAAACGTTCAAAGTGGTTGTTGGGCTTTCATTTATTTATAATTTCTTCTTTTCTCTGGTTCTATGCTTGTTTTCATAATTTTACAATGTGGACGTGTTTGTTTTATTTGATTGTTTTTTCAATTTGGTCAGTAAGGCTATCGCTGTATAATACAAAAGGTGGAACCAATAACAAAAAAATCCATTCAATTTAAGCTCGCTGTGTAATGTTACTAACAAGAAAACAAAAGGGTCAAGCTTGCTATGAACGAGTGGATGACGTTGGGTATTTGAAATTCACAAAAACCTACTGTCTCCTGAATTTCGAAATCATCACCCACTCCTGTCATTACCCTAGAATCTAACAAGCTATCAAACTGTCTCTAATCCTACCGCAGCACCACTAATCCTAACTCAAGGTTTAATTCTGAATGCTAAAAAGTCTCAGCAGTAAGCTTACCACCTACACTAAACTATGACTTAGCTAAAGCTAAACAAAACTTATGTTTATAGCTTCACCCGTCGAATCGGGTGAGGTCTAAGGCCCACTTAATTGAAGCTGCTACCTCATCCCTAGCGTCGCCCCTGCCTGCGTGTAACAGTTTAAACGCGTCAGTGAATTCATCTTCTGTGGGAATTTTCTCTGAACTCATTTATTTCGTGTGAGGTTGTGTCATCTTTATTGCCATGTTGGGGGTTGAGCAACTTCGAACTGTGCTCGCTAAATCAGCTTAAAACATCACTCTCCCATCACTGCCCCTTGTCTTGTCCGATATTCATCTACTTTCTTCTGAAATGGTGAATAGTCGCCAAAACTTCTTATTTGCAGATTTGTAATCGTGCTCCAACTTTTCGCTGAACTTTTTCCATGACTGTTCCGTCTGCCAGATTAGAAGTTCTTAGCGACTCAGTATATTGCGCACGGAAAGTTGAGTCCCTACTTGATTCCACACAATGTAGGGTCTCTTCTTCTCTCTTAAATAACTTCTTGCACTCCAGGTATTTTAAACCACACAGTTTTTTCCTCATCACCACTCTACAAAAGATCAATTGGAATTTCCTCAAACTATTCTAAACATGCCGAGCAAATCGTTTCGTGATGCCAGAGCCTTAAATCAAGTTTGCCTGAATTAAGAGCCTGAAATTAAATCAAAAATTCTTCTCTCAAGAAAGGCGAACCTATAATACTGAACCAGTGTCCCGAGATGTAAGGATTACTTTATTTTTAAAAGTTTGCAGTTTATGTAGTTTGCAGTATATGTTGATAGAAAACAGCATTTGTCCAGCTCATCCCCAAAAAAGGCGGGGATGATCCCCAAAAGGCCTTTTTACCTCTAGCTATCAGCTCAAGAAATATTTTAAATCACGAAAACTCTTTAATGACCGCCTCTACGTTTTAGGTAGCGAAGGATACAGACCTAATGCATTTTCTTTGTGAAAATAAGCAGCGCTTAATGTTTTTTTTATGCTTTTTATTAAAGAAGTTTTACTTTGCGGAATAATGACTTTAAAAAACGAACAATTTTTATCGGCTTATTTTAAATGGTTCGACTAATAAATTTTCTAGAAAAACTGGCGCAAATTGCCAACTTTCCTTGCTTTACTTACTTTTTTCTGCTCGTTGATTGGTTTGTTTATAAAAAGTTTTTCTAAAAAAAATTGTTTTCACTCGTGCGTCGTTTAAATCCCTTCACCGCTGCCGACCTGGCGTATGAGTGAGCAGATTCAAAAGTTTAATTGTCATAGTCGCATTCGAAGGTATTGTTGAAGATGTCGTACGAGTGAATCATCGTACCAGATTCTTCATATTAAGGTTTTTGCCATATTTTTGCTTTATGAAATTGTCAATGATACAACGCAGGATGCACAGGGTAAAGAACTCGTGCGGCTTGAATTGCTGGACGAGACACGTACAAAAGCTTTAATTGATCCGTGCCGGAACTGCCTATTTAGCCAGTTTACACGCGTTGTTGCGGAGTTCGCAAACCAAGACGGCACCACGTAGGGCGTCAAGCTTCTGTCGTCATTTGACGCCGTTAGCCAGCTTGGAGTCATACTTGTTCAGCGCCTTGATGATGAGCACACAGCTTCTTTGTTAGGTGTTTGTATGCAAAACTGCGTTGTGCTCACAGCGGCAACCGGGATGATTCCACCGCCCCAGCCTCACTTCCTGCAGCGGTACTTCAATAACAATTATGACATCTCCTATGAATGGTTTGGGTTCTTCAAACTCGAATTAGGGCTCCTTTTCACCAGTTATAAGCATTGAAGGAAATTATGGCCGATAAAAGTAGCCTCTATGGCCAGAGAGATTGTTGGTGCTTCATCATCGGTTTGTGGTTCCAGAGAAGTCTTGTTGACAGTTAACAGATCGAACCCTATGAAAATCCTGTTGAAAAACCCTTCAATCCCAATTTTCCACAAGTTGTTCGACCGAGTTCAGCACGTGTTAGTGGCCAAAATGGCGTGCGTCGGTGATGAGTATCTACATGGCAAACTGTTTTTGAAAGACGATCCCAGAATGATGGGATCATCAGTTGTGCTCACGGTGCGCACAATGCGGTCTGTTTTTTTTTTCAGTGAACGCTTAGTCTTTACATACCTGCGGTGGTAGCTATTGTCATAGAACAGGTAACAATATCCTCGCTCTCCTTTATGTTGGACAGCGACAGCTTGATTGAGCGCGGAAAGTCCATAGATCCAACAGTTGTCGAGACGGCACGTACTGCCACCAAAGCATCGCGTATCTTGAATAGTGCACCTCGCAAGCCAAACTTTTTGGCCATTTGTTAGCGGACATGACAGTCTTTCCAAGAGTATTCATGCCCGATTGAAAAAACTTTGAGTTCTTTAAATTGTCACGCAAGCGTCCAAGTTCGAGCAGCGATTTCTGCACTGGGGCGGTGTCAATCAGATAAAAGGTGGTTTCATCTTCCTCATGGAAATAAGCACATTGGCTGGCGGTGCCGAAGCTCGACTTGTACTTATTAATATACTTCTTATCGTTAGCCGAGGAGCCACTGCCAACTTTACCCAAATGATCGCTCTTGCTGAACGGCTGGTACGCGGTATGTCATATCCTTGAATGTTTTAGGCAACTCTCGTGTCCCAATCCATTATCGTTGCACTGGAGCTTTGTTTAACGGGCTTCTTGAAAATCCAAAGTATTTGAGGTGTAGATTTTAACGTGTTTCTGGGCAGAGTTTTCATGTTCTGTAGTGGCTCATCAGCGTTTGTGTTGGATTGAGAATTACTTTTCTCTTCTATCGTTTCTTTCCGCTCGCTATGTGCTACGCATATTAAGGGTAGTGTCCTCATCACCCCTTGATCACGATCATATTGTAAAAATAAATTGGCTCACCGATATTCTTTAATAGCACCGCGACAAATTTGAACTTGACAGTCAAGATTGAAAATAGGGAAAAGATGTGTCAACAAAGGCAAAATAGCCAACGCTTGATACATTCACCCGTGATATTCGCCAAATATCATATGCTCATCAGCTTAGCCTTGATCCCACTTTTAAGCGTATGAACGTTAAAGTTTAGAAATTATTTCAACACGACAGGTACAACACGAATCTGAAATGCCCTCCCACAATCAGTCTGTCCTTAATAGAACCCCCAACTGTTTAACACAAAAATAAACCGGTACCTCTACTCTTTTTGGTCTACTCTTATCGCTTTCGCTCATTAAATGTATTAAAAAGGATTCCAAACCCTTTGTCCCTAGTCAAAATATCCGCGATCCTTTGCGGGCTACTCATCACAATTGGTTTGAAGAGAATCTTCTCGCACACGGTAAGCCAAAAAAAAAAAACACTTCATTGACACTTGCCAAAAACACCGATTTATCGAATTTCTCCCGACTTTTAGAGCTATTCCCGATGCCCCGATTTCGGACAAAAATCTTGCATTTTCTCCCGATTTTTCAACTCAGAAAGTACACTGAAATATCTCCCAGATTTCATAAATTATAAACCTTATGTTATCCTTTTATACTTTTTTGCATATGGCATCCTTTAGGGAGTTTTATTTGCTCAAGATATCGCTCAAAGCTTATATAATACTATGTCTCCAACGGCCATAAAACAGCGATTAGCGGGAGGCGATTATAAATAAATCTCAAAGTGGCTCCACCGGACAATATAGGTCTCATTTGACACGAGAATGTTTTTTTTTGTCAGTTGATTTGATTAGATTTCCCAAGAGCGAAGAAGGATTTTCGTTGCAAAAATCGAAATAGAAAACGTGTTTGTGCCAGATCTATCATACGTGAACAATTTCACTTTCTCTTTTCGATTGTCAAACTGTAACAAGGATATGCAAAAAGGCTTAAGTATGCCATTAAAAAGGTTTGTGAATAGAGTGAATGATAATTTTGAGGGGACTCATTTTTAATCACTTGCCGAGAAGATTTAAATTTGTATCGCAAATTTCAAAACTGAAGGGAAATTAGTCCAGTATGTTTTTATGTTAATCGTGGTTTAGTGGCAGGTGGAGACATGGTATAACTGTCATATTTTTAGATCGACTGATGGCTTGTGCTAAAAAATAAATATCAGGATGTATATGATATGAAATTAATTATTTAAGTTGCTGTTTCACGCAATGCATAGAGCAGCACATTCAAAATTATTCATTTATTTTTAAGTTTGCATATGCGCGATGTTCGAAGAATATTTATTTAAATATGAGTTGCAATAAAAAAATGGCTTTAAATAATTTTCCGATCAGCACCGATTTCTGATGTAGCACATCTCCCGATCTGAAAAAATATTTCATGGCAAAAAACCTCCTTCTCTAAGGTAAAGGGATAGCTTAAAGTAAAACGGCGGAGGCTCAAGTTTGCTACGCTGTTCACCAATGATTCATAAATTGTAGGTCACTTGCAGGAAAAACTACGAAATCCTCTCTTATTTTCGACTATTCCCTGTCGTTGGATCAGGTTCTTTTGGGTGGACGTGGTAAGCTATGTTCCGTGTTTTGAGATTTATTGAAAATTCCTAATTCGTTGTGATTTTCAATTCTCAATATTAAATTGTCAGCCCGAGACGCTAACATCTGTACCGAAGTCCCAGTTCCATCTCGGGAGCTTAAAAGCCTACTACGTCATCTTAAAAAAAACAAACACCAAAATATTAAATTAAAATGAAAGCAAATATTGCTTTAAGTTTGGCAATCTAAACCCATGAAGGTTCGATCTTACATTACTAAAAAGTTTATAATGAATATCTGGCTTTAAGAAAAATTGGTTGGACATTAAAATTATAAGACGAAAACGGCTCGAACGGAGAAAATCTAAAAATAAAAAAGGAATCGACTGGCCTTTCATTATGATAATGTGAAAAATTCTTTTTTTAAGATGTCCCCAAATCCTATAGAGTAGTCAAACATGTCACAAATATTCGATATTTATGGGACAACCCCATGTTTGAGCACTTTATAGGATTAAGGGGCGGTGCGAGTTTGGATGCACAAAACAAAATATTTCAAAGTCAAATTTATTAATATTAGAAATCTCGAAAGAAATGTGTGTTCTTCATTGAATTCGAAATTTTTGCCCTTCTAGGTTTTGTACATTTGATATTTCTGAAACAGATTTCCGAGATTTCGTTCAAAGAAGACGGTTGAACATTAACAAAAAAAAACACGTTGACAACTGCAAATTGCTGTACATATTGTTTATTTAATGCTTCTGACTTAAGGTGGCTTTTAGGAACCCTGTAATTAATTTTGCACCTACTAAACTTGAGCATGCCTAACCGCTTATAACGCATTAATGCTTGTTAAATACCTATTAAGTTACATTTCCAACCATTCAATGCTTTCATCATAATCTGCAGCTGCATAGAATTCCGAAACTTGATATTTTACTGAAGTTTTTGTATCGACAACTAAACGTGATGGGTGTGTTAACCAAAATGCATTCTTGTAAAAAACCATAAATCAATTAACTCAGGTCCACACTCTTAAATACTTTTTAATTAATCTAAATATTCCTACCAGCCGATTAGATGAAGATGCGTTAAAGTGGGTACCAAACAATGTTTTCCTTATTTTCCAGTTTATTTTATTCTGAATTATTTTTACTTTTCGAAATTTCCCTAAATTCTTCTTTACTTAAAATCCTAGCACCTGGCATTTTTGCAAGAGCAAAGTTTAATTTTCTTTTCGTTTTTTTTTAAAAAAAAAAAACAGTTTCTAAGCCAAAAGTTCGTCGCGTTGAACGCAACATAGCACCGCCCGCTCCCAAGTGCTCCAAAGAGGAAGTCATGCGTTCCCAGACCTATCAGCAATTCATGAAAAATATGGAACAAATCATAGAACTCCTGGACGACACGGAGCAACCAAATTTCGATTCAGGTGAGTTGAAATAAAAAAGCTGCTGTTTATGATGATTTTTTAAAATGAATATTTTTTGCTGTGTACAGATGAATTTGATCAAAACATCGAAGTCATATCGCCAAAGTTGCTTAACGTTGTGAGTAATGATGTGGCTAAGCTCAAGGCCAAAATGGTACTGGATTCGATTCCGAAAAACAAGCTCACTCTGTTGATAAACTATGCAATGAGAAACGTCTACTTGGCGAAGAATTATTCCGCTGGACCGGTAAGTTCAAATTGAACGTGTAACTCATGACACAGGACATGATTAATTTTGATTTGTTGTTTTAGGATGATGAACGCGATATAATTGACGAGGAAATAATGGAGAGAATTTTAAACGCCATCGAGGCTTGTCTCCTCGTCTGTAATATCTACTCGACCGCTAAGGACTTGAAATTCCTCCAGGAGGACAATATTTCACTGATCATCAAGTTTATTCAGTTTCAATTTCGAGAGACAATTTTCCCATCATACGACCCGGTATACACAGTCAAGAGTATGAAAAAACAAGACAACAGGAAGAAGTCTAAGGCACAGCTGAATCACAACCGCAGTCTTCAGTTGCTATACTCGAAGGCTGTGGAGCTAATGAAGGTTTTTGTGACGCTTTTCGACAAGTGCATTTTCGTCGACACCATCGTGTTGCCGCTTTCAACGCTGGCTATTGAGCCATTTTTTGTGGACAACATTGACACGCTGCAGTTTGTCTGTTTGGAGCTGGTCACAACTGTAGGTTCAACCGAAAGTCATTTGTAAAGTGTTAGATCTAACCTTTTCTCTATTGTAGATCTTTCGTAAAGAAAAATACGACAAAATGCGAAGTAGTATTCTGGGTGATATCCTTGCGTCCATTGATCGACTGTCATCGTCAAAGAAGAATCTCCGACCATTCAAGCTAAGCAACAACGGTGGCAACATTCAAATGGTTACAGCCCTCGTCCTGCAACTGATTCAGTGCGCCACTATTCTCCCTGAAACCATCTATGAGCCATTGCGCAACTCGAAGAAAATTAAAGCTGCAGTCGTCGAGCCCAATGATTCTACTGAAAAACCCGAAAAAGAGAACAAAGACGTATTGGTTCTTAAAAAATACGATGTCGCCATTAGTATTGGCGGGAACTTCCTGACTACCTTCCTCAACAAATGCAAGACCCGATCAAATGAAACCGATTTTCGTCCGCTCTTCGAGAACTTTATACACGATCTTCTCGCCACTGTCAATAAGCCAGAGTGGCCTGCGTCGGAACTACTGCTCAGTTTGCTGGGCACACTGCTGGTTAAGTATGTTTCGGACAAGACTATCGAGCAGAGTATTCGATTGGTTTCGTTGGACTATTTGGGAATTGTTGCCGCCCGGCTCCGCAAGGACGCCGTTGAGTCCAGATGCAAGGTCAATATCATTGATTCAATGATCAAGTGTATCAAGGCCGAGCAGGAGAAGGAGGGCGACTTGCCAATCGTCAATGTAAGTAACAGGCACAAATTCAATAGATCGATCCATAAAAACTGTTTATTTTCAGACTAAAATTCAATTGGATCCCGAAGAGGAGCGAACCGAGTTTTTGCAAAAAATCCTCCTCGACTTTTTAGCTGTGAATGCCCAGGAGGAGGACCTGGTATGGGACTATGCCAGGCACTTTTACTTGGCGCAATGGTACCGCGATATTATCTACCAACGAAGGCGAATAGCCGACGGTGAGAAGGGCTACGCATCCAGAAAAAAGAAGAGGACAGCCAAGAAAAAGAGAAGAAAAGGTTGGTTTTTGAAGCTTATTTTCCACCAGACACCCATTAACTGACATCATTCCTATCTAGATGAATCTTCGGAATCCTCGTCAGAGAGTGAGAGTTCGAACGAGGACGACGAATCGGAAAATGGTGCTGCTGGTGGCAACACTAAATCTCAAAGCAACAATGACACAACCGATCAGGAGTTGAACTTGGAAATTTTCACTGTGCTCGAGGATCGCAAAAAGTATCTGCTGAGCAAGATTAGACCCTACTCCGATATGAATTGCACATCACAACACATCAAGACTTACATAGACTATAATAATGCGCATTTGATTGCACAGTATTTGGCAAGCAAACGGCCCTTCAGCCAGTCTTTCGACAAGTACATGCAGAAGATAATTTTAGTTGTAAAGTAAGTATTTTCTGAAACAAAGTGTTGTTAAGGTTTGAGAAATAATTCCGTTTTTATTGCAGTGAACCATCCATAGCAGTAAGGACGCGTGCAATGAAATGTTTAGCGAATATCGTTGAAGTGGATCCAATGGTACTCAAGCGCAAAGACATGCAAATGGGGGTGAACCAAAAATTCTTGGACGCCGCCATATCGGTGCGTGAAGCTGCCGTCGATTTGGTTGGCAAATTCGTCTTGAGCAATGAGGAATTAATCGATCAGTATTATGATATGTTATCCACTAGAATATTGGTAAGTTGAAAAGTTGTAACTGGGGTAGATTCTCTTTTTACTAATACAATCCACAGGACACTGGCGTATCTGTGCGTAAACGTGTGATAAAGATTCTGCGCGATATCTGCATTGAATATCCTGATTTTGAAAAGATCCCAGAAATCTGTGTTAAAATGATTCGTCGGGTAAACGACGAGGAGGGCATCCAGAAGCTGGTGACGGAGGTGTTCATGAAGATGTGGTTTATGCCATGCAAAGAGAACGATCGGGTAAGTTACTCGCTTTCCTTAACTATTTGTTTCTAATTGCAACGTTGTTTTAATCAACAGCATGGAATACAACGAAAAATCAATCAAATCATCGACGTGGTAAACACAGCTCACGACACTGGCACCACCTGGCTCGAAGGACTTCTCGTCAGTGTAAGTAACAGAACACACGACTTCGACAAAGTCATACTTTACGAAAATTATTTCTCTAGATCTTCGCACCCAAGGAGAATATGCTCAAGCCGGACGGAAGCGCACAAGAGGCCGTAAAAAAGAACACCGAACCAGCGCCAGAAATAGTCTTGGCATGTCAGCAACTTGCCGACGGTTTAGTGGAACGTCTAATCGAATTGGAAGACACCGACAATGCTCGTATGTTGGGTTGTATAACAACCTTGCATTTGCTGGCGAAAGTACGACCGCTGCTGCTGGTGCGACATGCCATTACAATTGAACCATACTTAAACATAAAGTGCCATTCGGCGATAGCGCCGAAATTCATATGCGCCGTTGCAGATATTTTAGAGCAGGTAAGGCATTTTTATTCGATCTCCCACATCGTGCCGCTTCAATGAGGCTTCTGCTTGCAGGTCGTTCCGTTGATTGTGAACCCCAGTGAATCGTTTTTGGCCTCATTGGAGGAGCATTTAATGCTGCTAGTTGTGTCCCTAAACCAGGCCGTCGTCACGAGCTGTGTATCGTGCTTGGGTGCACTTGTAAATAAAATCACAAAGAACTACAAACTCATTAGGGATTGCTTTCAAAAGTAAGTCGAATCCGTACAGCTCTGTTCTCGTTCTAATCTTTTATGCTTGTGTTTTTCCCCAGGTTCTATAGAATTATCGAAAACAGTCGTGATCAAGTAGTTAAGAATAATTATTCAATCGATAGCATCTATACGCCATTCTTTCGACGAAGTCTCTTTACAATTGGTATCCTTATGAGATATTTTGACTTTAAGTCGCCCAAGGTTTTAGGTGAGTTGTTGCAATTAAGGTGCGCAAAAATCAGTTTGTTTGAGCCCGTGGTTTACCTACTTCTCAGGCGAAGGTAGTGGTTTCTCCCCACAAATCTGTGATGAAGTGTTCGAATGTCTGATGTTCTTCACTCAGTGCGGCAACAATGATATCAGGAAACAAGCGCTGATAGCACTCGGTTCGTTTTGTGTGATGAACGACGATTACCTGACACGCACTGAGCTGCGGAAATTCTACTGTGATCTGTTGCAAAGCGAAAGCGTCGATGCGTGCATAAAAATCATCTGTATGCGAAACATTTGGATTTATCTGACCGAATCGGAAATTTACATGCACAACAAGGAGAAAGACTGTAAGATTTAAAAAAGGTCCATAGATTAAGTTCTACATCAAAATTTGTTTGTTTAGGGGAAAAACAACAGCAGACGGAGGACCTTAAGGAGATGAACGACGTGTCATCGGGTATGGCCAGTAGGATAATACAACTTTATTTGCAAGACATCTTGGATTGCTTCCTGCACCGGGACGACAGTGTGCGGTTATGGGCCGTCAAGGTGGTGCAAATTGTTTTGAGGCAGGGTTTGGTACATCCTGTAAGAATGGTCCCATATCTTATCGCGCTCAGCACGGATGCTAAGCAAGAGGTGAGTGAAACAGAAAAATTCGCCAAAGCAGATGAGACATTCCTTGTTTTTTAGACGGCTCACAGAGCAGATGCTCTTCTCAAGGAAATCGACAAAACCTACTCGGGCTTCGTGAACATGAAAGTGCAATTTGGGCTGCAACTTTGTTTCAAGCTACAGGAGCTCCTGCAGGGCGATCGAGGCAAAAATGTTGTGATACGAGGCTATTGGTAGGCTAAACAATATTTCATACATCTTAAAAATTAACCAAAAAAAAATTATCTTGTAGCAAAAGGGATCCAGATCCAGTGCCAACGTCACTCAACGACTTTCTCTATACGTTATTGCGCACAACCAAGCCACAAAGACGTGCACTCGTCCAGACGGTCACCAAACAATTCGATGACCAAAAGACGACGCTTCGCCAAATGCTCTACATTGCCGATAATTTGGCATACTTCCCGTATGTGGTTCAGGACGAGCCTTTGTATCTCATCCATCAGATCGACTTGATGATTTCAATGGCTGGCACAAATCTCTTGGCCACGTTCAAAGAGTGTCTCAAGCCCTCCGAGAATGCCGAAGACATTCTCGAAGACGACGACGATGAGGAAGATCCCGATGTGCTGTTCAAGAGGCTGCCAGAGGACATCAGCGAAATCCAGAAATGCATAACATCAGCGCAAGCGTGTATGCTGCTGTTGATTCTCAAACAGCATTTAAAGGATATGTATGGACTGACGGACGGTAAAATATCACGGTATTCGCCGTCGGAAACACAGAAGATCTATGAGAAGGCTGTTGCGCGCAAGGTAGTGCCGGACTTTAATCCCAAGTCAACTATAGATGTGATCAAGAAGGCAGTGATTAAGTCAAATCAAACGGAAATCAATCCAGAAGACAAAATGGATTTGATTGTAAAATATTTAGATGTGAGTAACGAGATGCAGTTTTTGTATGTGTAACTGATTGTTTCATTCTTTTTCAGTTTAAACAACTTATGCTTAAGCTAGATCCGGATGATGCAGATTCTGCTGACGAAGATCGCGATAAATCGAGACTAAATAACACAGCAGCGACGGCAGATACTCCCTCAACGCCAGCGTTGAATTCAACAAGTGGTGCTAATCAGACTAGTACGGAAGGTGCGGCGGGCGAGAGTAGTACGGGACCGGGTATCGGTACGCCGCAAGCGAATAGCTTAAATCATTCGACTGCTTCAACGCCAGCGCAAACAAAAGTAAGTCAAAATTCTAATATATTTAAATGTTTTGTCCGAGAACCAAAACTATGGTTCCAATTTTGATTTTATGAACGTGGCAAGCACAAAAACGAAAAGCTTAAATAATTTCAACTTTGCCAGAATCGTTTGGTTTAGCCCCACTTTGGGCCGCTCAAGACATACTTCCGAGTTTTATCTTATCTCAAATTAATGAAAGAAAGAAACAGATTGAATTAATTGTAAAAACCTTCTCTCAGCTCACAGCTTTAGTGTTAGTCTTCGTATACCCTCGCTAAACTAACAAAATCAATATAAAAATCAAAATTAAACCGAATCTTAGGGAAAGAAACAAACGAAAAGCCTATTTGAACCTTTTGACAAACTAAAAGAGGCGCCAATATCAGCAGGAAGAGGTTTTAAATGCAGGCCTTTCTAAGTTATTTAAAATTCCGCAATATTGTAACCGCAAAACCAGCTAGTGCAGAAGATAGACTTTGGTGTTGCAATGCACTTGCTTATGCTTCTGGAACTTCACTGAGAAAAACATGGAACTTTGAATCTTAATATTCTAGATTTTTTTTTATACCACATCCCATAGGATAGGAGGTATATTAAGTTTGTCACATAGTTTGTAACACAGTGAAATAATAATGGGAACCCCCAAAACCTTAAGGGCATATGATCGAGACCGAATTCTGAATCGAATGAGCCATGTCCGTCCGTCCGTCTGTATATCACATGTTTTTAGGCCTTAAATTTTGAGCTAGGGTGCTGAAACTTCGTACGTAAGGTCAGCGTCATGCAGAGCAGTACAAGTGTAAAAATTTTTGAAATCCGCCCAAAGACACGCCCACAATCGGTCTAAATATGCAACTCCTCCAGAATTTTCAAAACTGTAAGACGTTCTAAAAGCCTGAAATTTAACATTTAGCATCTTCTAATAAATGTAAGACACAAAAAAGAAAAATTTAAACGGTAAACCTCCTCTAGTGGGCGTGGCATCTATTTTAATAGTAAATTTTCAAATGCAGTTTACTCAATATTTTTGCTCAAAATTAAAAAAAAATTGCTTAATATTTTATGTAGAAAACGCTTAGTTCTACATTTTGTTCATACAAGACTTTGGGCCACGCCCATATTTGGAGGCAGAATTGAAAAAAAACCTAAAATTTGCCTGAAAAACTTAATTTCGACTAGCCTTGTGCCTAATTTAGGAAAGCATGAATCAAACAAAGTAGCAGGTTAGGTAAACGAGACTTCAGTCTAGATTTCGTTCATATAAAGTTTTTAGCCACGCCCCTTTTCGAAGTTTGCATTACTTATAAAATGTCAAAAAATAACCATGTCATCAGCATTTTACAATGTGGGATAGGATGGGGTATTCAACGGTCCGTTTTACGGACTGTAACTTCTGCGTACACACTGTAGCACTTACTCACTGGTTATTCATCATATTCCCTTTTCGCTGTCTGTGTACTGTGGGTGGGCGAATCCCACAATGCAATGGAATCAAAAGGAATGCAGGTTCAGTTCCGAGGGACAGAATCACAAATTATCTTAGCGTTTTTTTCTGGACTCACAAGACAGTAATTTTCATGGTTGAGCTTACCTGAAAAGATAATTAAAAAAAAAATAATTATGGGCAACTTACAACAAAAATTTACAACAATTAGTAATTCTACTAATTAAATTCTGTTAATGACTGAAACTTTGATAATTTTAAATGTGCCAGGCGAACATAATTTAACTTCAAACTATTTAAACAAAACATCAGTATTAACAGCTAAAGTTATGGTTTGGCGAGACATTCAAGATTGCTTTAATGGTGGTAGAGAGACTTCAGCATCAGAAAATCTTGTAACTGATTTCTTTATACTGTGAACAACTACTTTATAAGCGCCATTCCGCTTAACACATATAAAGTATTCATTCGGCAAACGTATTCATTCGACATCAATCTCGTTTGCCCAAAATAGACATTGAAAAATCTTGTATTGCTCTGGAGGGGTTTTGAACCCGCGACGCCTTTCCGCAAACGTGCATATTAGCCCAACACACTAACCACGGGTCCACTCCACCAAGGCTCTTATAAAGAGTTTACATATCGTGAGCCGGAAGAGATCAGAAAAGAAACAGAAAAGGTTGTGGTACACTGGAGCAGAATTCTAAACGCAGAACTAGATTTGACCGCAGGTAAGGCAAAAGAAAAAGCAGGGTGACGTCCTATACCAACTTCCTTGAAATCACATGGTTTTTTTTCGTCATTTCGTCCGTTAGCATTTCAGCTCGACTTCTCAACTAAACGCCAGAATAGAGAGGTCCTAGTTATCATAATAATTGTTATAATTTAATTAATAAGACATGTTGGCAAAAAAAATAAACAAAATATGGTTGGATCCAAGACCTTCCGACCTGCTACCATGATGTACCACTTTTCGGCTGCTTGATCGACTCCTAAGATCTTTAAGAGATATAAATGGGACCGGCAGAAGAATCGATTAAGCCATGTCCGTCCGTCCTAGCTAGAGAGCTGAAAGTGAGTGAGCTGGAAGTCCAGTCCTCCAGATCAAGTTTGAAAATTATTTGAATCCGCCCACAGTAAGGCCCATTACATCCCTGTGGGCGTGGCTTTATAAAAACTGATTTTTTTAGTTACAAAAGGCGAAGTTTTAGTTCGAAATGTACGCAGCAACCTAGCATAAAGCATTCATTAGCTTTGCATATTTTTTGGAGACGTAGCAGTTTCCTTTTTAGCACTTTACCATTCCCTTTGCAGCACTAAATATTTTGTGCCATCTAGTACCCGTTGTATCCACCTTCGTCGCTAAGGAAAAGTAAATATTCAAAATACAACTGATATTTAGTAGACTTTATTATTCCTAAAGACCGCCCACGCCGAGTGTTCGATCATGACTGCCTCGTCTTCCCTCCAAGACGAGCTGAAGTGTCTTGGAGGGAAGACTCGTCTGCTGGCTTTGGTTCCACGCCAACTGGTTCCACGGGTAGTACACACACGCGCTGTATAGGGCGTTCTATCATACTCTGATGATCAGGAAAATGAATCTATCCACTTCTTAACTGATGGACAATAAACTATTAATGGGGTAGTTGGGGGCGTTTTCTCAGATAGACTTAGTCTTAGTCTCTTTCCTTGTTTTTTACCATTGAGCCGTTTTCAATCCGAAATCATGTTGATTAACGAATTCTTGTCCTGGCTTAAGGATTACATGATATTCGCCAAGTTACATACTTGGCGAATACGAATTCTTACTAACTTACTGACGTGCGTGCTGTATGCGATACAGGCATTCTTACATAAATGGAGAGACCTACAGTTTATTTGCCGATTCCTTGAGGGGTCTCTCAAGAAAAGTTATACTCTCAGAAAGTTTGTCAGACCCTCGCGGACGGGGACTGTAAAAATAAATTTTTACTGCTCCAGTCAGGATTCGAACCCGGGACCTCTTACACAATAGTCCGACATACTTTCCACGGCGTCTACATACGAATCCTTTTAGACAATCAGGAAGGCATCAAGTGCCTGGAATCACTCCCTATATATATAAACTGTAAGGTAGTCCTAGAATGCCGACCGTCTCTTAAGGGGATGTCAGAGCAGTTCAACGTTCATTTGCGTGCTACGGCCTAGCAACATTCCAGACAACAGCCAGACTTACTACTCCCAAAATTCGGAGGGAGAAACGAATTCTTAACCTAAGAGCTTTTTTGCAATAATGCGATTTTCATGTGTAGCCAATAATTATATTTTGTTGGTTTATGTGCATTTATTATGCAGAAAGAACATGTAGGCTACTTGGACACCCGAGATGAAAGTGGACAGTGGTGCAGATGCTAGAATCAGGACAAAGAATCAATCTTGTTCACTGTAGCTCAACTAGTAGAGCATTACTCGCGACAAGTAAGGGTTGCAGGATCGTACCCTGCCATTGAACCGCACACGGTTTTTTCTTGCGACATTTCCGTCCTCTAACATTTCAACTCCACTCTATAGCTAATAATTGGTTCAACGAATAGGCGTAAATTTCTACATCCACGTGGTACTAAATCTACCTTTATGGGATTCAACGCGTCGGTTTTGTAACATAACCTAACGTAGCTAGAGGCCGAAATAACCGGGAGCGAACTGTATTGTCATATAAAGGATTGCATATCTTAAAAACTTAAATCATAATGACCTTAATACGGATTCGAATCCGTAAAATAAAGAATTACTGGAAACCTTAACTATGGGCTAGTCTAAAATCCAAAGTCTTCAACTCTTATTAAAAAAATCTACTAAACAAATTATGACTTTTTCTCCCCCTATTAGGAAGTAACATCAACTCCAACATCAAGAAGTACGCGGCTAGCGAAGGCATCCACACGCAAACAGCCCGTTCGGAGTAAGCGGAAAAAACGAAAAATCGTCTCATCGGACGACGATGAAGATGACTACAGTGACGCCGATTACTCGTAATAACTTTTACTACAGGTAACTAACCATCCTTTTATTAAGCACTTCAAGAAAGAAATCAATTATATGTTTGAAAATTCTCAGTTTTTGAGAACTCAAAACGCGTACATTAATATCAATATTTAAAATGAAAATCAACCGAATTATTATTTAAACAAAAACAAACAAACACGTCAAACTATTATCCTAACTTAGGTGAGTGTGCATAAGTAACAAATATAATTAAAATTAAAATTATAAACAAAAAAAAATTACATACACTATTTTATTTTTATTTTTTGTATAAATGGAAGACTTTCTACTTAGAAATTTAAAAAGGAAACGGAAAAGTATAATGTTTAGAGCAATTTAACTAAATTACTTTTAAGCGATGAACAAACACACAAAACTAACCAGCAAACAAAACATTGTACATTAAGTTAATACACACACAGAAAATTTATAAAAAACATATATATTTAAAGCTGTAAATGAATTTCCACACAATAAAAAAAATACTGTTACCACTATTACGCAAAAAAAAAAAAAAAAAACACAAAAGTAAAGTTTATAAAAAGGAAAGAGATATTCTTGGTGTTTTTATACAAGCAAATATAAGGAAAACATGTAAATTAAGTTATAAAGTTACAAAAGAAATGAATATAAGTCGATCTAGTTTTAAGACTTAAGCAAAACGCATATATAAAAAAAATCATTGATAAGGAAATTTAGTTTTTTAAGTAAAAAGAGATCATTTGTACATTTTAAATAAAATATCGCTAAAGATTCTTTCGCTTCTCTCCGCCCTTAAATGTGAACCGAAATTAATAAAAAATAAAAATAAAACCGACACAAGTCAATACTGATGTTCTTCATCCAATCAACCACATGCGTCATAATACATAATGTCTTATTTTTCTATATTTTTTTATATATTGTATTTAAAATATATTAAACAAACTACGATAGTTATATTGAGAATTCTTAAAAATTGAATTAATACGTTTTTTTTCGTCATTATTTATTATTATGTAGTTATTTCATTATATGTATATCTGTCTATTATATATATATATATAATATAAATTTCATTTGACTTTAAAATTCTAAAAGATATAAAGAAATGGAATAAACACAAAAAGTGAAATTACTTTAATTTGAATTTAAAAACAATGCATTTATTTTTGTTCTTCATGTTTTGGGGCTATTGGTGACTCGCGATGCATTCGTTTCAACACTGAGTCGGCGTCACATAAACTTTCAGTTCCACTAGCTGACTCCACTGGGGTGTGTCACAAAAGAATGAATATTTTACTTCATACTGCAACAATTTGTTTGAAATTTTTTCTTATTTATGCAATGTTTACACCAGACACTAATCCACGATTAACATAAATCCTCAACTTCTCTCTAGCAGCGTAATGACAAAAAGAAGGTACCGTCGTTTTTTGTTTCTTTTAAATTTCTAAATATGGACAACGTCCGTTATTTATGTATTCAAAATGTTTGCCTATTACTATTTCAAAAATAGAAGGAATGACATTGGCCTTTTTTATAAGTTTTAAAATTTAATATCCATTGAAACAGCAATTTCGATTTCATACGTTCTATAGCCCTTTCGTATAATTTTTTGAAATTCAGAACCATAAAACTACAATTTTAAATTCCAATAGCCCTTTTTCAATAGCACGACACCACGACACACTTTGCTCGCATTGGCCTTTTTTCATAGATTCTATGGGCACCGGTTTTGGTGTAAAAGATAAACAAGAAACGACAATTTTAAAATTTTTTATAGCTGCTTGCTTTATTTTTGTACGCCTTGTACTTTAACCAAATTTGGATCAGATCGCTGTTGCCGTTATGATACTAAAAGATTTAAAAAAAAAATGTTTGAAAATGCTTTTGTGTTTTTGAGTCACATTTCAGAAGTTTTGGAAACTTCAAAATTTGCTATAATTTGCGCTAAAGTCTAACGTTAGTAGACTTTAGTGCATAGAACAAGTAGTCTTCTTAAGCTTCCGAGATGACAGTTAAACTTTGCTGCAGATCGTAGCACTTTAGACTGGGAATCGGTCATGGTTCAGTAAATTATAAAAATTATGATGACAATGAAACCGTACAGGCCCCTCAGTTCTGACGTTTAGTCGTAGAGTGGAGTTGAAATATTAGCGGACGGAATGTCAAAAGCAAAGACTCGGTTTTGGGTCACCGGCATGCAGGGCATGATCCTGCAATCTGCACCGCTCGCAGGTACTGTTCTGACTGATTGAGCTACTGATGGCCGATTTAATCGTTGCTCCAAAACGGATTTGTCTTTCGACTCCACTATTTCAACTCAACTCTACGTTTAAATTTCACTGATTCCTATCAAGAAATGAGTTTTAGAATGATTCATGAAGCGGCCGTGTGCTCATGTACAGCTCATGTCTTGATGCAATAAATTTATCTCGTTGGCGACCCTAGAAGCCTTCAAAACCTATTCCTCAAAAGAACCTGGTATAACTTTTTCCTGTCTTCAGGATGGACATAATGAAAATTTCGTAAAGTCTACGCTTGAATTCCTGCCATTGTCACCTGAAAAAAAAAGACTTGTTCTTTTTCACGGTCCCCACCTCCGCGAGGGTTTGACAAGCCCTCCGAGAGTATCAATTGTCTTGAAAAACTTCTCAAGCTGCCGTTCGGATTCGGCAAAAAATTGTAGGTCCCTTTGTATGTAAAAGAAATCAACACACCAGCATACATTGTTGAGAAGTTGGCCCTGGTTCACCTCGAGCTGTTGCGCCACTCTATTTATTTATTTATTTATTTTTCTACGCTTGAATTCGGCGGAGAAATGCACATTCATTTTAGGAAATCGTAATGGACGTTTACCAGGGTGATTCGCATGTACCAAAAGTCCCAGAGCCAGGAGCTGGCTTAGCCTAAAAATATCCTTTACGAGAGAAAAAATCTCGGGGGTATTTAAGAACCTTCCTCACCAGAAACGTTTTATATATTCCTCCTTTTCTTAAGACTATCATTTTTTAGTTTTTCAAAATCATCTTTAGTGATATTCGCGCAACTGGTGCCTGTGGTTGTTTATGTCTGAGGTAAAGCCCCTATAATACTTCTTTTTCTTTTCAGCATTTTACTTAGACTGAAATCAAGCAAAGTACATAATATGTATGAGCAAGGCAAATATACATTGAATGAAAAAGATCAAAAGTGATTTCCGTGAACACTATTAGACTCTCATTCGCTGAGACTGTATAGGTAATCTTAAGCTCAATTTTTCGCTGAATCCGAACGACGAATCGTGTAGCTTTTGGATTAAGTTAGCTGGTCATCTTTAGCTCAAGAGGGTCGCGGAGCAATGTTGGCTAAGTGATCGTTCTATATTTGCCGATCCTCCGACAAAAAGTAAAAGTCCTCCGGCTGGTCTAACTCTCTCATTCTTGGCTTGGCTTCTGCCATAGAAGCAGAATTCTTGTGTAGCTCAGCTCAGGTAACATGAAAAGTGTTAGGAAACATGCATATCGAAGTATTGATAGTTGCACTCAGAGAACTAGGTGCTTGACTTTTAAAATCCCACGAATACTGACGTTTCTCATTCTATTACTGGCAACGTACCTGCGATTTCGGCAACTTGTGCTCTCGAGCAAACTCTTCTGATAATTGGCAAATTGAATAACCATAAATGAGGGTTGGACCAAAAACGTAGAATATTTTTAAGAATAAGCTTGTGATCAAGGGGTTATGACTACCCTAAATGTGTGAAAGCATATCGTAAGCGAAACGACGTAGACAAAGAGGGAAAAATAAAAGAGTGTACCCTTTGTAACACAAGCAGTGCGTCGCAAGAGCTGAGCATAGAAACTTCGCACAAGGACACCAAAGGTTTCTCCCGCAAGTGTTATGCCTTTATGTTCAAAAGCCATGGTATAACCAGCAGACTACTTTTAAGTCCGTACCCATCATTATGATTTGAGGCCATTTATCCAAGCACAGATCAGAACATCTTTTGCAATCGCTCTCAGAAAAATAATGCAAAACCTTTTATCTCCCTGTAGTAGTGTTTATCCCGAGGCACCTAATGATAATTCCAAATCTTCGAAATGTGTATACCAGTTTGGCATATTCCAAGAGCAAAAAGTTGTGAAGTTGTTCTTCTGCCGGGACGAAAGCCGCACACTTTTCTAAGCGTAACATTTCAATGCCGTTGTACAAAATTATTTTAAAAGAAATCCTGTACCTCCTCGTGTAATTTTTAATGATATTTTTCAACTTGTTTCATGTCTTCCATAGTTCTACGTCCTGTGTTTCGCAGTCGAACCGGTCCTCAGCGAGCCTGTGCTCAGGGATTAACTTGCAATATGCGTGACTATACCAATAGAAGAGTCATAATTTCAAAGTTTTACTTTTTTGTTTTTAAAGTTTTTATTGGCTTATAAGGAAGTCAATGTACCTCGACATCGCCGTGTAGTCCAGCTATTGTAAGGTTGTCCAAAAAATTCTTATACTCAAATTCACACCTGTGCTCTTAGAACATCACTGAGCCCCAACAACAATAGTAGTGAAGGCAGGTTTATCTTACAGGCTGGGGTAAAAATTTTGCTCTTCATAATTCTGTTTTACGAAATTCTGAAAATGCAACTTTTCCAAAGCGACACAGCGAAATATGTTTGGGGGCGTGAGCCCCCTTCAGTGTCCTGTCTGTGTCTTTTCTTGCCTTTTCCATCAAATATCTAAAAAGTTTGCTTAAAAAGTAGAATAAGTAGAATTTTCTTCTACGAAATTTCTCTCTACGAAACAAAGTTTGCTCCGCATCAAGATTATCTTAGATGTTCTACAGAGGACGAAGTCTACCCCGTATCTAAAAAACTAAAATATAGACAAAAAATTTCAAATGGCTCGTCATCCTGATTTTGTGAAAAAGCTCTATTTTGGCTAGTTGAATAGGCAGGTAAACAGGAGTGATGCTATCCCCTGCAACTCTCCCTCTAAGGGGAATAATACCAGTTGATAGAAAGGATGCAAAAAAGTGTGTGACGCTTAAAAATGTTCTGCCGGCCGCTTTATTTCTCTTCAGCTTTTTAAATTTAGAGTACAAATTTATTTATCCGAATTACACCGAACTGCCACACCGAGCTGTCAAATAATAATCCGAGTTGGCGACAAATCCAGCGTGGTGTACACTTGGTTTCATTGTGTACAGAACGACAAATTCTGCACCGGGTGCAGTCATCACGTTAAGTGTCAAATCGCGTTGACTTTATTTTGTTTACTTTTTTTTTCATTTCTTAGCGTGGTTTTGTTGGCGTCGGTTTTTTGCACTTTTTACTTAAAATGAATTTTGTTAGGTTTGTCCTTCTGATATTTAGTATTTTTGTATCGATTTCATACAATTTCAGTCGCGTTGTAAAAAAATAACGAATGAAAATTGAATCGAAACATTACTTCACATGCACGATCAAAGCTGCGCCCAGTCTCCACCGTCAAATACGACGGTGGCGAAAATTCGAGTTCGGTGTCGACACCGAACTAATGCGGAGTTCAAAAGAACATTTACATGAACACGATTCCGTTCAGGTGTACGAGAAAAGAACAGTTTTTTTCTTTATTCCACACCAGTTTCACGATTCGGTGTTGCAAAGAATACGCCACTTGTTTTCAAGCACAGAAAAATGTATACTACGAAATATTTATCCGTAACTGCACCTCTTGTCACCTCTTGTACGCTACGAGGTCAGTTGATCCAGTTCCAGCTCTGCAGTTGAACCAAAGTATAGAGCCAATTTTATAGGACTTTGCTTTAGTATCATGCCTGGATGCTCAACATTTTAGCTGAAGCTCACGAAAAAGCCTACGTGCTTAGAGCTTCTATGCCTACTTTCGTTTCACTTAAAAGTATTTCCCAAAATTATTTAAATTAAATTCTTTATTTACGTAAGAAATCTTATTAAAGTTTCAATTTCAATACTTGATCTTCACCAAAACTTTTTATGAATTAAACTGTTTTTTAATTTTGCTTTCGACCATTTATGCAAATGGACCAAGTTGTCGGAATTTCCCTTTTAGTAATTTTGAATTGGTACTCTTCCGTTGGGGGGGAAATATCGATATCGAATTTCGAATAAGAGTGCCAGTCACTGACATGTTAATAAAAAAAAGTTTTTGTAACTTTTGTAATTGGTTTTGACTTTTACATAGATAAATACATAAATAACTACAACAAACTCTTCATAACCATATCATTATTATTTTCTAGAACCTTCCTTACTTTAATATTATTTAAACAATGATTTTGTCAACTTATATTTTTTACGCACAACAATGCAGTCTTAAAAGAACCTAAAACAATTTGTAATACAACCTAGAAATAACACTGAGAGCATTTTTTGTATGGATGTAAAGTTGTTTAATATAAAGCGACTTTTAATTGTATGTATGACATAGTTTTACTTAATGTTTAGCTGGGAGTTAAAATTCTTAGAATACATTTTTTTCATAATTCATAATTCAAATCAAAGCTTGTATAAAGAAAACCTTAAAAACAAAAATGTGTGAAAAACTAAAAGATGTGAAAATACTGGTGATTTATATTAAAAAAAAGAAGAAATATATGTATTATTAACACTACATAATAATTATGATTACTCGGTGGGTAATTTTATTATCTTAAATCAATTTAAGAAAAGAAAATGTAGCTCCGTAAGTGAAAAGCAGTTTGAAAACAAAAATAAAAATACATTTTGAATGAATAATTTGTTTTGTTTTTGGTATCACTACGTTGTCCGTCTGTCCAATCGCATTGTAACTTCTAAAAGGTAAGCCGTAGAAAGGAGAATTCAAGGAGACATTTTTTTCAAGTACAAATAACGGTTTGATTACAGTTTGAAGATTCATTGGAAAATTGATGAAATGTTTTTCAGTACTTTTTTAAGAAATTTTGCAGGCATGAACCAGAAACACGAGACTCAAGTCCACAATATTGAGCTTTAGTGAAAAAATCTAACTTTTTGAAAATATGCATAAATGCATAAAAAAGTTTCAAAAACGTCTGAAATTTATCTGAAAAAGATTTAAGGCTATGTCACAGAGCTGCGTTCTCGTTTGCTTCATCCCGTCACGTCCCATTTGCTGTACTACTACTACCGCGTTAAAAATATACCATTCGAAAAACGATCTAAACCCATAGAAAATGCCAATAAATCAACAAGAGCACCAACCACCGGGAAAGCCAACAAATCCAGCTTAACAGAAACGTCAAAACGCGCTCAAAAATTCATCGTGTTAAATTTTTTGCTTTCTAAAAACTTTCTTACGTAAAACAAGTGAGTAAGTGCAAGAGTTCGTCTGTGACAAACTTCTATATACCCGACCCTATATATCGTGTTACACCAAATCTTAAAATTTTTTGTCATATTAATATATAATTTGTATAGGCCACGCCCCCAAAAGTGGGTCTGGGCTAAAAATTAAATTCAATTAATTGTTATTTTGTTAGATTCGTTCCAAAATGCGTTTAAACCGAAAATTATATCGGAACAGAAACTTTTTTTCCTAAAAACGCCCCCTAAAAGTGGTCGGAGCTTAAAATTTTGTATGGAGCAAACTTAGCAAATAGTAATATCTTTAATATTTGTCATATATTTTTTTTTCGATTTGGAGTCAACTTTCCGAGAAATCGTGTTTTCAAAAATCTAACATGTTAAAAGGGCATGGTCGATATTGGGGGCGGTCCAATTTTTTGCCTTGGTAAAGGTCTTGGCCCAATATTGCTCAGTATCAAAATTTAAATTCCTATGACTTGTCTAACTTGACCAAAAGGCATTTTGAAATAAAATGTAAAATAGAGGTTGTATCTCATTGAAGACAGTAGTAGGCGTGGCCCGTTGACGGATTAAGCCAAATTTCACACTTTGTCTGTGCAGCAGAAGATCCAAGCCGTGTAACAAGTTTCAGCTCTCTAGCTTGACTTTGAAGACCTAAAACCTTCACCCATACAGACGGACCGACGGACGGACGGACATGGCTTAATCGATTCACCTGTCGGTCTCGATCATATCTCTAAAAGGTCTTAAGGGTGTGATTATTTCACTGTGTTACAAACTATGCATTAAAATTAATATACCCTCGGTCGGGTATAAAAACGTAACGACAGATGGTCGAAGCGACGTTGTGGTAGCTCCCATTGAATTTGATGTGTTTGAGTTTAAGTTGTCAAATCAACGTTGGCGCAATCCAGCTTTGTGACATAGCCTAAAAGCATTTTCAAAAACATTGTTTTTAAACTTTGTTGTATCTTAACGCGTTACACCAATTTTGCTCAGATTTGGTTAGAGTACAAAGCATCCTCCAATCGCCCTCCTCGCTGGCCCTGTGTACCATAAATTCGCCGTAGAATCTTTCTCTCGAAGGAGTCGAGCAACATTTCTCCTTCTCTACTTATCAGCAGAGCTATCAACATGTTTTGTAGTCCTTAGCTGCCTTCGTTAACCCATTTACCAAACCGAAGTGGGTTTTCTAGGATTATACTTCGACGAATCTCTACTAAGGTTCCAATAGTGACGTTTTGCATGTATGGGTACGGTCGGCGTGAAAAGCCCCAATCATGGCATATGGTTGGAGCGTGCGATAATATCGATATCGTTAGCGTACCCAAATATTTGCAGGGAACTGTTGAAGATAGTACCTTCCGTTTTACATACTCACTATTCCCTTTCACACAATCATCTCACGAACTCACTTGAAGAATTCAAATGACTATGCCTCTCCTTGATCAAATCCCATGCATGCTTGAAACTAGTTCCGAAAAGCTGTTGTCGATCTAAACGTGCGTCGCACCGCATATTTTCTAACGTTGCACGGCTCAGTTCGATCAGGTTTTACGGATATTAAATTCGGCCATCGCCAAGTAGAGCTCCTGCCATGAATGCTGTCATTTCTATGCGGCTCTAAATCGATGAAAAGGTGGGGTGTCTCGACTTGAAATTCCTTAGTCTTTTCCAAGAATTGCCTAAGTGTGAAGATCAGGGTGAAATAGGCTAAGGACCAGCGATTCACGTTTTGTGACAAAATGATCCATCTGCGAAAGGTGATCACATAAATATTCTTCCGAATCGTTGCTAGGCTTGTGATGCAGAAAGTTTTTTTATTTACGCATGCAGATAGTCTGCCGAAGTGTAGGGAAAGAAACCAACAGAAATATCGAAAACGGGACCAGCTGAATTTGATGGTGATTGATCGTGAGCTGTCACAAGAAAATTGTAATACTCACAGTTTACGCAGACGAATATTTGTGATTTTTGACATCACTTATCATCACAGATAACCTAAGCTGATTCCACCCGTGGTTGATCTACCGCTGAAGACTAGTGTGCTGCAGAACGGCTTAAGACGCTCTCATTTTGAGTTTCATAGAATCCTAGTTCGTCTGGCATAAGTTTTACCCCAAATAAAATATCTTGCAGCTAGAGGGTTATAAAGGAGATATTGGCCTCAACTCTAAAAAAAAACTTGTTCGTGAAGAACAATGAAAAGCAGTTCAAGTCACTGCTTTCGCCATGACTTATCATGAACGGGCGGAAGCAGTTGTTCGGGTACCAATTTTCTTCTAGAGTTTCTTTTGGAACCATAATGTGGCCCGAATTTTTAGCAGTTGAGGCCAATGTCTCATTTAAAATCGAAAGTGTCTATAATTTTTTGTATTAACAAATAAAATTTTCTGCCTTAAAATCAGAGTTTAACCGCAGTGCAACCAACATCAACCCATCCACACCCATCCAGAACAATGCACCCTTAAAATAGCACCGAAATTAAAATTTTAATATATGCATATTGAACAAACCACAAATGTGTAATTCTCCATCGCGCATTGTAATTATACGATTTTTGTTTATGAGACAAAATTTGCACACCATGTTGCCAAAAACTTTACAGCAATAAATAATATTCGTGTCCTTTTAGCGACTACATAATATAGAAAAAGGGAAGCATAAAAGTTCAAAAGTTATAACTCAACAATGTAATTACTTCATTTTGTGACGCTACATTAAGCAATTTAATTTTGTTTAGGGTGCCAAATGCTTTTTTCATTTTATTCGTCCTTAGCAAGGAGACAGAGGGAGACACTTACCGAGTCCCTTTTATTGAATTTTAATAAAGTCGTGAATTCATTGACTATACGCGGGCTGGGTAACAATTTTCAAATCAATCAAATCAACCTTAAATCTGCAGGATTTGCCACACTAAATTCATCATTTAACCTTTCTGTTAATTTATTCGCAGAAATTGAAAATTCCAAAAACTTAATTTGATTGCGAGCTCAATTAAGTAATTAAATGTTTGCTTTGGGGAATTGTATCTCAAGTCTAATTAATTGCAACGCAAGTTTTGTAGGAGACGAAAGCAGCAAACAGTGAAAACTTCAAAGAGAGTAAATGTGTTTTGAGTATGCGGAAGAACTAAAAGTCTGAAACTCCTGAGATGAGGGGGATATGCAAATCTGTATTCGTAATGCATACAAAAGAGGATGGAAATGCAAAACCACTGCATCAGTTTACTACAAAAAGCTTAGCAATAGTGGTATTGGCTTAAGGAGTTTGGAAAATGTGTTTTTTGAACGACCCTATACTGATGGGATGCTTCTCAAAGCTTGATCAAACGTAGCACCGGTTGGCTATTTGGTAATGTCACAGAGCAAAAAAAAAATCTTACTTTGCAACAAAATTTATTGCCAAACAATTTTAAATATTGATGAAGAATATGGCCAGAATTCCAATTAGAAAAGATGAATTTTTAATTCTTATCACTGTTAAAGTAAAGGAATGCAGTATACCCAACCCATATCAAATTATATAGTCTGGGAAGTCTCTTTTTCGCAGTGTGGGTTTAAGTGTAAGTTAAGAATAATGCTTATTTTTGACATCGAATGCGCAACCACTCCAAAGCAGAACTGATGGGAGGGTAGGGCCCTGCGGAGAAAACCTGCAACGTGCGTTTGAATAGAAACGCAGACTTTTTGTATAGGCAGTGAAAGTTAAAGTTTTTTTCGAATAAAAAATTCTTTAAATATTAGAAAAGTCACATTCTGGGCTACAGGAAATAACCCTACAAATAGAAAATGAAACAACCCCCACCATTTGGGGATAGTTTTACAGTGAAACAATTCTCCAAATCGAAGGTGAAGAAACTCTTCAAAAAGGTATGAACTAATTCCCTAAATAGGTATAAAATAAGTCATGTTTCTTGTTTTAAGAACATGTGTATAAAATAAGGGAGTGAGCAAGCATCCATCTCTGTGGCAAAAGAAATACCCAAAATTTTGAAGACTATTGTATGATTGCGGATTGGGGACTTTTCTTATCATGAAAAAACACCCAATTTGAGGTATGAAATTAGCCGCATAAAACCCATGATATAATTCCGCGATATCGGTGGCCTATACAAACTGACTACCGCACAGGTCTACCTATCGGCGTTTTCTTGAATGGTTCTGAACCTAAAACGTTGTAGAAATTTCAAATAGACGCGTGGAGCCTATAATCGGATGATAACCAAAGTTCATTGTTTTTCTAGGATGTTTATTCTAAGTGTCTCTAAAGGTCTCCTCCAGCATTATATATTTTGCACTGCATAATTTTAGTTATAAGACGTCAAATCAAAAGTTAATAAAATTTTTGTCGCCTATCACATGGAAAGGCATCATTCATTGTTCGGTTTGTCCCGAGGAAGCACATCATGATTGCTTCCGTTGTAAGGCCTCCAGCCCAATGAGTCCGTTGCATCCCTTACGTCGAAGTACACAACTGACAACTCAATTAAATGCACGCGTTCTTGTGGGCAGTGAGTACGTCGCGCACTTCTTCTATGGGCCGCATCCCATAAGAACGTGTGCATTTAACTTACTTGTCAGTTGTGTACTTCAACGTGACGGATGCAACGGATTTATTGGGTTAAAGGCTTTACACAACAAGAGCGAGCGAGAGTCTCGCTCAAGCGAACTTCAAGGTCTGTTCAACCTCATATAAATGCGGATTGAGCTGGAGCCACCTCGGAGCTGCGATTTGACATCGTTGGACTATTTATTTTTGGGGTGCAGTAAAAGATGGGTGTTACGCCGACAAGCCAGAGACAATTGACGCTTTAAAGGACAACATTCGTGAAGCCATTGGTGAAATACAGCAGCACACAATCGATAATGTGCTTAAAAATTGTGAAGAATAAACCATACATGTGTAATAAAGTCGACAAAATTTCAGCAATATGTTATGTCTTGTAACTTTGCAGTCAAAACTGTCGTCTCGGTTTTCTCGCTTTCATTATGTATTAACAAACGACTTTTCTAGTCTCGCGTTGAACCTTCCGCTCGGTTTGAATCTGACGCGATTGTTGTGAAACGGGTTGGTATTGAAATCTTTCAAATTAAAATCCCTTTTTTAAAATCTCGTATATCAAAATCCCTTGTTTTAAAATCCCTTGTATCGAAATCCCTTGCCTAGAAATCTTTTCAAAAAAAAAACCTTGTATCAGAATACCTTAAAAAGAAATCACTTGTCTTAAAATGCCTCAATTTAATAATTTTTTATGTTGTAATTCTGGCGCCAGAATTACAACAACAAAAATTATTAAAATGAGGCATTTTAAGACAAGAGACTTCTCCTTTAATTGCAGGTATGTACGTGTAAGTATACTTAAAAGTGCTGCAATGTTGCCAATCAAAAATACTTTCTTATCTCGCTCAAAAAAAATTTAAACGTCCAGTGAATTATATTATATATAAGTATATATTAAAATACTTATATACTTATATTAATATAAGTTATTATTTTAAATGAAAAGAAGACACAATTTAGTTTTAAAAATTTAAGAATTACGTAAATTTTTTGCTTTAAGAACTAGGTAAAGTGAGAAGCCATTTATTTACCACGTCCATGTCGTTGGTTCGGGGTCACGCGGGTCACGAATTTTTTTCAAAATTCGAGGCAATTTTTTCGAGGGATTTTGAAACACAACATTTTTTTTAAAATGTATTTTTAAACGAGAGATTTTTACAATAAAAGATTACGACACAGGGGATCGAAAAAAAATAAAACGAGGGATATCGTTACTATGGGATTCTTTGACAATGGATTTCAAGGGACTCCCTTGTGAAACAACACGTCGAAAGCAATCTTGTTGATACTAAGAATATTTTGAGCTCTCCTAATACCACCCAGTTAGAAAGATTATGTCGGCGATCAAATGACTATTAGACGAATTTCACGCGGATAGAATTCAAGCTCTTAACTCGTCGGCAGAGCTTTTGCGCCCCTCACTGAGGGGCGCATTAATTACTGAATAACTAGATATTCGACTTCGGCCATACAAAGCTTTGCCCACAAGCTATAATTGACGAATTCACCCATACTCTGACGTTTGTTAACAAATGTGGTAGGGTGTGTTGGTAACAGCAATAGCCACCCGCTCGCATAGGCCTACGAGGGCCATTAGCATAGCCCTATGGAGTCAACCTGTAACAAATAAAGATTTTAATGTACTTAGTCAGTTGAAGTATCCTGAGCTTCAAAGAGAAACTTGGCCCAGCCGGAGACCCTGCTGAACTTCGCACACAATATTTGCTCAATCAGCTCCTCAAAGAAGTATTGTGGCAGATCTTGAAAACGTTGCCTACTGCTACTGCCACAAGGACACTGGCAGAGGAGGTGTTTCACATTCTTTCGCTTTCACATTTTTTACGCTTCTGGACCATGGCACCCCCGGCAAATGTAGTTGGTGTTAATGATTTTTAATTTTGCAGAGTGTTATCCCGAAAGGTTGTGGCCTATTATCACTCTTGTGGCTATGGCCAGTGGTGACCTTTTTAGTGCTATAAGCTATTAGGACTTGCTGCCGTCTATGGATGGCCAAAGCGCCTTTTTATGGCCGCAACTCTGCAAATGTTTCCATCTGTTTTGGGCTTACTACGAATAGTTGGATGGGCCCCTTTGTCCGCTGTTTATACAGATCTAAGCAATATTTCGCTAGGTCGTCAGCGTTTTCATTAAGACATTAAACTGCGACATAAATAGCTGGGGCACAATGAGTATCTGTGTATGTGTCTCGTAGTTCAGCATACGGGAACACGTATAGCAACGCAAAGCGTATCTCGCTGTGTCTCTGATTTTAGGTGAAAAATGAGACGAGACACAGCGACAGACAGACACACACACATTGTGCCCGGCTTTTAAGAGGCGACATTAAGAAGCTGCATTAAGTTGTAGATGTTCCAATCGGAATGTCAAGTCTAAGTCTAACTGGTTCAGAAACTGGAAAGGTACCATCGCTATCACGGGGAAGCCGAAGGCTTTCGTTAATATAATTGAGTGCAAATAGGTACACTTGAGGCTCCGTTAGAGTCAGTCAAAGCGCTCCAAAAACAGGATTTGAAAACTGTTTAAGAAGATGGATTTTTCGGGTAAAAACATGTAGGTAGATATTGAAAGAAATGATAATTGTGTGAAATAATTTAAGAAGTAATGCAAATGAAATACCCAAAGTTAAAATGATTTCTTTGTATTAAATTTAAATTAAATTTACAGAATTTAAATTTTTATACTCATAAATTTGTAGTGTTTACTTTAAATTTTTTTTTTAAATTTAATAAACATATATTAAAATTTAAAAAACAAAAACCTTAAGTCATTTACTTAACACACATTTTAAATAAGAAAGTAGGTATGCTTCGCAAAATTGCAAAACTCAATCCCTTACACGAAATCAAAGCCTCGCAGAAACTTATAAACATTATTATAACTCTTCTAGAATTTTCGCTCCTGCTTCTATTTTTTTTTTTGACCCCATGTATTTTCTATCTTCCAATTTCTTTGCTCATGGTTTGCGAACTTGCTTCTTAAGAATCCAAATCATACTAGAAGAGTAGGTCGTTATTAACATGGAAACGCTAAACACAGTTCGCAGCATGATTGCTGTGCATCTTTTTCAACGTGATGAACAAAAGTTACTCTCTTATGGGAAATGAGGAGAGAGTTTTTAGCTTTCCTATTTTATTCTGAGAAGGAAGGCTCATTTCATATTGGATTGCCAAGAATAACTTATTACCTTCAAAGATAAATTAGGTAGTATGGCTTTGCCCTAAAGGCCATTCCCCGACGACGCAGGCAACGATTCGACACTCAAGAGTGTGGGTCTTTAATTAAGTATAAAACCAGTTTAACTTTCCGTATTTTAACTTTTCCCCAAAATATCAGGGCTAAAGAGCCAGATCGTTTCAGTTACACCTTTTTGTCCACTTATTACATACCATCCCTTACTTATATTTTTTCTATAAATCTCTATTCTGCAACTGAAAACAAAAAAAACCATAAAGCAAATAACAAAAAGGACGATTCTTGTAATAACAATTTCACTTACTTCTCGATCTAAAATTAATTTATTAACGTCTACATAAATTTACACCCACAAAAGAAGGAACAAACAAAAAACTTCTACGCTAACATTTATTAACATTACAGCGCCCTCATAAAAAAAACGCCACATCTTCGACCTACTTAGCCATGATACCTTTAACATAAAAATTAAACAAAAAGAATCCTTTTTAACAAAACTCCACCCCCTTTTGTTAAAACGGGAACATTTACCTTTTCCTTTACACAGCGCCATAACCAATAATATTTAAGTAAGGTTGTAATTTCGCCCCACACCCTACGTGATTGCTGTTCGTGCCGAAAAGAAACAAAACAGAAGGTTAAGGGTTGGAAAAGGACGACATTTCCAAGGGATGAATACACGCTTAGTCCAATAGAAAATCATGCGCTTTCCTCTGACAGTGGCGGCGGCTATTACATTGTTTCTGTACACACGGAAATTATAAAAATTACAAACAAATTATGGTTACAATGTTGGCACTGGAGAAGTAGGGGAGAATTATTCCAATTTTGGGTCCTTAGTTAAGGGGGGTTGCCTAGTATAGTGTGTTTGTGTGTGATTGGTCCACACCTTTTTATCAAAATAAAGGCCAACCGACTTTTCCGACTTAATCGAACCTTGAAACAATAAACAATTTACAACAATAAATCTTCATAAAGGATAATTTTCCCTATAAATTGCCCAAATAAGTGCCATTTCATCTTCCCTCTCAGGTGTGCATTGAGAGTCAAACAGAGACAGTATCAGGGGTAGTTATGCGCACCCATTTCGATTATGGCATTCGTCTAGCCTTCGTATGGGTATGCTTCGTCCCTTCGTTGTGCATTGGAATTGGGGATTGTTGTTGGCCAGAGCAGAGCTCCAGCCATTTTCGAAATCGTAAAATCGTATCATTTGTGTCGGGTCGTTAATGTAATGCGGATGTAAATCGAGTTGGAATAGACGTGCGCCGCCGTTTTCATAAGGATAACGATAATTTCGAGTCTTTTTAGTGAGAATTTTATATTAAGTGATAAAAATAAAATAAAAATTGACAACAAAATGGAACAATTGGCTCAATTTGTGACAAAATCCTTTGAGTATAATAACAATACAAACTCACGAGTTCAGGACCTTCTGAGTGCAATGTCAGTCACCCGAGTGACGACTAAAATCGACGATTGTTCGGAAGTTGGTTCGATTAACGGCAACCTCGAGACTGACCAAGACGAGGAATCTGTGGACATAGACATCACAGACCTCTCTGGCACTGAGAATAAGGATAATAGCAATATAAGTGAAAGTCGCCCCCTGTCGTTGGTAAAAAGCAGTGAAAGTGTTGACCATAAGTCCCACGAGGCGCGACATCAAATTCAAACCAAAAATTGGCTCATTTCCGACACGTCGCCCAAGCGCAAGTTTCAGGAATTAGGTAGAATTGGTAAACATCTAAGGTTGAAGGATTTTTCTAAGTTCAGTTCCAATTATTATTTAGGGTCAATAGAGCCGACGGCTCTATCGTCGTCCTCGTTTTCCACTTCTCTAACATCGATTACGCAAACTTCGCCAAAAAACTCAGCGTTGAATTTGATAAGAGTGTCGAATTTGGAAAAAGAAATCGGAAAGTCTGTGGAAATTCCCGTCCGAATGCGGACCGTCGGGTACGGTATCGAGAATCGGGATAGCAATGTGGCAAAGGATAGTGCGACAACCGGCGGCGAAGACACTAATGTGCGAATGTTTTTGAGCGCCACATTAGGGAAAAGTGAAAAGCTCCAGCCACCGCCGCCGTCGGATGGTGTAAAATATGAAATAGAACAGAGCGACAAGGAAAAGAGGTTCCTCAGTTCCAAGGATTGCATCAGCAGAATCGATTACTATGAAGGTAGGTGTTTATACGTTTTTAAATACTGGATATGTTATAATCTCGAAGTTATAATATTTTTGGTTTATTTTTGTATTGGACGCACAAAGGCTAGCTGCGCGCTTTGGTATTACGAAGTTCCCCGTCACATCTATTAAGCCTTCAGACCAATGACCCCGCTGCATCCGTTGCGTCGAAATACATAGCAGACAACTCAGTAAAATATGCACGTTACGAAGTTATTCTATGGGCCGCTTCCCAAAAGACCGTGTACCTATATTTAACAGAGTTAGTAGAGTTAGTTGTCAGTTGTGTACTTCAACGTTACGGACACAACGGATTCAGCGGCAAATTGTCGCCCGGCTAGAAGTTCAAGCGTGTTTACAAGACAACAATCGATTGCGGCCGCAACTATTTGTCGCACGATTTATATTGCCGATTACAATTTTCCACATCCAACGAAGAAAATTTTACAGTTTTCGTTAAAGGTGACAGGAAAAGAATCGCACGGGAAATTATTGGTCCTGTGCTGAGTATAATATGCTTGCGGCAGAAAATCGTGGGGTCATATGTCGCGGGTTTTTCTGGCGCATGGTCGTGTTTTAAACCTAAGCGAAATTAAAGTCTAAGACCTTTCTAGCTATGGGTTGGCACCGAAATCACGGAATTCAAAATCTCGATTATACAAAATCCTGGAAATAATAATCCCGGAGATAATTATTCCGGAACATAAAACCACGTTAATGAGAAACCCCAATGTCAAAGTCCCGGAAATCAAACAGTACTTGGGTGGTTCTTAAAATGTAGACTCTGGTTGTCTTCGTCTTATACACCGGCTGGACTTTGGCCTCACATCGAGAGCTACACGGTGCGGGTGGCGTATGTTTAATGTCCCATATTAAGTTTAAGGTTTATTTTCCCTGAAATTCCCGGGGGGTTTTAAACGATTTAATAGTTTTCCGGAATTTTCATTTCCAGGATTTTTCGAAATAAAATTTCAAGATTTTGATTTCCGGGCAAACGGTTCGGTTACTTAAGATCTAGCTTCAGCTAAATCAGTTTTTCGCTAGAAACTTTTGCCGCTTGCATACTTGAAATTTTTAGCAGTCTTTAAAAAAAAAGGAAAAAGGACGTTATGGTATCGTTTCGTTGTCCTTCCGTCTGTCGCTTTTGTTGTACCTTTTGAAAGTAAAGCCGCAGAAAAATGAAACCTGGTAGGCTTATCGCACACATGACACTTTTAGTTAAGCAACGATTTGATTGCCTTTTTTCCTATGAGCTTGCATGGGAATACGCACACATGCACAACCGACACGAAACCAATTTGCGCCACCTTTTAAATCTGTGTTTGTTTAGTTGCCTGTTGTCATAAATGCCTTTTTTAATATTCATGCAGCTTGTTTTTGAATGCTGCCATGAAAC